>CM053403.1:10637661-10664115 GCA_028644305.1 Xerus rutilus | reverse complement strand
AGAAATAATAATACAATTGAAATGGAAATAAAAACCATAAAGAGACCAGGTATCCTTACAAATATGATATATATTTCAAAATGTCAAAAGAATTAACTTCATAAAAAGTAGTAGGTTAAGTAATATAAAATTGTTAAGATTTATTATATAACTATTTAAAAATAATAATAAATCGTCAGTCAAAATAGTAGCAAAATTTGTAACATGCAATATATAAAATAAGAACAATAAATAATAGTCACATTTTTTGAAGGGACACTTAACGTAAAAATGTTAAACCATTCCCAAAATAAAATACGCACCTAATATCTTTCCTAGTCAGAAACAAATGAAGTCCAGGGAAGAAAGTGAACTAAATATTTTTCCTTTGTTTCCCCCCTGTAGTTGTAGATGAGCAGCATGCTTTTATTTTATTTGCTTTGCTTTTTTTTTTTTTTGGTACCAGGGATCAAGTTTAGGGGCACTCGACCACTGAGCCACATCCCCAGCCCTATTTTGTATTTTATTTAGAGACAGGGTCTCATTGAGTTGCTTAGTGCCTTGCCATTGCTGAGGCTGGCTTTGAACTCATGATCCTCCTGCCTCAGCCTCCTGGTAGGCTGGGATTACAGATGTGTGCCACCGCACCCGGCCTTATTTGCTTTCTTTGTATGTGGTGCTAAGGATCCAACCCAGTGCCTCATGCATGCTAGGCAACTGAGCCCCAGTTCCAGCCCATATTTTTCTAATTTCTAATTTGTAGAGGGAACACTACCAAGAAAGTTTGAAAATAGGAGGAAAAAAGGTAAATTTGAAAAGGGGATATGCTTTAAAACTTGTCATAAAATTACTGTAAATTAAACAGTAAGAATATACAAAAAGTGGGCTGGGGTTATGGCGCAGTGGTAGCGTGCTCACCTAGCACGCGTGAGGCACTGGGTTCGATCCTCAGCATCACATAAAAAAATAGAAATAAAGATATTCTGTCCACCTAAAACTAAAAAATAAATGTTTTAAAAAAAAAGAATATACAAAAAGTGATCAAGGGAATACTGACAATACTCAACAGATTCAAATATATATGGAAAATTAATAGAAGATAATTATCTTGTTATTTACAAAAGTTGAACACCTATCAGCAAAAAAATAAAATATTAGCCCCCAGCTCATGTGCCATGGCAGAAAAATTCCTTAAGAATAAAACCTAGGGGCTGGGGTTATGGCGCAGTGGTAGCGTGCTCGCCTAGCACGCATGAGGCACTGGGTTCGATCCTCAGCACCACATAAAAAATAAAATAAAGATATTCTGTCCACCTGCAACTAAAAAATAAATATTTTTTTAAAAAAAGAATAAAACCTAATATAACAACTAAAAGTGAGAAATATAGGAATACTTGGGAATACAAATAGGATATGAGAAACTTTTAAAACAATAAACCTAAAACAGATTTTGGGGGGGATGACAACTTTGGTTACATTAGTTAGGAAGAAAAGAGAGGGAGGGGGAAAGAGAGAGAAGCAGAGGAGAAGTGGATCTTAAAGTCAAATGAAAAAACCAACTGGCATAAAATATAAGCAACAGGGAAGACAGACACTGATGGAAGAGTGAGTTATACAGGTTGACCAGACAAGACACACACTTGTGCGCCCAAGCGCACACATCTTGCAACAGAAAAAGTGGCAAATGATATAACTTAACAGTTCACAGAAGATGAAATACAAATGGTAATATAATAAAAATATTCAACTTCAGTAATAATCATGAAAATATGTATGAACATTAAAAGAAGTCCAATGTTTTGTCATCAGTAAAAATTTTTTAAATAGTTTTAATGAGGTATAACTGTTATGTAATAAATGATCTACTTATCTATAATATACAATTTTGTGAGTTTCAGTATATATACATGTATTCTCATGATCATCACCAAGATAGTAAACATTTATTCAAAACCCCTAAGTTTTCTCATGCCCCTAATAAGCATGTACTACTTTTATAATAAGACATACAAAATATATTGTTTTAATATCAAAGAGAATAATACAAGAACAGTCAATAACAGTAGTCAATATGCTGTGGCACTGAATTACTACTCTCAAGAAAATGGCTGTAACATACCTGGAGATAAAAATCCCTGTCCTCTATAAAAAGTTACACAGCCTCAGCTTTATCAGTGTTTAAGAATTGTTTCTAATTGGTACTAAGGATTGCTTTACATAAAAATCTTCCTTTCAGTTCTAGAAATTATGCTATAAAAATATTAAAATTGTTATCCATAAAATTTCTCAGGGAAAAAGCCTCCTTATGTCTCCCATCACTATGTAGGTTATTTTCATTACCTCTAGGTTGGGATACCATACATGATTTCTCCTTAGCTATTCTAGGATGGCTAAAAGGGAAATACAATGATTTTTTCCCTTCTCCAAATCATCTGGCACTCCGTCTGTACCTATCCAGCCATATGGTGCTATTACTTCAGTGGCCCTCACAGGATTCACTGGCCCGAAGCCAGATATGAAAAAGAATTCAAATTCAGTGGACAGGTGACTGAATGGTGTAGGATCACACAGGGTGCTGTGGGCCACACATGCAGGCATTAAGATCACCATGGGGGAAGGAGTCCACTAAGTAACTGGTAAAGGCACTATTTCTAGGACAGGATTAACACAGCCAAGGGGACATGCTTCAGCCTCCACTCTCTACCCTAGCCCTGCTGGGAATGAGACTGCACACAAGTACATGGTATGAATTCTCCCACAGGGGCAGTCTTGACAGAGCTGGCTCAATCAACTGAATAAACACATCAATTAGCAGTGGGAGATGCGGAAAAAGGTAAAAACATTTTTATGACCCACTTGTAGCCTCTTGCTTTTCATGGAAATGCAAGCCAGCTGAGACCCTGTGTTCCTAAAAGGGCAATGCAAGCAATACCAGGAAGTGGAGGACACTGGTTACTTACAAAAATGTTTTGTTACTTATAGAAATGCTTTCTAAAATTTTTGTTTAAAATGTAACAATAACTATGTATATACACTGAGAATAAATTTGACATAGGAGTAATTTCATATTTTACGTCATTTATTCTGCAACGTATGAATATTCCCCCCAAACACATACACACACATTAAAACAATTTCAAATTTCCATTAGATTTCCATGCCATATCCTAAAGTTCTAAGTCTAGAAGTATAATAGGTCTCAGACAACCTATGTGATAACAGACCACATGAATTTAACTCTACGTTTATATGAAAATGTTTTTTGTTTTTAATACTATAGGCCAAGCAGCTTAAGTACATCTTGTTTGAGAAAATACATCATTATCTTTCTCTATTATGTCCACAAGGCTGGAACAATAACTCTTTCCCCTAACTTAGAAGTCTATACACTTTCTCCCACCTTCAGTTAGAAGCAATTCCTTCTGCTCTTGCATTTGCATATAGCAGTTAGCCTGCATCACAAATGTGTACCAGACAATGTGTACAAGACATTCAAATTCAAAGCCTAATACTTCACATATCCAAATGTGTACTCTACCACCCTATCAGAGTGAAGATTCATTATGATGGGCAGGACTGTCCTGTACAATGTAGAAACCTTCATGATGCCTAGTAATAGTTAAGTGTTCAATGAACATTTATTAAATAAAGGAATATTAATATAGAAAAGTCATATGTGTGCAAATTGCTTTGCTTGACTACAGTAAAGAACATAACAAGGAATAATATATAATGAAGCAAATATTATCTTGTAATGATATCAAGTTGGAGAAGACTAGGGGGATAGGAAAGCAGAGTACCATTAGGAAAGACAAGAATCAACATTTAAGTGTTTGTGCTTTCTGTACATGATTTCCTTTCATCTTACAAACAGGATTTAAGAGTGTTAACCTGCTGCAAGTGAAAACCAGATGTAACTATTAATTTAAATTTTTCAAGAAAGAAAATCTTTCTCCTTTAAATCACAGTAACAGAGGCAATCCATACCATATATGGTCTCCAGGTATATAATCTGAAATATACTCAATGTTTCCATTCTGAACTAAAATATAAATTGAGCATAACTAATTTGAAAATTCAAAGTCTGAAATGCTCTGAAATCTGAAACTTTTTGACTATGGCAATGATGCTCAAAGTTTTGGACTCTGGAGCATTTCTGATTTCCTATTTTCCAATCAGGGATGCACATCTGGCAAAGTCTGTAAATGTTTAAAATTCCCAATAAACTAAAATATCGAAAATATTCCATATTTTTTAAAGTCTAAAAATAGCCAACTTAACCAATGCACTGTTTGTATACTTTTTTTTCCCCTCCAAAACTTGAATAATCTAGAGGGATGGCTGTACAATAAGAGTGTTTTCCTTTTCTCACCTCAACAAAGTTTCACAGTCTTAATACACAAAGCCAACAGTGTTAGTGTCTAATAATCCGGAAAATATCTCTGTAATATCTCTGTAAATACCTTAGATAAAAGTAATGTATTTTCTTTTTTATAATAAATACAAATTATACCTAGAGACAAGATGTTAGACAACTTGTGGGTACATTTGAAATTTGAAGGAAAAATCTATATAAAGTCTCCACACAGGTTCCAATTTCTAGATTCAAGTAGAACTCTAAGAATTCGGTTTTTACTAGGTTGCTTGGAACTTAGTAGATGGCTGGGATCCCAAGGAGGCTTACAAAAAACAGATGATTATATAACAAAAATTATTGTAGTAATAGAAAAACCTATCACCACTGAAATACTAAATTTAAGTGAAGTGATGGCTAATTCCAAGAGTCCAGAGACAATATACTCTTGCTTCAGTGTCAGCAACAGATTAACAACCCTTGCAGCACAAAACCACCTCCTCTGCTCACAACTTATGTTTTACCCTGTTCCTTCAGAGCAGAGATGCCAGCATTTTGTTGTATTTAACAACTACTTGGGGAAAAAATGTTAAAATACAAATGTCAAGACCCTTCCCCCACATTTCAGCACTCAGTGGGCTGGAGTGGGGCCCTGATGCTTTTTGGTACAGGCAGTTTGGGTACCACACCTGAGAACACTGCTTTAGAGGCTTTGGCTGACAGTCAGGAAAAGGGTTCCAGTGGCAGAGTGGCTCCAGCAGTCCCTGAAGCACCTCTAATGCTTGGAGAGGCACAGATGAAGGAGGGTACATGCTCTAAGAGGAAGGTGCTACAGGCTATAAACCCATGTGTCCTGAAAGTAGAGGATGCTCTGCTTATATGGAATTTACAGAGAAGGGAATAAACACTTTTTTTTTTTTCCAAAAGCACAAATCCACTGAAACGCAGGCTTAACAAAGCATCCTTTCAGAGTGGGTATAACTAAAGAACTGGGGCCCAAGGTGTACGCTGCTGCCCTATGAAGGGGAGATGGAGTGCAGGAAGGGGCAAGTGTAATCTTGAACTCTTATAAACAGGCAACAAATAACATAAAAATTAAACAGGCAATATGACATACTTTACTTTCATGCTTAGAATAAAAATAAATAACTAAAGCTGGCTAGTACAGGCTTGGCAGACAAGAATACTGCAAACCTGTCTCCAAATCACTTGTCTTCAAAACAAAACACACACACACACACTCACTCTTTTAAATTACTGAAAGAGAGAAGCCAGACCAATCTCCCCGCTAAAGCTGAGTTCTGCCATCTCTCACAGCAATGAATATTTAAACAGGAAAATAAATATTGCAGAGCAAAGTCATTCAAACCAATAGTCTATTAGGTTAAAAGTTACAAACCCTATAATAGTCTTAATGTCTCCAACCTCTTAAAAGCTCTTCCATTTCTCCTTAAAGCAGTACTTAGAACCTCAAACATCCACGAATCACATCTTCCAACAAACAAGAGGCTGCCGGAACTCTGTCTGGCTTCCTGCTTCCTCAGAAGCAGAAGGCCCTTACGCACAATCAGTGGTTACATGTCTATCCTTGTCAATTCATTAGTGATTTATGCCATCCATGGGTAATTTTTTTTTTTTCAACCAAGCTTTTCACTACAATTTAAATTAATTTACTCTTTGTTTTGTCTTCATGGATAATTAATTTTACATATGCCATGTTAAATTGAAATATTCTTAAAAATAGTCATAACTCAGGTCAAAAATAAAACACTTTATAGTGTCGTAAAAATTATAAAGTATTTAATTATGCTTAATGGATTTTATGTTGGGTATTTTATTACAGTGCACTTCTTTAATATGGGAAATTCATGAGATATGCATATTGTAACAGACAAAAACTTTCCCTATTCCCTTCCTAGGGACTATAATCATGACTACATGGTAACTTGAATATCCTCTAATTGCTTCATAAGTAAAGTCCTCCCAGCTAATCAGGGACTGAATCACAGGCTTTTTTTTTTTTTGTACCAGGGATTGAACTCAGGGGCACTTGACCACTGAGCCACATCCCCAGCCTATTTTGTGTTTTATGTAGAAACAGGGTCTCACTGAGGTGCTTAGTGCTTCGCCGTTGCTGAGGCTGGCTTTGAACTTGACGTTCTCCTGTCTCAGCCTGGGATTACAGGCGTGCACCACAGGGCCCAGCACAGGCTTCTTTATCTAGTTTCCTCATGAAGGAAGGGATGATCTTTAGGGAATGCTTGTGAAACTGAATACCTGCTCCTGAAGTGTAAGTCTGCAGAAACATAGAACTCTTCTCTGAATAGCTGTATCAACTCTGCAGGAAGTTACAATATAAGTAAACACAAATGAGTCATTAGAGTTCCATTAAAATACACAGAATAACCGAAAGGCTACATATCAGAGTCCATGTTGTGCTGTGGGAAAGAAAAAGAAAAATGTCTTTGCTCTCGGCAACACTCACCAGGCTACACAAAAACATCTTTCTTTTTATATTTTTCCTTTCTTAGCCTCAAACTAATTTTCCAAGCAGCTGCCAGAATGATCTTTCTAAAATAAAATTTAAATCTAATATTGTTAATTAATCTTCTTCCTAAAACCCTACTGCCTCCAGTCCAAACAACTTTGTATGTATGTCACAACCTGGTACCCTTTACCTAGTCAGCTTCAATTCTTTCTTATTCGATTCTTCAACGTTCATTCAGCACTAGTCTAGTTAGACACTGTTTTCGGCTGGGAAACAATACTGATTAGTAAGACAAAGTCCCTGTCCTTATGGAGTTTACTTTCTAGTAGCAAGAGAAGAATATCAACAGACAAGTGAAACACTAAACAGATGGTATGCTATCAGGGAAAATACAGTAAGAAAGAGGACAGGGAGTATTGAGGCTGGAGGGCTAGGAGATCTCTATTTTCTTTCTCTTTAAAAATTTTTTTTTTACTTGAAGAGGGACACAATAGCTTTGGTTGTTATTTATTTTTATGGGGGGCTGAGGATTGAACTTAGTGCCTCACACATGCTAGGCAAATGCTCTACCACTGAGCTACAACTACAGCCCCAAGAGGTTTCTATTTTCTACAGGGTGGTCAGGGAAGGTAACATTGATCAGATCCCTTGAGGAATTAGGTAGTAAGCCATGTGGATATCTGGATGGAAGAGCACCCCAAACAAAGGGAGCATTAAGTGCAAAGGCCCAAAGACCAGGACATGCTCACCCTAATTAATTAGATTTTATCCTTTTTCTAAATGCATGCTAAAAGATCTTTGATAGTTATTTCTACAGTGTGTCTGGTAATTCATTTCTTCTGTTAAAGTTTTATTTTTTATCAAATTTACACATGCACCTGGCGGCAAATGAAACAGGCAGCGGAGAGCTTATGATGAAAAGCAGCCATGCCCTAGCCATCCCTCATCAGTCCTCTGGGAAGTGACCCTCTGTTAACAGTGGCTTATGAGGAGAGGACCCAGGGGCTCTGGCTGCACTTGGGTTAGTGACTCACCTGGCTTCCACACCTAGGCAACACACCATTCAGTGCAGATCTGCACAGACAGCACACTTCCAAGGCCACTTAAGGGTTAGCTGGACACAAACTTACCAACAGGAGGAGGAGGAGATGGGAGGAAACCAGCCCTAAACACTGTTCCAGGTGGGGGCTGGCCAGAGAAGCCCTGTTCTCTCTGAAGACCTCCTCAGAAACCAAGCAGTGAGCAACCCTGCTGTGAAGCTTGGGCCAGCCTTTCTGCTTTGCTTCACTCTTTTTTTCCTCCTGCTTTCCTGAGATCTTACTCTCCCATAAACTGTTAGGAGGTAAGGTTTTGTCTCAGACTCAGCCTTCTAGAGAGCAGGGGCTAAGGAAATGACTGTGTCCTGTCATTTTCCAACTTGGTGTCTTAAACCTCTACATCTTGGACATTTTCCCAACTGCTTCTTTTTGAAGCCATTATGTCCTGCTCCCTTTTCATTCCACACCTAGCGCTGGCTTTATGGATATATGAGTTATTAGTCAAATATATTAGTCAGGTTTCCTTAAAGTTCCTGGCTTATTTTTGTTTGGTTCTTCTAGTCTCTTTCTTGCTCACAGTTCCTGTTGGACTTCTAATGATTCTCATGTTCCAGTGACGCAGGCAGGACATAGTTAGCTGGTGTGGGTTTCTGCTAGTCTGTTTTTGATGAGGTCTCTTCCCTGGAATTAAAATTCTACTGGGAAGCCCGTGTATACACGGAAGAGCATGGTGCTGGCAGGCTTCCTCACACTGTTGCCTCCCTCCATCCTCAAATATTAGGTGAAAGGAAGGGGTGCCAATATCTAATTCCTAAAGAATTAAATTTCCCCAAACATACTAAGAACTTCTTTGGAGATGAGCAATCATGTTGCTTGGTTTTCCTTTCTTCATGCTGAAGAAAGAGGGCAGCACAGCAGTCGCTGGAAGGGGCTGAGAAGACCATGGCAATCCAGACAGCAGAGCCATCCCCAGAGGAAACGGCACCCCTGTCTTCTTCCTTCTCTTTTGCTGGCAGAGCCTCCTTAGGCTCCTACTGGCTTCCAACCCACCAGTAGCCTCCATGAATTAACCACCAGGCTTCAGTTTCTCCTCCATGTCACCCATCAGTTGGGCCCCATTTGCTTTAAGTTTTCCAGAAACGTGTTTAATTCTCTTGCTTATTTGCTATTACTGATTGGTTTTTGTACTTCTATACTATTATTTCAGTGGAGTCTTAAAAGAGACAGGAAGCAAATGAAAGCATTTATCATCTTAACCCAAAAGTCATGATTTATTTTATTTTAAAGAAGATATCAACCATATGTACACTCTAGATTCCAGGTTTCTTTTTTTTAAAAAAACTTTTGTACCAGGGATTGAATTCAGGGGCACTTGACCACTGAGCCACATCCCCAGCTCTTTTTGTGTTTTATTTAGAGACAGGGTCTCACTGAGTTGCTTAGTGCCTTGTTGTTGCTGAAGCTGCCTTTGAACTCACAATTCTCCTGTCTCAGCTTCCCAAAGTGCTGGGATTACAGGCTTGTGCCACCATGTCCAGCTCCAGGTTTTTTTTTATAAATTTGAGAAAGATTAGTGATCCTTGAGGGTTATAAAACAGCCCTTTCACAAGAGACTTGTTAAAAGCAAATTAGAGAAGTTTCAAAGGAAAATGAAAAGTGTATACTACAATTTTTGAAACAGCGCTTGTACTTATGCTAATAAATTAAATGCATTTAGATTACAGGAAGCAAAGCAACTCAGAAGTGCCAGAACTATGTGCTAAACATAATTCTAAATATCGGCAAATATAAAAGATTTACAGGGTCTAACTACTTTCAGAAAACAAAACAAAAGCAAAAGCAAGTATTTACCAGTTAGAATGTCTAATTCTCCACCTCCCTCCTCCTTCATGAACACAACAGTGGCCAAGATTAGCATGCAGCATACAGGGAGGAAAACAATTGCAGTTACTCCATTTATCTCTAATGAATGGATCAATAAGGTATGCAATGGACTCTGATCCTTCAGCCTGGAATGGCATGCAATAAAAACAACCTGGCAATCGCACTGTTCAATCCTTCAATACAATGAGGCAAACCTAAAGAAATCTGAGTCCCAGGTGAGAAGAAACCATCAAAGCGCTATCATGAACAGAAGAGCCTCCATAGAGTAAGGGAGGAGGGTCAGCGTAAGAAAGGTGGCGCAGAATACTGAGCTGTGGAGATCTGAAACCAGCCATCTATACTTGGATGGCTGCTTAGTTAGTAAAGAAAACAATGTCATTTCATAGTTCCTGTGAAAGTCAAGTCCATGATCAAAACAATAAAACTTCATTCATACAAAACCACAAGCCAACGAAGGGCATATCTATTTCTTCACCCCTCTTAAATTTTCCCCACCTAAAACTTCATTATCATAATTGTCAAATCAACTAGACTATGCAGTTTCACTCAAGAACAATCCTTCGGGGCTGGGGCTGTAGCTTAGTGGTAGAGCACTTGCCTCCCACGTGTGAGGCACTGGGTTTGATCCTCAGCACCACATAAATGAATAAAATAAAGGTACTGTATCCATCTACAACTAAAAATATTAGAAAAGAACAATTCTTCAGCAGAGTGGCAGCTCACAATGCTTGAGTTTAACTTTATACTCACTTTAAGATTTTCCCTTTCAGGATGAAGTACAAGGATCTGTTATTTTAGCCTCTACAGATAAAACACATTTTTGTTAAAGGTCTGAACTTCCTAAAGGATGTTTTGATAGTAGAAGGAACAAGAGGCAGACTATGGAAACATGAGCTCCAGCTCCAGTTCTGCTACTGCCTTGCTGTACAACTTCGAACTCACTTCTCTGGCCCTATATCCTGATTTGTAAAATAAAGTTCACTTTAGTTCTAAGAATTTATGATTCTGTGACAAAAGGGCCTTACTCAAAGGATAGAATGCAGGAAAAAGTAGGAGGAGGGGGAAGAAAAAGGGAGGGAAAAGGTGAAGAAGGAAGGAGGAAGAAGAAGAAACATAAGGTATATTCATATAAAACTAAGTATTTTCTTCTGCAACGGAGAGTCAACAAAATGTCACTACATAGTTTATATGTTCCCCTGACCCAAAGAGCTAAGAGCTACTCAGGAGAGCCAAGACAGTCAGCCTTCTGTATCCACAAGTGCCACACTCACAGGTTGGACCAACTATGCATCTTTAGGGGAGGAAAACACACACACACACACACACACACATAAACGTATAGATTTTTATTCCTTCTCATTATTCCCAAACAATAACATCATAACATTTACACTGAATTAAGTATTCTAAGTAAGTTAGCAATGATAGAAGTATAATAGAGGATGTGCACAGGTTATATGCTAACATTACATCATTTTAATAAGGGGCTTGAGCATCTGTGGACTTTGGTACAGGGAAGCAGGGCTGGAACTCATCCCCATGTAAATCAAGGGATGGCTATGGACTTTGGATTTCTCTCTTCCCTGCACAAATACTTTCCATAGGAAATACTATGCCATCAATCTGTAAAGCTTCTGTGCCAAGTTAAAATTTCAGGGAACTACAGTTATGTATCAAAAAGTCAAACTGACCAATTCTCTACTTCTCCTGGAGGAACCTAAGGCTCCCAGAAAATTAGCAGACATTTCTCAAAGTTTTGGCCAAAGACGTGCCAAAGTCGGGGTGGGGGGTGGGGTAGTTTATATAAAGTTAAATATCAAAGCCTATATTCTTTATATTGTACTCGATGTAATGCCTATCATCGAAAGGTAGGGAGGGCAGAAAGAGCATAAGTTGGGAGAAATTAACATGTCTTACAATGCAGACTCTGCCATCTATTATTTGTGCATCCTTGGACAAGTCACTTAATATCTCAATGCCTCAAGTTTTTCATCTGTAAAATGTGAGGAGGGATCACTACCTAATGGGTTACCTCTAAAAATGAACTGAGGTCATATACACAAAGCTCTTTGCTTCTGGCTTAAGTAGAGGAGAGGCAGAGAAAGTAGTAGAAATAATAACCACCATTACTACTGTGAAGAAGGAGGAAACAGGGGAAGAGCACAGTCCAACATGTCAGTGTAAACAACTGAGTTGAAATCCTCAAGTTCTGTGTTCTTGCTCCATAAAAGAGACATTAATACAAACATGAGAGAAGGGAATCATGTTCTTCCTACTAAAAACTTACGTTGCCTGGTTCCTCAGAAAGGAAAGCTTCAAAGAATATGCTTAGATGAACTTTTGGTCCCAGTTGCTCTGCTAGCAAAAGACAGATAACCATCCTAACTGAAGCTCTGAGCACTGTCCCCATTCTTTTGGCTCCACGGTGCCTTCTCACAGAAACTTCTAGATAACCTAATGACCATGGAAGCATCCATGACTTAAAGAGTCTAAACATTGCTTACTAAGGTTTTCTAAGATTCCATAAAAGTTTGGAGGAGTGATCATCATTTTCATAGTCCCACGTGGCCCTCTCTTCTACACTGTTGAAGTAAATAAGTGGTACTCCAATTTTTTCTCTTGACTGTGCTAGAATTTCAAGTACAGACAATACATGGGAAAAAAGGATCTTTCTACTTTTGTGCCAAAGACTAGAAATCACAGTAACTACAAAGACACAGAAGCCTATTTTTCTGTGTTTTTGTCCATGCATTTCTGTTAATAATTGTTTTTTAGCTTTGATTGCATCAGTTCTAGATTCTCTGAAACTAAATTCCCACTAAACTTAATACTAAAAAAACTTGGTTCTAGATTAAGAAATGAATTACATAACACACCCACACACAAAATAACATCCACGGGGTCTTTCCTTTCTTACCCTTTGCATCTCTGCCAACTTTCCCAAATTCTTTCCTCAGATGATCATCCAGTATCACTTGACTGACATCATCTTCATATACTAATCATATTCCACCTTGTGTTTTATTTATGCATCTTACTCATTCTTTCCTTGATGTTACTATTCAACTGAATTTTATTAATAAACTAAATACATTAAAGGAGACACTGCTTTAATTTTACGTAAAAACAAGTGATTTTGGCTGGGTGAGGTGGTGCATACCTGCAATCCCAGCAGCTGAGGCAGGAAGATCGTGAGTTCAAAGCCAGTCTCCACAAAGCAAGGTGCTAAGCAACTCAGTGAGACCCTGTCTCTAAATAAAATACAAAATAGGGCTGGGGATATGGCTCAGTGGTCGAGTGCCCCTGAGTGCAATCCCCAGTACCAAAAAAAAAAGTGGTTTCTCTTCTGCTTCCAAACAAGATAAAAAAACAAGAACCAGATTTATTCTATTGCTTCAAACAACTTGAAAACACAACAAAATATATGAAACATGAGTACTCAAGACACCATAGAGGAGGCAAGGAGTAAGGTAAACCTACAGCTACATGGAGAAAGTGTCCTAGCTGCGGCACACAGGGAGGTACCCAGGCAAAGCCTGGTGGTCTCCATGAAGTGAGGAGATAGAACAAGGAGTCTGGGGGGCCACGACTACTGGAGTTCACCAAAAGAACACTGTAGAGAAGAAGGCTACACAGAGGGAATCTACCGAGCGCAGAGGCCCCCTCAAGTATTTAGTTGAGTAATGACTGTTGCATATCTGTGTGGAACTACCAGAGGCTGAGCAAGAACACCTGGAAGAAATGGAGGGGGTGACGCCACAAATTCATACAGTGCTAAGAATCGAGTCTGTTCTCAATGGCCAGAGTGGAAACCCAAAGCTCTAAGAGCATCAGGGACTAAAAAATGACTTGTCTCAGCAGCAGGGAAAATTACCCAGGGACTAAACAGCTCTCATCTAGCAAAGCTTAAAAACAGGGCCTAAAAGGATCAAATTATTTCTAAGAAATTGAACTATACTATAAACTCAAGAATATTTATAAGCTGGGCGCGGTGGCGCAAGCCAGTAATCCCAACACTTAGGGAGGCTAAGACAGGAGAATCGCGAGTTCAAAGCCAGCCTCAGCAATGGTGAGATGCTAAGCAACTCAGTGAGACCCTGTCTCTACATAAAACACAAAATAGGGCTGGAGATGTGGCTCAGTGGTTGAGTGCCCCTGAGTTCAATCTCCAGTACCAAAAAAAAAAAAAAAAAGAATATTTATAAACCAGGCATTATGGCACATATCTGTAATTCCAGTATTTCAGGAGGCTAATGCAGGAGGATCACAGATTGGAGGCCAGTAGTGGCAACT
Organism: Xerus rutilus; assembly: GCA_028644305.1. Taxonomy (NCBI): domain Eukaryota; kingdom Metazoa; phylum Chordata; class Mammalia; order Rodentia; family Sciuridae; genus Xerus; species Xerus rutilus. The sequence goes on along the minus strand of CM053403.1, from coordinate 10,650,080 downwards.
TAGCAAGACCCTGTCTCAAAATAAAAATATAAAAGGACTAGGGGATGTAGCTATGGGGTAAAGCACCCCTAAGTTCTATCCCCAGTACTGTGTGTGTGTGTTGGGGGAATATTTATATAATTAGAAAATTACTTAGCATCCAACAAGGTAAAATTTACAACATCTAGACTCTAATAAAAAACTACCAGGCATTCAAGGAAATAGGAATATACAAGCTGTAATGCTGAGAAAGATAAATAAATTACAACCGATCTAAAACTAGTGCAAATGTTAGGGTCAGCAGACAGAGCCAGGTGTGGTGGCATACATCTATAACCCCAGTGACTCTGGAGGCTAAGGCAGGAGGATCAAAGGGATGGGATGGAATGTAGCTTAGTGGTAGAGTGCCCTTGGTTTCAATTCCCAGTGCCACAAACACATACACAAAAAAAAGGAATTAGCAGATTTGGACACAAAAATGTCAAGATGCAAAAAAAAAAAAAAAAAGCACATTAAGAAAAGACATGAGGGGCTGGGGTTATGGCGCAGTGGTAGTGTGCTCGCCTAGCACGCGGGAGGCACTGGGTTCGATCCTCAGCACCACATAAAGGTCAAATAAAGCTATTAAAAAAAAAAAGAAAAAGAAAAGACATGAAAGGTGTAAAAGACATCCACATCAAAATTCCAGAGATGAAAACTATGTCTGAAATGTCAAAACACACACTGGATTGGATTAATAGCAGAGTAGACACTGCAGAACAAAAGATCCAGACACTTGATGAGAAACTATCCCTGCCCCAAAACACACAAAGGAGAGAAGACTAAATACCGGCAATGAACAGGGAGCCTCGAAATGATATGGAATACTTATGGTCTAACTTATAGTCTAATGTATGAATGTATATCGAAAGTAGTAGGCAAAGAATCTACCTTGGTCATCCTGAGAAGAATAAAAAGGAGAGAGGCAGGAGGCTGTACTCAGTTTACTGTGTATGCACATTCGCCACAGCTGCCAATCTCTAAAATCCTTGGGTAACTTCTCATACCTCTTTCTTTATCCTGCCCTTCTTTCCTCTTACATGACTCCCTGGGAGGCCAGACCTCACATGCCATTTACCTTGTGGATATTTGCAGTCTTTCACTAGAACAAGAGTTCTGTATCTTCCAAGTGGCTCTTTATTCCAAAATCCCTCCTATCTTCTAGTCAAACAAACCATCTATTTCCCAAACTATTTTATATTTTAAAGTATTAATTGAGTTAAGTAATAAGCATCAGAATGATGATCACCCAACTAAACTCTACAACTTCATATATCTCAAAAGAGGATACAGTCAATGTATTAGTAAGATATAAAATTCATTAATCCATTAAAAAATATTTGCTGATGCTAAAATTGAGCCAGACATAGTAATAAACACTGGTGATTTCTTCCTAATCCTGAAAGAATGTATAGTCTGGTGGAAAAAAGGGCAAATATATATTTATAATTCTAGTCCTATATAAGGCAGGCTTAGGGACTACAGAAAGCCAGGGAAGCACGAAGCAGGGACAAGCTCGTGAGGACGGCTGAGGATTCTGAAGTAGGTGAAGTCCAGGATGAGTCTTCAAGGACAGGAAAAGAAACAAGGGAGAAAACAGTCTCTGGTTCAAAACAACAATATATGAAAATATATGAAATAGAATATATGAAAAGTAAGAAGGCACAAAGAAGGCACAGTTGGTGAGCTGCACACAGTTCAGATTTAGGGGTGGGGTGGAAAGAGAAAGGAAGCAAACAAAGGAGAAGAAGCTCCATATTTTCTGGGGAAAAAAATAAAAGAGCAAATCAGGGGTTTCATTCTAAGAAGGATTCCAGATGACTTGTCAAAATTGCTGGAAACTGTGTTCCTGTCATCAGGCTACATGGGAAAGCCTCACCTATGCTAAATAAAGTAGCAAAGACCTGTGCCCCTCAGGGCCCAACAAACCATGGCTTGTCCAAAGCCCGTCCACCATCTATTTTTGTATAAACTGAAAAGCTAAGCAGTTTTTATATTTTTAAATAGTTGAATGAAACCCAAATGAGTAATATTTCATGACACATGAAAATTGCATGAAATTCAAATTTCAGTGTCCACAAATAAAGTCTGACTGGAACAGAGTTATGCTCCCTTGTCCTGTGTTGTCCTATGACTTCTTTAGTGCCAGAGCAGCAGGGTGGAGGGGCTGTGACATAGACAGCGTGGTCCACAAAGCCAGAAACAGTTACTACCTGGCTCTTTATTAAAAAAAAAAGTCTATGGACACTTGCTCTAAGAATCTTTCAAAAACCAATTGCCTTCACTTAAGTCTCGGTTTGTCTTTTTTTTTTTGGTGCCTGGGAATGAACTCAGGGGCACTTGACCACTGAGCCACATCCCCAGCCCTATTTTGTGTTTTATGTAGAGACAGGGTCTCACTGAGTTGCTTAGCGCCTCGCTGTTGCTGAGGCTGCCTCTGAACGGGCGATTCTCCTGCCTCAGCCTTCCACAGTGCTGAGATTACAGGTGTGCGCCACTGCGCCCAGCTTCGGTTTGTCTCTTCTTAACAAGGAAATTTCATGATCAACACTAGGCAAAAGAACATAGGTATGGTTGGTAGGACTGCAAATTGGTGCAACCAATCTGAAAAGCAGTATGGAGATTCCTTAGAAAACCTGGAATAGAACCACTATTTGACTCAGCCATCCCACTCCTCGGTCTATACCCTGAAGACTTAAAAACAGCATACTACAGTGATGCAACCACTTCAATGTTTATAGCAGCACAGTTCACAATAGCTGAACTGTGGAACCAACTTAGATGCCCTTCAATAGATGAATGGATAAAGAAATTGTGGTATATATACACAATGGAATATTACTCAGCAATGGCATTTGCAGGTAAATGGATAGAGCTGGAGAATATCATGCTAAGTGAAGTAAGCCAATCCCAAAGAACCAAAGGCCGAATATTTTCTCTGATTAGTAGATGCTGATCCATAAGGGGGATGGGGGTGGGAATCATGGGAGAAATGGAGGAACTCTGGATAGGGCAAAGGGGAGGTAAGGGAAGGGAGGGGGCATGGGGGTAGCAAAGATGGTGGAATGAGATGGACATCGCTACCCTTGGTACATGTATGAAGACATAAATGGTTCTACCTTGTTTACAATCAGAGAAGTGAAAAATTGTGCTCCATATGTGTACTGTGACTTGAAATGCATTGTTTTAAAAAATAAAAATAAATAAATAAATAAATAAAAACATAGGTATGTGGACATACTTATTTGTGGACATAAAAGTACTAATTCATAATTTCATAAAATAATTACTGGCTTCTCTTGCCCACATTTTCTGCATAAATAATCCTTTAAAAATTAAATACTACCAGAATTTGGTCACAGAACTCTATCCTATAATTCTGAATGAATTTAATATCTCTAGTTAGGATTTCAAGTTATAGTTTTTAAAAACTCTATTTGATTTTGCTAATAGCAATCTAGTTGTATCTATTTCCTTCCTGAATGGTTAAATAAGAAATATTACTGTAATATTCTGAAACTGAGAGCTCTTTAAATTTTTGTATTTCACTTTTATTTTCAATACAAAATAAGATCATATTTTACTCTTGCTGCTAATTTATAATTACCAATTTTGGTTTTTAGACACTTTTTATTTTGGTACTGAGACTTGAACCCAGGGATGCTTAGCCACTGAGCCACATCCTCACCCCTTTTTGTATTTATTTTGCAACAGGTCCTCACTAAGTTGCTGAGGCTAGCTTTGAACTTGTGGTCCTCCTGCCTCAGCTAGAATTACAGGTGTGCGCCACTGTGCCCGGCTTAAAACGCTTTTTAAAAAATATTTCAACATTACAAGGGAAGTGATCAAATTTACTATTGCTGATTGTCAACATATCATTTGCCAATTCAATTGGCATCTTCACAACAGTATTTCTAATAAGTTTTAAAAAGGAAAACCTCAGTGATAGTAACCTTTGAAGATCAGGCCAAAGTACAAAGGTTACAAGACAGGTAGATTCTCACTAGAACATGCTTTATAATAGAACAGAAAAACAATATTCTTTTTAAGAGCTGAAGGTAATATCTCTTCATTTTTTGAAGTTACAAATTGCTGATAATATTACGTGGTCAATAAGCTATAAAACTGAATAAAGTCAAATGTTATCATAAAACAAAACTTAGATTTGGTACTTAATAATACTCATAATAGATATTTTTACTTAGTAATTTAACACAAAAGATAAGCCATTGACATGAACTAATGCAACTGATATAAGACTGTAAAGATTCTGGAAACTACATGTTTTCTCATCTATGAGGAATAAATAATTTAAGGAGGTAGGAAAAATAAGCAAAGACAACAGAAGATTAGAAGAAACATTTAGCAGTATCTTCAAATATTTGGTTTTTATATAAAGAGATTAAACCACTCTATGTGCCTCCAGATGACAGATGCAGGAAGCAAAGGCAACGATAAGAGGAGACTTTGGCTCATCATGAGGAAAACTCTCCTACTTTTTAGTGGCCAGTGGCAGAGCTAACCACGAGGAACTACTTGTGAGGTGGAAGTATTAAGAAAGAGCATGTAAATTTGGAATCAAATAGATCTCAGGTTTGAAATTCTTTTGTGCCCAGAGCCACCAAGTACCCCTGAGTTCAATCCCTGGTACCAAAATTTCAATGACAGTCATTATCAGTGGTGGTAAGAAACAGGGATGCTGGTGCCAAACTTCTTAGACTGAAATGCTGGTGTTGACAGGATTCAATGAATTAATGTAAGGTACTGAGAACAGGATCTGATACTAGTACATCACAAGAATATGGAAGGACTGGCTATTATACAACTGTGTGTCTGGCACTGTTCTAGACACTGCAGATACAAAAAACCATGGACAAGGTCCCTGATCACATGCGGCTTTATATTCTTTTTTAGTTGTAGATGAACACAATATTTTATTTTATTTATTTTTATGTGATGCTGAGAATCGAACCCAGTGTCTCACGCATGCGAGGCAAGCGCTCTACCACTGAACCACAATCCCAGCCTCCGGCTTTATATTTTTTGTGGTGGTGGTGGGGAGGGGAAGAGACAGACAATAAAAAAATAAACAAATAACAAGTAATGATAAGCACCAAATACAGTGACAAGTAAAGAAAAAGAAGGATGGGGGGATGAGGAATGACAAGAGAGTGCTAATTCAGACAGAGAGAGCACTCCTTTGAGAAGTAACATGTGGGCCGGTGCCTATAATCCCAGCACTTTGGGAGGCTGAGACAGGAGGATCGTGAGTTCAAAGCCAGCCTCAGCAATGGCGAGGCGCTAAGCAACTCAGTGAGACCCTGTCTCTAAATAAAACACAAAATAGGGCTGGGGATGTGGCTCAGTGGTCGAGTGCCCCTGAGTTCAATCCCCAGTACCAAAAAAAGAAGTAGTAGTAGAGGTAGTAGTAGTAGTAACGTGAATAAAGCAAGTCACATGGCATGTCAACATGTCAGGTGGAGAGAAAAGAAAGGCCCCAGAGAGGGAAGGTGCAAGGTGTGTGAAGGGGACAGCAAGGAGGGCAGTGTCATAGGAGTGAAACATGAAAAGGGTAACAGGAGGTGAGGCTGGGCGGCCAGCCAGGGTCCTGATCATGCAGAGCCTTAGAGACCTTGTGAGAACACAGGATTTTATTTTGACTCTGAAGGGAAACAATTGTTAAGGTTTAAGCATGAGATTGACAAAATCAGACTAGCATTTTAAGTGAGTCACTCTGGCACTGACCCCTAAAGAATTATTTGACTCCAAGGTTTCCTGAATTGAATCATTCTAATAGTATACAGAGGAATATTTAAGAATTTGGAAAATGGAAAAGAATACATCACAATGGCCAAGTGCAGCACTCTCACTGCCTACAAGAGGCGCACTGGCGCCCAGTGACAGAAGCAGAACATCCAGGCGGCCAGGTGTGTCCTGCAGGGAACGTTCCATCTACGCCTGGTGGAGCGCACGTGCAATCTGCTGTGAAGAAGTGTGCAAGAAAGATCTGATGGTGATTTTGGAATGCTGGAAACAAAGTAGAATGAGGAATCACGACTCCAGAGAGCAATGCTCAGGACACCAACACTGTCAGATACCAGAGAGGCTGGGTGGGCATGGGGCTGGGGACCTGTACCATCAATATGGCTGGCTCCTAGTGACACTGGTCTATCACAAACAGATATCCACAAACAGCATGAGATAAGGCATGACATGATAAGAAGTTAAAACATGAGCATTCCATTCACTTCCAAAAGTGAAGAGCCAGATGAAACTGTTCCCAAATGGCCATCTATGTAGATTGTGAGTCTGGAATTTTTCAGGGAAGAACAGAAAACTTGAACAAAACCAGGAATTGCAGTTACTATGAGGACTGAGGAAGCCCATTCATTAGCTTTCAACATGATGGTGTCCTTTGTAGCAATACAAACTTCAATATTAGGTTGTCAAACACTAAGCTTACCTAGTCTCAACTGCAAAACTAAGCACAAAGATAAAAATAAAAATAAAAAAACTGTAGAGGGAAGGGGCAAAGAAGGGGGATGGCAGACAAAAAAAATTAATCAAAATTGTTCAGATATTATTACAGCTCCACTTATGTAGTTCTGGGTTATCTTTTCAGGAAAGCTGTGTACTTTTTAGAATGGCAGTACTTTTCAAGCCCGTCTTGGCCTTGGCAAGGAAATGGTTATAACTGAAGACATGGAACAGCACAGAAGAATTCAGAAAGAAACCAAATCATTGGGAAAAGTGAGGCTTTGTTTTTGTTGTTCATTGTAAAGAACATAAACTTAGCCTCCAACCCACAATCTCTGCCTACCCACTAACTTCCCCAGAATTCTGTGTAGCCCATATAAAGTGGAAAGTGTGCCAAAACAAATAGTGGGCTCCACTCTGTGGATGGAGGGTGGGATGAGATCTGGGTGGAAAGGAGCATGGCTGGCAGGCCAGGAAACAGAACCACTGTAGAGCAAGGCCACAAAATGGAGACCAAATAATCTGAGGACTTCAAGAATTCGTAGAAAATGGAATATACTTTGCAAAATCATAGCCAAGATTCCCTACTCCAACTCATTTCAAAATACAAACAAAACCAAAAGCAGAACAACAGGATAAAACGAAACAAAGCCAAACATACCTGCTCTCTTAACTGTCTTTAATTAAAGCATAAAATACCCTCCTCCCTCTTCTCTTCTCCCAACCACCCAGGAACGGAGAGCAAACTGGCAACAGCTCAGGTGAAAGACTTCAGCCTTCCAGCAACGAAGAGGGGAGATAGCAGACAATGGAACTGGTGATTCATTACAAAAGAATACACTCCAGAGGGCCTGCCACATGGACTCCCGGCACTATTTAAAGGAACAGCAACCCCCTTTCCAACCGCCCTTATTCTTAACACCTTCCCTCCTCTTGGTTCTGATGGAAAACAGATTTGGAAGAAAATGCCAGCAAAGCACTGAGCTGTCCAAGAAAGGGAGGGCTTTGTGCTGCATGGAAGCTGGCAATCTCATACCACGGCAGCGTATGAAAATTTGCTTTCACATCCCTACCGTAAAATCTTTTCCTCTCTAATACATTTTCCCTCTCAACAATAAATAGTGTGACTGAATCTGAGTCTGGCTAAATTTTTTTTTTTTAAACTAACTGGAGGTGAAGTCATTGGAACACTTTCCAATTTTACACATATTATGAGAATGATTTTTTTCCTTTTTCTCCACCTTATTATTTTCATAGACGTAAGAAGCGGCAATATTTTTTACCCTGTGTATCAAATTAAGTGTGAAAATCAGTGAAAATCTCCTGCAATATACATATGAATGAGAGATATTCTTTAAAATGTTACATGAGCATGTCTATCTCCTGTATTAGAATTTTGCAATTCAATTGCCATTTTTAAAGGAATGCACCAATTACTTATCGTCAAAGATATAAAAGTTTGCTAATTAAACCCCAAAAGGCCACATAAAACTAGAGCGTATGTAATAAAACAAAATGTCATCCACTGAGAGCCCTCCTTCCACCAACTGAGTGATGGCAATGCCAAGAGCCTAAATGGCAGTTATGAAAACACATCTTCTGCCTCTTTCTTTGCACACTAGCCAGAATACTAATATTGTACTAAACCATTTAACTGTGGTGGCCCAGCCCTAACCAGTGCAGACAGTTTACACTGAAAAAGCTTATATGACAGGCCACTGTCAAGGGTTGGGATTGGATGTGTGGTTCAAAAAACCACCACAAACAAAAAATGAATCAAAACTACAGGAGAGATGAAAGATTTGGCCCAGCTGATTATTCCCTCTGCATTTGTTCTCTAGATAACTAACAATCATGTACATTAACACTGAAAGCATACACACCAAAGCAAATACGCTGCAAGACTGCAGAGTCACAGATCTGACATTCTGTCTTTTCTAGCTGTATAAATTCAGGATAGACAAAAATAAGTTACTTCTTTCCTTCAGCATTCAGCACATCCTGAGAAAACAGCATAATGATTTAAATTCACCTATTAGAATTCTTAAGCACAGAAAGAAATCTCTTTCCAGTTTCCTTTTTTTTTTTTTTTACTTCATTCCTAAAATTATAGTTCCCTGAAATCCTAATGACTAGGACTACGGTGTTATGTGTGCAGAACATTCGTTCAGTGGTAAGTGCATTCTAACTTAGGCTCACACACTCACCAGCTCCTCTGGAAACCAGGGACAAATGTTCCAAGAGGCCACAGAAAACTCCGATTACAAGAATTCTTAGTTTAGATGACTCTTTCACTGATTTTAAAATATGGTACATGCAATAAAAAGTCAGGTCACAGACAAGACGTTAGCTTTCAGCTGAGAACGAAGAGGGCTGTTAACCCTCTCATGTTGCCAGTTAATGAAAACTGAATGAGGGCCTCGGGGCTAAGCAAGTATCATTTCCCAAGCAACAAAGAAAATCCAGAAAGAGGCTTTCTCTTTTATGGAATTAAAAAAAAAAATAAGCCAATATACCAAGAGTTAATTAGACTGACAATGAGGGAATAAGAAGGAGAAAAGAAAAAATTCAAGGGATTCTCCATTTTGCAAAAAGAGGGGTGTCTTGAAGTCTCCAAACTCAGATTGGGTGAAAATCACTATGTGAGGATATTTTCTTTGAAACTTCCCTTTCCTGGGTCACAGTGGATAAATCTCCCCTTGGTTCCTCTCTGAACAGCACTGCAGGGCATTATATAACACTAAACTGAACAGGATTCCAGATCCTAAAAGGATGCTTCTACCCTGATAGCTAGCTGGCTCTCTCGCCCTCCGGTGGTGACTGAGAGAAGAGAGAGGAGAGAATACAAAAAAGGGCAACCTCCTTAAAAGGAAAGCACTGTCCAGTGATGAAATTTCTCCAGGAGCATAAAAGCCTGGAGTGAAACTGATGCTAAGTCCTGGACTGAAGGATGTGAATGTTCTAAAGATGTAAATGATTTCTTACCAACAAATCACGGCCTCCTTATTCCCTCTCAACCTATAAAGAAAAAAGGGTAAAGAGGCATATGAAGGTTGCCAAGAAGAAAATCAGCCCTGCCAGGGGTCTGTGGAAGAACACTCACCCTTCTATCTGCCAGGAATGACTTGCTAAAATGCAGAGTAGACACTGCGTGGCATAACCGAGAGAGGCAGAGAGGGGGAGAGGAGAGCGATAGCTTCCATTTCCTCCTCCTTCTCCTTCAAATGTCTTTTAAAGCTGGGGTGACTGTTATTTATATTTCACATTTGTTGTGTCAGGGTAAGTTCTACCTGCCTCTGCTACACCTGGATGTGACTATGGGTTCCCACTGAACACGTTCTTTGCCCGTAACAAAGCCATGAAAAGGAAACATTCTTCATAACCTTCATTTTTAATAAGCTGTTTAGAGTGAAAGCAGCAAAACTGCATTTCCACAGCCAACCCTGAGAACCAAAGTGAGTCAGGAGTCAGATTTCCTATAACCCAAATTCTTCTGCAATTCTTAAAAGGAAGTCACTCCCTCTCCTCTCTTTTTGGCAGTCTACAAGAATCTCTTCCTACCTCTGCAGTCTCTCTCTCCCTCCCTCTTCTCAGAACCAAGACAAAGAGGTAGACAAATCCCCACAGGGTCTTTCCTGAGCTACAGCTGCACAGTACAGGAAACAGGAATCTGCTATGGAGCTGAGGGAGGGGGACAAAAAAGGCTGCGGACACACACACGCAGACATACACGGACTCAGACACAGACCAGCGCTTTTCAGCTGATAACAATAAATCTGGCCTTTCCTAAGAAAACGATCATAATTAGAACTCTGCTGGATACACTCTACCCCCAAACCTCTACTCAGATCCCACAGATGAGAAAAGAAACATGCGGAGGAAGAACAAATCTTACCTGAGTTACCATTTTCTTTTTCTCCATAAACCAAAGAGAACAGATGATAAAGCCTTCAAAGCAGCCGTGCTGGGGCACGCCTCCTTGGCTTCCTCTGCCACCCCCTCCCCCCCAAGCTGGCTATTTAAGGGTGGGTAATTGACTTCCCTTTACACCGTTTTCCTTCCTTTTTCTTTCTAGTGTTTCTTCCTTTCTTTTCTCTTCCTCTCTGGCAGTCTCTCCCCCTCCTTCTTTCTCCAGCTCCCTCCCATATCTCAGGCAGATGGCTGAAGGAAGCCCCACCCCTGAATGCCTAAGGTAATTAATCAGAGCAGAGCCCCACCTCTTTCTCCTCCCCCCACCCCTCCCAGCAGGCTGACAGCTCCCAACTCCAGAAGCAGGCCTGCTGGAGAATGGCAGTTTGGTGTGCACTTTGCTTTGCGCACGCGTGTGCTCGCGTGTGTGTATGCATATGTGCGTGTGTGTGTTTGTGTGTGCGTGTGAGCGCATGTGTAGGGAGAAGGAAAGGGAGAGCGAAGGAGGGGCAGGAGCCATGTGCTGGCATATTTTAAGGATGTGATGGGGACACTAATGATACTGCACTGAAAGCATTCATATTAAGTTACTATAGTAAATGCAAATTTAAGAGATCACGACCATGAATGTGTGATAATAATTTTTTTTTAAATTTTTTACTCTTCACTGGCCCAAGGGTGTGGTCAATGGTAGAGCACCTGCCGAGCATACACCAAGCCCTGAGTTCCATCCCCAGCATGGCAAAAAGGAAACAAAAAAATTTTTTTTTCAGAGATGTACAGTTAATAGATACAGTAGATTTAATGAAAAATGTGATGCACAGAGGTGTGGTCACTGACATGAAGGCTTAGGAAGGAGAATCACAGGAGTGTGTGTATCCTGGAAGACCACACCAGCCCACGGAGGGCAAACGATTTCGAGGGGGGTGGTCAGCAAAGTGCTGATTTTTTTTTCCTACTGTATAAACACTGGGGGTTCTGAAAACAGCATCTACAAATAGGACCGCTTAAGAAACTTCAGGTGTGGACTGAGGCTGGCGCTCAGTGGCAGAGCACCTGCCCAGCATGTGTGAGGTACTGGGTTCAATCCTCAGCATCACATCAAAATAAATAAATAAAATGAAGTATTGTGTCCATCTACAACTTTAAAAAAAAAGAAACTTCAGGTGTATGGGAAAGTGTACACAAATTTGATTACGTATGGCTTCCAGCTTCATTAAAAATCGGGTAACAGGTATTCACCTCTGCGTTCCCCATCCTCCTGCCTCTGGTGAAAAAGAACGAATCCTTTCTTAAATGTACACTGGCATCTGTGTCACTACTGTAAACACTTTTACCACAGAGTGCTATAAATAAGAGGGTTAACAGAATGTTCACTGAACACATGAGTTTCTTTAAAGTTCTCTTATTAAAAAGATAATGAAAAAAGCATCAAAGATGGAGATCAATCCAGAAGCCTCGCTCTAGTGATCTTGGAGGAGTCTTTAATTTCTACATAAAAACTTCATAATCTCTCTCCTTTATATATTATATACTCAAATAAACTTATGTAAATGTTCAATGATTTTATAACTTTTGTCATTTGTCTCATAAACATTAAGATTCCCTAATTATTATTATTATTATTATTTATTATTATTATTTTGGTACCAGGGATTGAACTCAGGGGTACTCGACCACTGAGCCACATACCCAGCCCTATTTTTTGTGTTTTATGTAGAGACAGGGTCTCACTGAGTTGCTTAGTGCTTCACCCTTGCTGAGACTGGCTTTGAACTCGCAATTCTCCTGTCTCAGCCTCCCAAAGTGCTGGGATTACAGGCGTGCGCCACCACGCCTGGCTAAGATTCCCTTATTTTTTTTAGTATTCTGATAGGATCCCATCCTAAAGGATGGACATATTTAAGTTCTGCCATGTTCATTATGTTAATATCTCTAACAGACTACCCAAAGATCAGAGTCAATTCTAAAATTAAGCTTCCTGTTTTTAAAATAAATACACAACAGCCGGGTGC
>CM053403.1:10567292-10637561 GCA_028644305.1 Xerus rutilus | reverse complement strand
TTTAACAATTCCAAAAAGAACACAGGAACTACACAGCCATCTGTAGAACCTGAAGATATCAGCACAATCAGCTATTTACAAGATGTCAGACACTCTTCTGGCATTTTACACATTATCTGTATACTTTTAGTACAATCCATAACATATAAACAGATATGTACAAACGAGTGGGGTCTTCAAATATTACAAAAGAAATCACAAGCAAAGAAGTAGACCAGTACTAAGTCTTCTTATTTAGAAATGCTCCGGAAGACAGAACATTTAGTGCTCTTGGAATCTGCAATTGAAAAGCCAATTGGAAGGAGATAAAATGCAATCAAATCTTTTAAAAGACAGAGTAAGTAGAAAAGGGGTAGGTGAGTTTCACTGGAGGTCAAGTATGCTGAAAGTAATGTACTTCTGGAAAAATAGAAATCGTATTTATGGGAAAATTGTGTTTTCAGATTTAATAGATGAAATAAACCTGCAAATCACTGTTACACCATTCTCTGCATCCACTGGTCCATAATACTATTCTTGGCAAAAAGCTTCCAGCACCAAGAAGACAGATCTGCCCCCACACCACTCCTACCACACACACCCCTACCCTTAATAAAGCCCAGCTACCTTGACTGCTCGGTGTGAATGCAACCTCCCAGCAGCCTGGAAAGAGACAAAACCCCAAGGAGAATTTTTTTTTTTTTTTTTTAAATAAAAAGGCAGATTAAGGATTCCCACGTGCGAAGAGTCTAGAACTAGAATAAAGGTTTCCTTGGGCTCAAGATACCAACTGCATTTCTCTACTTATGACCAATATTATACAGTGCAAGAAAGACCGTACAAGCTTCAAATGAAAAATAATAAAATGATTTTTATAAACTCCCTAAAAATCAGGACCCAAGTAAGCACTGGACAATGAGATTTTGAAGTGTGTTGCTGACTTTAAGGGCTGGCACTCAGAGAGGACAATTTGCTCCCAGGTGCCCAAGATAAAGACAAGCAATCGAACAGCCAGGGTCTGACCCAGCAAAACAACTGGAGTCTTTAGGTGTGGAATGTGCCCAGAATGTATCAAGGAGAAACTCATTTAAGGGTGTGCTCTCTGCACACGTGCATGCGTGTGCTTAGGAGTGGAAAGACAGATGTAGGTTGGAGGGTTGGGGAGGTGGGAAGATAAAAACATGTCGTATGATTGTCAGCTAAAGGAAACTACTGTCCTCCTTCATGGTTCAACCTTAGCTTCCAGAACAGTGAACCTGGAACATGGTAGGTACTCAAGAAATATTTGTTCAATAAACAAATGAAGAAAAGAAGCATTTCTAGTTGTCCCAATTCCTTGTTTTTTCAATGTTTCATGCAATATCCAGAATCCCAGTTTCCTTCCCCCCTTACTACTCAAATGATATTTATCTTACTGAAATCACCAAAGACTTCAAATAATAGCCAAATTCAACAAACACTTATATTTTCTTTGACCTTTCTGTGACACTCTCTTCTTCAGGCAACTCTTGTTCTTAGCTTCAAATAATACTAGACTTTCCTGATCTTTTTCTTTTCCTGCTCATTCCTTTCTTCATCTTCTACCACCCTGTGACCACTGCATGCTTGAAGTTCTTCATCCCATATGCACTGTTCCTCACACAGGTACTTGATAAAAATTTGTTTTCTTATGTACCTTTCTGTGTAGAGGACCATATTATTCATCAGATTCCCAAAACGGTGGAAACCTCAAAGAAGCTGGCGCTGCTGACCACACTGGTGTGTTCTACCTCATTCCATGCTTCACTTGCCACGCATTTACTCAGGTGCCCCCCACACTTCCAATTCCAGCACACATCACTCCTGAATTACAGATCAAAATATCCAACTGCCAAATAATGGTCAGCTCCATTTTAAAATCCTACAAATTTCCTTAATTTAAAAGCCTAAAGCTAAGCTAATTCTCAACTGAATAATTAATTCATTCACAAACTATCTGAGTGCTGTGTGTCAGGTACTGCTCTAAGCACAAGGAGAAAACAGTAACAAACAAGGAGGGAAGGAAGATCCCCTGCATAAGTGAAGCTTGGATTCTAGCACTCATTCTACCATGTTGTTTTCCTGGTGAATGGTTAAGTTTCATGACAGATAAAGCAGCTACCATTTCTTGAGAATTTACTCTGAGGTGGTATCTGATTATACAACGAATCAGATTAGACAACTAATTATTCCACTTCATCCTCATGACAAGGATGGGTTATTTTAATATCCTTTTTGAAAATGAGGAAACTAAGCTAGGTGAGAGTAAGCATCTTGTCCACGGGCACCCAAGCTAGAAAGTTGCAGAACTCAGATTCAAATCCAAATGTGATGGGCACCTCGTCCTTATTCAATAACATACCAGGTCAGAAGCTCAGGGCCCTTTGGCTTCTCTTGGTAGGCCCTTTGTTTCCATCACATTACCACAAAATCAGTCTGACCTCTTTATTCTCTAACTGTCCCTACTTCTCTGCCTTTGGTCTACCACTCTTCCCATCCAAACTTCTCACTACCCATTAACTCCAGAGTGATCTTTCTAAATGCAAATTTCATCACGCCACTTCCTTGACGAACATCCTCAACTGTTTCCCACATCTGACAGGGTGGAAGAATCGACTCTTAACTAGGAACCTAAAATATAATCTGGCTGTAGAACACCTGTCCAGAGGCACTCTCCACCCCGCCCCCTCCAGTGCCCTTCCCTGCCCCTGACACCCCGAGCAAACTGCAGTGGGTGCCTCAACACACCTGGTTTCTGTTCTCACTCCTTGATCATAACTGCTGTTTTGCTAGGTTTACTTCATGGATCTACGACTCCAGAAACCCTTTTTTTCTTTTTCTTTTTTTTAATTTATATTTTAGTTTTAGATGGACAGAATATATTTTATTTTATTTTTTTTATGTGGTGCTGAGGATCGAACCCAGTGCCTCACGCATGCCAGGCGAGCACGCTACCACTGCGCCATAACCCCAGCCCCAGAAACCCTTTCTTGACTCTGCCTGTTCCCATATCTGGGTTAGGTATCCCTCATCTGTGTGCACACAGTACCCTAGAACCCAACCAAGGGATGTAATTATTGGGGTTTATTATTTCTGCATAATTCTGACTAGCGTGCAAGTAGTCTGGGCGTAGAGATGGTGTTTTAGGTGATACCCCAGTTCTTAACCTAGTGCTTGAATGCACTGTACATGGGGTGAAAAGGTTTTGTTTTGTTTTGTTTTTTAACATCAAACAATGCCTTGATTTCTATCTCTAGCCATTACACAGGCACGAATAGATACATAAGAATTAAGTGTAACTGTAATTATCAATATATTATAGGAACATTATTTCTTTCAAGAGTATATGTAGAAGTATCTTCAAATTTATAAATTGAGGCTGGGATTGTAGCTCAGTGGTAGAGCACTTGCCTCGCATGTGTGAGGCACTGGGTTCAATCCTCAGCGCCATATAAAAATAAATAAATAAAGATATTGTGTCCATCTACAACTAAAAAAATTTTTTAAAAATTTATAAATTCACTTTAGTATCTTTTTGAAAGCTGAAATAGAAAGTAAGATATACAAAAAGAGTGGGAGAAAAGGGTTTATTTTCAGCTTTATTGGATTAGTAGAGATTCTTGACAGAATAATACCCACTAATTAAAAAAAAAAAACGTAACTTTATATGCTCTTGCTCTTCACAATTTTATAGTTGTGACTCAACTTCCCTACTTGCCACCCACATACCAGCACTGATATAAAAGCTGACCCAAGAGTCCCTGAGGAGAGGCAGGGCTTGCTCAAACTTTCCCAGGCTGCTCTGACACCCAAGTGAAAAGCAACATTAAAGGGCTAACATTTCCTGCAATAATAAAAACTTGTTAGTATAAAAGTTCTTCATAACACGCCACCATACAATAACTCTAGCTAAGTATAAATAACAATTTACACCTATTAGGCATTAAATACCTTCCCAGAAGCATCTCTAACCTTTGCCCCAACATTCCCTTTAATCTAAGTGAAATCAAATTAGAGCTAACTCTACTTAGAGTCAGCTAGCTTCCTCTTTCTAGTTCAGGCAGGATTCAGTTACATAGAGAAACCACTCCAGAAAGAAAGGTGACAGCAAAATTTGAAATTAATGGTTTTAAACCTTGCATGTTTATTTTTAAAAATCATATTTATTTCTTGTTCCCCCACATCCAGCCTTTAGAATAAGACCACAAATAACATACTAGGACATTGGTTAAGACCAGAAGAATTAGAAAATATTACTTCATAAATTAATTTCTAGCTTTGGGTAACTTACTTTTATATCTTTAAGACATCCCAAATTCTAGAGAACCTAGAGTCATTCACACAACTGAAGTTATGTCTATATTCTCTGTATTCTGTGAGAAATTAAGGAAAAGGTTCTCATGTAAATATGAAAAGGAACAGGATATAAACAAATATATCAATAACTGGATTATCAAAAAAGCAATAAATGATCAAGCAGGGAAAACTGAAGCACACTGCTTTTCTAACACTGAGGTCTGCCATGCTGCCTCTATTATTAATTTCCTGGAGACTCTGCTGCCTGCTCATCTTTATGCCCTACACTGGCAGCACCCGGCACACAGTACAGTTCAAAAGACACATGACAGGCGATTCACAATGAAAAATTAAAGAACACATGTATCACTCTGCACCCAGTTCAGCTTCCTGCAAAGAACTGGACAGTGTACACATTCATTCACTCTCCAGAATTCTGACACTAAAACATAGCTCAATACCAATAGTACCTTTCAGATAGGTAACTTTCTGTCTCTCAGTCGTCCAGACACTTAATATCCTTCTGTTGTTTTTGGTTGTTCTAAACTCTCAAATCAGGACTTTCAGCTAAACCTCCATAATTTAAGACCCTGCTTCCTCTTCCTCCATCTACCCTATTGCCGCCTAGGTGACAGGCAAAGTAGCCTGTTATCACACTGCTTCACTAAAGATGAGGTAAGATAGCCAACGATACACTCAACTTGCTACAACAGTTACATTTCAGCCATCTAGTCAGAGTACGCAAATATTTAATTCAAGAGGGTCTATAAGAATAATTTCAGAAACTGTTTCTCAGATTTTTTCTAAGCAGGGAGACTATACTCAATCTTTTTAAAATAAAATCTAGCAAGCTCTTATCTATTTATTTTTCCTATATTTTATACTGACTTTGTCCAGATTGGGTCCTGCAAAAAGTACAATAAAATAATAAATTTCTAGTGCACACTTTTGGGGGTGGGGTACTGGGAATTGAACTCAGGAGCACTTAACCACTGAGCCACATCTCCAACCCTTTTTTATATTTTATTTAGAGACAGGGTCTCACTAAGTTGCTTAGAGCCTCACTAAGTTGCTGAAGCTAGCTTTGAACTCATGATCCTCCTGTCTCAGCCTCCTAAGTCGTTTGGATTACAGGTGTGCACCACCATGCCTGGCTCAATTGCACACTCTTAAGGCAAGCCTGATTTTATTCACAGTAAGAGAAATGAAGAGTCAAGTGTGTAAATACTTTAATGAACTCATTTTGTTTCATTATTTCAATGCTATCAATTCTAGAAATGCTCGATTAAAAATGGGTGCAAATCCTAAAAAACACTAATCATCATGTTCTTAATAATTTTTTGTTGCATAATGCACTGGTACACAACTGTAAGCATTATGCAATGAGGAGCTTTGATTTAACCAAGGATAAGAATATAACAAAAAGCTAAAAAGGAACATTTTATAACTACAGTTAATAGTTTGTGAAGCAAATATCTATTACTCATTTATAAATGTACTGAAAGAAAATTGTTACCTTAACAGAATAAATGAAATTATAAAAGAGCTTTGGATCCTTCCGATTAAAATTGTTTTGTTCAATCCCATTAATCTGCTGATGTGGTGGAACAGAGGACGGACCCTTAGGTTTTAGCATCCCATTACCTGCATTTCTAAGCTCCCTTAATTTCCGACAGAATAAACCTACTAAATGAAGCAAAGCCAGGAAAGGCATAGTATCAAATACTAAGCACGACATTTATCAGTACTGAATCTTAATGACCAAAAAGATTTAGGGGTGGCAAATTCACCTTACAAGAATAAGTAAAATTTCTGCAAAAGAATTTATCAAACCACATCATAATTTCTGAATGGGAATACTTTAATTCCCCTTGTAAATTTTTTGGGGGGAGGTTGGTCAGTTTTTACCTCAAAAAATTGATTTACATGCTATAATTAATTTTTTCATATATCTCCAACCTCAATTCTTTTGGAAACTCACTTTTTCCTCATATAATTTGATATACATTATAGTTATTACAAGTCCCATACTTTGCTAGTTAGGTCACAGAAATTTACTCTTCACAGATGTTTCTAGTCAGTAGTCCATCAATATTTACTTGTAAGAAGATTTGCCTCTAATCTAGTCTCGTGACACTTCCAGCCTTAAGCTGTTAGAAAGACCAATCCACTACTTTGTGTCAGTAGAGAAAAGGTCCATAAATGAAATCCACAGATACATCAAAATCTCATTATAGTAAAAGTAACACACTCTTAACTTGTATAATCAAAAATAATGGAAACTATTATATAGTTTATATAAAACACATAATATAGATTGACGTGTTTGAATAAAAGAGAAGCACAACCACAATCCAGTACTGGAAGCTTTAAATGCAAAGAGAGCCGAGTGTACTCTGGAGAGCTTACTCAGCAGGCCCAATTCAAAATAACCTGTTTTAGGGATGGCAATGTGGTTTAGTGGTACAGCACTTGCCTAGCATGCACAAGGTCTTAGGTTTCATCCACAATCATCACACACACACACACATGCTTGGTTAGCCTTTAGGCCTCAAATTCCTAATAAGATGTACTAGTTTGTCCTTTCTTTTAATCCTATGCATTCTTGGCCAATCTGCAACAGATGCAAATTATTAGAGAAATGACCATTTGAAAGTAAAAAAAATTAGTAATGGCCATGAAAAACAGTATAAAACTAAGAAACCAAGAAGCATCTATAATTCATAATTGTATTAGCTTTTTATTTTGCTATTCTAGCTTTTCAGCACAATTAATATTTCAAAGAATCATGACATATAAGATATCACCTGGTCCAACCCCTTCATTTTATAGGAACATGTAGTCAAAAAAATGAATTTGTTTGAGTATGAACATAGAGATAATTAACTACTATAGTGGGAGCCACAGTCTAGGACTCTTAACTTCAGCTTGACTTACTATATTGCTACTAATTTTAGGGCAAATAGGTATTCAGGTATATGCTTGATAATATCCTAATATTTTCTTATTCTGAATTACAAGTTAATTAAAATGCCACTTATCACAAAATAGTCCAGAATGTTAAACTAAAATTAGTCTAAAATAGTCTATGCACAAAGAGAATGCCCCCTACTATATATTACCTTTCTGAAAAATACAGCAACATTTGGAAACTGCCACCTGTACCTCTCCTCTGCCCACAATGAAGCCTCAAGTTTACTATAATACACTGGCTTTTTCACGATGCATTGGTATTGCCCAGGCTTGTCCTGCTTAAAACACAAAGACGCACATGCACACACACACACACACACACACACACACACACAATGTACGTGAGAATCTTTCTGAAGTTTCACAACTTCTAGAGGTGAAAGTCCACCACCCCTGTCCGGCCACCAACACTGTAAAATTCAAACGTCCTGCTATAGCAAATTAGCAAAATATCTTGGGAAATCTGTGTCCCAAATGGTACCAGGTCAAACGACAAAAACCTTATAAGCATTTCATGCCACTGTAAAATCTTCACATCAGCCAAAGAACATTTAGTAAACAATTGATAACCCTCAGCTTACCTGGACAACAGGATATTGATAATCCATACAATATACACCATACATAGCAAAGGGGAAAAAAGAAACTACAGATAAAGACAGCACAAAAACCAACTAAGTTTTTGCCTTTTTTGATCTGGGTGTCCTGTCCGAAAGAACTAGGAGCACCAAAAAAATCCTTGGCTGACTTCCAGTCTACGCTGATAGGTATGCTGGCTCAGCTGATGAAGTTGGAGTTTGGTTCAGACCAGGCCTCCAGCCCAAAAGGATTCAGCAATACACAGAAGAGATGTTCAGGGAAAAGCAAAAGGCTCCGATTGCGTTAGTAGTTACAGACTGAAAACTGCACTAGAGATTTGCTGTTACTGATGGTTCGAAGCTGACAACTCCACCAGAAACTCAAGAGGCAAAGAATAGCTGCCAGGGAAGGGAACATGGGCTTCTTAGAGTGACACACAAAAGCGGTAGGAAGCACAAGGTATCCGGGAGCCAAAATATTATATATGTTCCAGGCTTTGAATGCGTCAGAGGGGACACTCCCAATTCAGGACATGGAAAGGCAGATGGGACTGGTATTATTTCTCTAGTCCTTCTTGGGTGGTGGCGTGCGCGCGCGCGCGAGCACACACACGAGCACACACACACGCGCGTGCGCACACACACCCTTCTCACTGTCTCCGGCAGAGACAGGTGTTAGGATTAACAGCATAAACCCCTTCTGCTATGGAAAGAAATGGGAGAAAAGAGTCACAATGATACATGCAGTAAAGGGATCCCTTTCATGACACTGTATGTTTTTGTATCATTTAACACCCCCCTCACTGTGCTTTAACAGAAGCTGGGACAGCTGGCAGGATCGGCCCTAGAAAAGAGGAAGGTGGCCCCAACTCTGAGGCAACATGAGCCCACTGGAGGCCTTCAAATATGAAGGGTACTCTCTCAGCTGTTCCAATCAAACTTGGAGGGATTAACTCCGGCTGCCTGCACAAAGGTGGGGGTGGAAAGGTCTTTTCAGAAAAGCCAGTTGCTTTTCCTCTTTTAGGAAGCTGCTATACCCACCCTGCATTATATACAACACACATATTTCCACAACCAGTATTTTTACAAAAAGTAACAAACACGGACAGATGTGAGGTTAGTCAAACAAAGCACAGCAGGTTAGAGCTGGCCTCAGAGCCTAAATGGCCGATCTAAAACCAAAGAACTGCTGCGTAATTCTTAGAAAATAAGGCACAGAGTAAGCAGAACGTGAAAACAAATGTTAAGAGATAAATCAGTTAACCATTTTTGTTAAGTAATTCTATTTGGGACAAGTATTCAAAAGTTCAAAATGATGAATAATTCTAACCTTGTTTCAGAGGCTATGACCTCCTAATCTTGGAGAGCCAGTAATATTACAACATGCGTTCCTAGGATTAGACTGTGAGGATTAAACGCAACCGTGAGGGTGTCTGTGAGCATTTATGTATCACCAGGCCCCACTTGCTTCTACTGCAATTTTTCTCCTTTTATGGTTACTGCAATTTATTTTGGATTGTTCAAAAGAAACTGTTTTTTAAGGGTTAAAACTTTTTTTAAGGGTTATACTAATATGTCTTAGCATATCTAAACATAGTCCTCTTGGTTAAACATTTATCTTAAATCAATTTAACAGATTAAGGGACCATACAACACACTAGATTATCTTTATATTGCCAGTACTGATTCTTTATATATTATACACGAGGAACAAGAATAAATTGATTCCACATAATTTTTAAAGTTAATGAACATCTCTTGCACACAGGGATTATGCTAAGCACTTGAGAAATGGACACAGCCCAGTTTATGGAAGAAACAGAACAGGAAAGATACATACGCAAAGTCAAAAGATAAAACATTGCTATTACACAAAAGTCAACATTGTAAGCAAACACTCATACATAGGACATGTGTTAAAAGCTGTTCTTAAGGAACACCTACAAAGTCTCCACTTTCCCAACACTTATAAGACTCCCACTTGGCCAAATCTTAACAGAGATTATCAAAGACTCACAATATCTTAGATCTGACTGGCTACATCTTAAGGACTGTAGTATATATTCTCACTGTCCCTATAAAGTTATTTTAAAATGGCAAATTAAGAAATAACAAAAGGGGGCTGGGAATACAGCTCAGTAGTACAACACTTGCCTAGAATGTGTGAGGCTCTGTGTTCAATCCCCAGCACTGCATTAAAAAAAAAAAAGACAAAGTGTGCAATAAAATTGCACACTATATTTAATCCTCTAATCAAATCAATTCTATAATTGCCATTAGAGACACCACACCATCTCATTTTCACTCTATATTTCATACACAGCAAATCTGGTCACATATATACTTGTAAACTAGCATCTTAAATCACTATTAAGTCTTCTGAGATTCCTCTTGATATGAAGACTGAAAAATGATAATATCTTTCATAAACCATAGAAGGCCATAATAATGAACTACAGACAAACTCACAACTTCATGAGTTAACCCAGTTCAGTATCTAATAGATTAATTATAGAAGATGAAATTCCCAAGTGGTGCTGTACTAAGATAATAGACAATAATTCAAATCCTAAAAACAACTGACATAATTTAAGCATAAAAGTGGTCCCCAAATAAATTATAAGGAAGCCTAGTCAATTCCTGGAGATTTAAATTCTTCTTGAGGATAAATCTGTACCATACAAGGTGAAAAGACATGACTGAAATCTTATTAAGAGAAAAAATTATGTTGTTGAATAAAGGGTAGAGTACAATTCCGTTTGTGTGAATAAAATCTATCCAAGTATGTATATATCTACGTGTATATCAATCAGCAAATTATGCATTAAATTAGTAAGCTTTGTAAGTCACATAAGTTATGCATATGTACACACATAAAACTTATTACACTGACATATGCCATATATATGCATTATATTTGCTATAATATACATAACAATATATGCCATGTATATGTGTGTTTATGTATATATCTATCTCTCTTTCAAAAATACATGTGAGACAAAACCAATACCTCTAGGGGATGGGATGAGGAGGTGGTTGGTTTTCACTCTTTACCTTAGATATAAATTTATATTTTTTCAAATGTATATTATTTGAAATTATTATTAGCTATTATAATTTATCTTGTTAAAAGTTTAAGAGAATCAAAATAGATCTCACTTTCATTATACATATATATTTCATTTCATTTAAACATGGGTCTCTAATTTATAATATCATACTTACTTTAGCTCACATTCTGATATAACTATAAATTCTCACTTAGGACTGAAGAATATAGACAATAAACCACCTCAACCACATGTCTTACCTAGATTCTGCCCAAACCATGCCCAGGTCTAGTTTAAATAATTAACCCTTCAGAAAAATGGCAAAATAAAATTTTAGCTTGCTATACCTTATGTTGCCTTTTTACCCACTCATTTCTATAAAAAAAAATTAATCTGAACAATTTAAAAGATAAATAATCTAGTCAAACCAAAATTCTAAAACATATTTGTAGAAAGAAAGGTCAACTTTTCACCTGCAAGACAAAGTATACTACAACAAAAATTACAAATGTTAGGGCTGAAGGCTTTCATTCTCCTCTTGATATAGTCTTTGTGCAGAGTAACACTGCCTTAGATGTTCAGATTAACAGACAGAAATTCTATGCACAGATCAAAAGCTTAACATCATTGTTTTGGTATTTTGTCCTCTTATCCATGTGATTTTTTTTATAAGATTTTTTAAACCTTTATTTTATTTATTTATGTATTTGGTATGTGGTGCTGAGGATCAAACCCAGTGCCTCATGTGTGCGAGGCAAGCACTCTGCCACTGAACTACAACCCCAGCCCCCTATCCATGTGATTTAAAAAAACAAACAAAAAATAAAAATATTTCCCAACTCAGAAATTACACTGATTTCCTCCCTCAGAACAGACTGGATATTTTCTTTAAATTTTAAATACTATCCTATTCCCTCAAAAATTCCAGAAATAAGGGTTGTGGCTCAGCGATAGAGCACTCGTATGGCAGTGTGAGGCACTGGGTTCGATCTTTAGCACCACACAAAAATAAATAAATAAAAATGAATAAATAAAGGTATTGTGTCCATCTACTATATATATATATATATATATATATATATAATGTTAAATTCCAGAAATAAAGCAATTAATTTTCTGTGATAAGCTCAGAGTTATTTGCTGATGATGCCAACTTACTTTGTTTGGAAAAGTATACATCCTGCAATATATATGAATGCTTTTATAGTATTGGATTGTGGGTTCAAAGCCAACCTCAGCATTGGCGAGGTGCCAAGCAACTTAGTGAGGCCCTGTCTCTAAACAGAATAGGGCTGAGGATGTGACTAAGTGGTTGAGTACCCCTCGGTTCAAACCCCAGTACCCACCCTCAGAAAAAAGTTCTTGTGTCCTATCCAATTAAAAATATGAATGTAGAAAATAGCTTTTCATGTATATTTCTACACATTTCATCAGCAGAGACATGCACATCACTCACTTTTCAATATAGGTTTCAACACAGGCACGACTAGAATATTCTATTAAATACAATGTGATAGTATCAGAGAGAGATGGATTCAGACCTAGAAACAGATTTAAGAGTGAGACATCCAGAAGTTATGAGATTTATATAAGTTCATTTTTGCTAAGGACAAAATAAATAACCTACCAAATGCTCCATGCCAGAAGATATGACTGATGACACTACAGTGTCATCTATACATCTACAATCCTTAAGATCTCAATATTTACCAAGCCCTAGGTAAGCTCAGTCAACCAAATTAACCAGAAAATATTTCAGAGCTCTCTCCTACTCTCTCACTCATGTTTTTCTCTCCCCTTTCCCTTCCCTTTTGCCTATGCCACATCCTACCAAGGGTGCAAGGATGCCAGTTAGGCCTCAGGGTAAAATGCGTTAGCAAAGCTTTCTGCAAATTTGATATAAATTTTAGTAGCAAGATTCTTAGAAGGTTCCAAAGATTGCTATGTACTAGGGAAATAGAACTTTAAAAAGAGATAGGGTTTAGGCTGGACAGATGAGGATGGAGTGAACAGGGAGAGAAAGAGGTATATGCAGGTAAAATATGTCACTAAAAACATATGGTACTGACTGACTTAAGGATCAGTGAGACCAGTCTACTTGATTACAGGTGAACAGTAACAAATGACGAGGAAAACAGGGTGAAATCATTACGGAGGACCTAGGACATCGAGCTGTGTATTTCAGACCTTATGTCTAAAGATTGTTCAAGAGCGAAAGAATGCTACAAAAATAATGATTTGTGAAAATGTTACTGGTGACTACAGACTAGGAAACATGACAAAGGGAACCATCTGAGGGTGGGAGACGGTAGAAGCTATTACTACAGTAGCCTGCAGACTGTTAATGCAAACACACACGAGCTGCAGGAGTAGAGAAGGCATGCACGCAAGAGACACAACAAAGACAAGTCTCCACAGGAACTGGAGGCTGTGCACACGCACAGTGTAGGAGAAAGGTGAGTAAATGTATCACCTGGGCACTGAGTGGCTGCCTGGCCAAATGAGAACACCACTTCTAAACCAGGAAAGCTCAAAATGGGGACTGACTTAAAGTTACTGTGGAAGGACATTCCACAGAAAATGTCTAACAGGCACTCAGGGTTATAGGTGGCAGCCCTAGAGGTCAGCGTTAGAAATGGAGATTCAAAAGGAATGTAAGAGAGACAGCCAAGGCCATCACAGAATTGAGGCTTATCTCCCACACTGATGTGGTCCACAGCATTTGATGAGTATCAACCATGTACTCCAAAAAGGAAAAGGAGACAGGGAGGAAGGTGGAGTTAGGAGGGACAGTGACACATGGATAGAAGGCAAAGGGCTGAAAATAGAACCTTAAGGAATACTCATTCGGGAAGGCAGAAATAGAAACAGGATAAGACGACCAAGTAGGATCCTGAACTAGTCACAAAAGCCAGTGCACAGAGAACAGTTGTTCCTTTTCTTCGACCCTGTATTCCCTCCAATAGGGAAGGTATTTCACAAAATGATACCAGAGATAAATATATAACAGTATCAAGTGGAAAGGTTGAAGAGAATGAGAGTTTAGAAAAAATGACTGAGCTGAGCATACAGGAGCTCAAGAGTTTTGATTGCGCTGTTTTAGTAACATGGGTAAAATGATGGTAGCAAAAACTAATAAAGTCTGGAACAAGAATGAAAAAGAGACACAAAGCCTGCATATGAATTTTAACTCTTTCTGTCCTGGGATAGTTCTTTGCCTTCCAAGTGTCAAAAAAGTACAAAAACAAGTATTGATACATTCAAAACCCCCTCCCCACACACTGTTATTTTTGCTTTTTTGCCTCTGTGCCTTTGACCACATTGTTTTCTTATCCATTTCAGAATGTCCAAATCTGAAAGTGGGCCCTTTCAAGAACTACCTTAAAAATGCCATTTCCTCCACAAAGCTCATCTTCCTGGTTGTCTCCAACAAGAAGTAATTTCTCTTTCCTCTAAATTTACGTGGCACTTTCTATTTGTTTTTAAGCATATTGTTTTTATCTATTAGATAATTTCTTTAAGCTAAGACCTGTCAGTTCATCTTTGAATTTCTCTCAATCAAGCTGATGTCTCTTACACAATATATGCCATCAGCATAAGAGAAGATCTGAAATAACTTCAAACTATAAATCAGAGGCAAGTGAATCTGTCACCATGTTCAGACCTTCCCTAATTTGTTCATTAGATAATACTCATTCAATTTTCATTCATTTCAACCAAGATATCCCCAACATTGTGTTAACTTGTAAAAATGGTAAAAGCTCTCAAAGAGCTGTAAATATGGAGGAGAAAAAGCACAAAATAAGAAACACCAAAATACCATCTGGTGAGTGCTATACTTACAACAGCAGCTTGGGGGAAAATAAAGCAGCAATTGTACCTAAAGCCCCCACTGCTCCCATCTCATTTTCTAGGGTGAAGGAAACCAAAAATATCTTACGAGCAATTAATGATTAAAATAAATTGTGAAAAATTAGAGTTCTCCATATAGACGGGGGAGTGTGTGGTGGGCTTTTAGAGAGTGGAACGGCATTCTAAATGCATAAAACAGTACGACATAAGCAAAGCCATATTCAGGTACTTACAGAAGGACAGGCAGGTAAATGTACCCCCCCACACACACACAAAAAGAGGTCGAAAGCCTAATTAACAATATCCACAGAGTTCTCAATTATATGAGAATTACTGAATTTTTTACACCAACAGAAATCTTCAACTTATACCTACCAGAACACTGAAAATCACAGTTAAGTACATAACACTCCTTCACATGACACATGGGACAAAGTAAAGTATGGGGTAACAGAGGAGACCATGGTGTGGCTGACTGTGTTATTCCCTTCTGGCTGAGGAGCCTGGGTGAGAGTGTACAAATCATGAGGCAGGGAATCAGCGATTTTTATTAAAAGTGTCTTTTGTTATTCTTTCTTTCTAAATCAGTGTAGATTGATGAGCATCCCTAACCAAAAGGTCTAAAATCTAAAACTTTCTGAGCACTGACACCAGCTCAAAAAAAGTTTCAAATTTCAGAGTACTTCAGATTTCGAATGTTCACATTAGGAATATTCTAAAATTTGAAAACTCTAAAATTGGAAACATTTCTGATCCCAAGCATTTTAGATAATAAATCCATAAATGACAATAAGTAACAGTTATTTTAAATTCAGAAAAATAATTTATAAAGGGTAAGGGTAAAAGTGTAAGGTTTTTTTCTTATGGTGATAAGGATCAAACTCAGGGCCTCTTGCATGCTAGGCAAGTACTCTACCACTGAGCCACACCCTCCATCCAAAATGTAACTTGTAAAGCAGAAAACAATTGTAAATATACTAATACTGTTAGGGAAATATGTCTGCAAATGATTTCAGATATATCATACATCAAGTCACATAATTGAGACTTTCCCCTCCAATAAAACTTTTATCTCAACTAACTCAAAATCTGTGATTAATTGCAAATATATATATATACATACACACACACACACACACACACAATATTTCGCAGCTCCTTAAACAAGAAATGAAATATTTTCCTTTAATGCTTGAATCTGGCCTTAGCCTCGTGATTCACATTGCCAGGGGACGTTAGCAAATGTGACACAAGCAGAGGCTTGTCATGCACCTGCCCTCTCTTGCTCCTCTCTGAAACCCTGATACTACCATGTGAAGAAGCCTGAAGGATAAAAAACCAAGTAGAATAGGAATTAGTTGTGCCCCCATCAACCTGCCGACTGCCAGATGTGGAAGTGGGTCATTCTAGACTATCCCAGGCAAGCCGATCCAGCCCACACTGAAACAGAACCACCCAAACTCCTGACCCACAGAACTGTGAATAAAGAAGTGATTAGAACTGTTTTACACCATTAGGTTTTGGAAAAACTCATACAGCAAAACCTAACTATCACAGGATCACTGCATACAAGTAAGATAACCTCAGTATCAACACCAATACCACATTCACTGTAGCTTGAAATCAGGTTGTATTAATTCTTTCTAACTTTGTTTTTCTTCTTCAAAATTATTTTGGCTATTCCAGGTCTTTGGCATTTCCATCAGAACTTCAGCATCAGCTTGTCAATTTCTACAAAACTGCCAGGATTCTGGTTGAGATTACACTGAAGCAGATCAATTTGGGTAGAATTAATACTCAAAACTATCAAGTCTTTTGGACCATGAACATGGTATGTCTTTCCACTTCATTCTACTATTCAAGTACTATATGGGTTTTTAAAGGTTGTGATTATCTTTTCCTTAGCCGTGTACTAAAATCAAATGTTCTGGCCTGGGGATGTGGCTCAGGGGCTAAGCGCCCCTGGGTTCAATCCCTGGCATCAAAATAATTAATTAATTAAAATGTCTGAGGTTTGTGGTACTTAAGACTTTTCTGAAGTCCACTAGATCCCATAATATTCACAAGAAGAATGGTATTCTCTGTAAGACTGAGTGGTATTAGTGCCAAAAAAGAAAAATACATCAATGAAACAGAATAGAAAGTCCAAATATAGCTTCACAGGTGCAAAGACAATTCGGTGGAGAAAGAACAGTCTTCTCAACAAATGGTACTGGAACAACTGGATATGCATATGCAATAAAAGTCAGTCTAGATCCACATCCATACCATACAGAAAATTAAATTCAAAATGAACCACAGACCTAAAAAGGGAAAACATGGTACTTCCAAGAGGAAAAAACTTTGAAGAGAAAATTTCTGTGACCTTGGATTAAGCAATGATTTCTAAAATATGACATGAGGACTGGGGTGCAGCTCAGTGGTAGAGTGCAAGCTAACAAGTGCAAGGCCTTGGGTCCAATCCCCAGCACCAAAAAGTGACACTAAAAGCACAACTCATAAAGTACAGACTGAGCTTTACTGAAAACCTCTGCTAATTAAAGGACACCAAGGGGAATAAAAACACAAGCCACGACTTAGAAGGGAACATTTGCAAAGCATGTTATCTGACAAAGGACTGGCATCTAGCGTACATAAGAACGTCTCTCAAAGCTCAACCATAAGAAAACAAACCAATTTAAAGAAAAAAAAAGTGGGCAAAAGATTTAAACACTTGGCTAAAGAAGGCAGTAAACAAGGGGTGACGCCTAAGAACAAGAAAAGATGCTCGATATCATACTCACAGGAAATTAAATCCACAGTGATATCACTATTCACCTCACAGAATGACTAAAATTAAAAGACTGACAATGCCAACTGTGGGCAAGCTCATGAGGACTGAACGTCTCCTACACTGCTGCTGGAATATGAAACAGCACAACCAATGTGGGAACAGGTTAGCCTTTATTTATTTATCAGTATCTTATAATTATACATAATAGTGGGATTCATTGTGATATATTCACACATATACATGGCATAATTTGGTCTGTTACATTCCCTGCACCTCCTCTACAGTTTAGTAATTTCTTAATATATTAAACTTTCACCTACCATATGATCTATCCACTCCACTTCTAAGAGTTTACACCAGAGAAATAAGAACATATCCATATGAAGATTTGTACATGAATACTCACATTTGTAAAAAGATTTGTTTGTATTTCTAAAAATACAAACAATCCAAATACCCATCAACAGATAAATGAAGAACAAATTGTGGTATATGCACAACTAAATACTACTTAACAATACAAATGAACGGACCACCAATATGTGCAGTATCACAGATGAATCTCAAAAAAACTACGATAGGTCAAAGAAGCCAGGCAAAAAAGGAGCATTTATCGTTATGGTTCCATTTATATAAAATACTAGAAAATGTAAACTAATCCATAGGAACAGAAAGCAGATAAGTGGTTGCTTGGAAAGGGTAAGGGGGAGGGGATGTTGAAAGGCTTACAAAGGAACATGAAGAAATTTTTAGAAATCATTAATCTGTTAATTATGTTGGCTGTGGTGATGACTTCATGGGTATACACATATGTCAAAACTTTACAAATTATAAGCTTTAAATATACGCAGTTTATTGTATATTAATTATACCTCAACAAAGCTGTTAGCCAATTAAAATAATGAATTCCTGCCCCACTTATGAGTCTTTGGAAGGTTAGCTGCTTTCTTCAGGGGAGGGAGGAATGACACAGGGAGAGAGAGTAGAGTCAAAATCGATCCTAAAGCACGAGAGAGAAAAATCTTTATTTTTTTGGTACTGGGGATTGAACTCAGGAGTGCTCAACCACTGAGCCACATCCCCAGCCCTATTTTGTGTTTTATGTAGAGACAGGGTCTCACTGAGTTGCTTAGCGCCTTGCCGTTGCTGAGGCTGGCTTTGAACTCGCGATTCTCCTGTCTCAGCCTCCCAAAGTACTAGGATGACAGGCTTGCGGAAAAATCTTATTAAAAGGAAGAGTAAGGGTACGGCAGCAAATTCAAGATTTAGGCAGGAGTAAGAGGGCAGGCTTTTCTGTACACTAGGGTAGACCCTGTCGCACCTCCTGAGCACTGCACATATCCTCCTCAACTTGTCACACACACACCCTTTGTGTTTCTCTCACTCCAGAAGGGCGGGTTCCTAATGGTCTGTCTCATTCCTTTAGGTATCCCTAGCACACAGCAGGTGCCACCCAGCATGTGCTTGAGCCCAGGATTTTGAAGCCACATCATTTGGATTCAAATTGTAGCACCATCATTTCCCAGCTATATAATTTTGGAAAAGCTATCTAACCTGAAGTTTCTCATCTGGAAAAATAAAGTACTACTACTACCTTATAAGGTTGTGATAATCAATTTATGAATAAGCCCAGCATATAGTGATTATTAAAGTATAGATGCTATTACCATCATCATCATCTCCAATATTTTAGGAAGTGTATTAAGGGAGACTGAGAATTATTTGACTTACAAAGTTAGATCCATATCTAAGGAATAACTGGCCCCAACAGAAGTCAGACACAGTATGTAGCAAGCTATGTTAATTGTGCTAGGAGGAGAAAAGGTGGCAGGTAGCAGAGAGCTGTGGGAGGCTTCTACACAAACTTGGTGTAGGGCAATAAATGTATGCTCAATGAGTCAAGTGAAAAGAACATATTTAACCAAGAAGGGAATATTAATGTGTTAAGGAACTGAGAAAACATGAATGATTTTTATGTCCATGCAAATCTCAAGTAAATCTTCCAAGCAAATCTCTAATAACACTGAAAAATAATGAGAAACCATTCCCTGTGTTCAAGGTAAAAAGTTAGGGATGTGGCTCAGTGGTAAAGCACCCCTGGGTTCAGTCCCCACTACAAAACAAACAAAAACACAACAAACAAAAATCTAACTGATGAGGGAGACCACCTGGTTTTGAACAGTAACCCTCTCTGTTCTTGTGTCGTAGGAATAGTGCTCGTGCCTTACAGATGAACTGTCAGACATCTAAGGGCTTCACCTGACTCATCCGAGGAGACATAGGGGCAGGCCTCTGAAGGCAATAATGCTGCAGTGTGGGAACTCTGGGTTGGCACCAGCCCCTTGCTCCATTCAGACCTGTAATCTCTTCTGACTTTGATTTAATGCAGCAATTACTGGTAACGTGGTTTGAAGGAGATAAATGCCCAGTGTAGCCAGCTGTCGCTGACTCTGCTCACGATGCAAGAACATTTTTAAATTAAAATTCCCTTTATGATAAAAGAGCTACTTTCCCTGAATGTTTCTGTGTAGCCCTGATATGGAGCTTCCCCCAAAGCGGATTAGAAATTAAAGTTGCCCCTCCTCACTTCTGCCAAAGAATACATCTATACAATTACTCCATACTTAGGAGTAATGACTAAAATGATTTCCTCAGTCTTAATTTTTCCTCTTTTATATAATTAGATCCTGCAAACAACTTTTTTTCTACTTTTCAAGATCACAGTGTCAGCATTAGAAAATTTTCATTAATGAAAACGACTCTTCTTTTGACAACAGAATTCCCTTAATTTCCTGGCAAAGTAAACCTTCACAAACTTACAAACATAAAACTGTATACTCAACTCATTTGGAAAAAACAAAGAATGGCTGAATATAAAATATCAAAATATATGACCAGTTTTATTTAATTCATAATACAGTGGTTTTGCTATATATTTTATATATAGGAATCCTGTAGTAATTAAGTCATAAGTGAAATAAATATAGAAGGGTTACTACTGTCTACCAGGGTTTTCCCCTCATGACATAAAACCATCCTGTTATAGCAATAAAGATGAGGCACTCCAAGTCAAAATTGCATAATATTGGCAAGCTAGTTAAAAACAACAATAGCAAATACCACCAGATAACTAGAGGAAACACAATCACAGGGAACCTCAATAAAGAGTATCTAGCACAGGTTTACTGGTTCCTGAACCAATGTTTAGATCCCACTACAAAACTTCCTACCCCTAAAAGCAGAAATAAGAAAAAATAATAATTTATGGTTACCTAGGAATTATCATTTTGTTTGCTTGGATGGTCCTTGACAGCTATCCTTTGAAAAAGAAAGAAACAGACTGCACAACAACCCAGTTACATCCTGCAAAGTAGAAGCAAAAGACCAAAGACTGAGTGTGTACTTCCTTTTCTAAATGCACACAGCACAATTTTAGTGCAAAAGTCAAGGACTTATTTTCTATTTCACTATAGGAGTATGGTGTCTCAGTTACAATGAATTCATCCAATATTTTTTTGACTAACAGCCTCTAGTAACATCCTACTTTCAGAAAAGTGTGTATGTATCACAGAAAATCCAAGATTCAGGCTACAGTCCCCTCCAGAGGCCTTGCCAACATATCCTTCAGTCTTGGGTGTAAGAACATTGCACTGGTGTCATTCTCGCCACACCAGCGCTGCTCCTGAGCTTTGCAAAGCTCCACAGCTCTTCGGGAGCAAGCTGAACTTCTCTTCCAAAGAGAGGACAGGCACTAGATGTATCTTTGAGAAAATAACACTATGAATACACACATACACACACACACGTGCACACACACATATACAACACAGGCCTTTGGGAAAACAGCCTGGCATGATTAATAAGATTAAAGAAGGATTTAGAATAAATAAGATGAAAGTTAGTCTGATCCTTACAGGATTAAACCCAAAATCCTAGTATGAATCCAACAATTTTAAGATCAACACCATGTAACAGGATTAAATCAATAGCCGCTTTTGTGTTCATATTGGCAATTTCAGACCTATAGCATCTCACAGGTTAAACAGTGGGGAGTTCGAGGATAAAAACAAGGGATTTTACTCTGACTAGGCCTGTAGACTACCCTACCTACAGAGGCTCAAAACCTCTTACCTTTAATTCCAAAGTCCAAAAAGTCTACAAAACTGTATCTTTCTTCTTCATTCTCCTCCCCCACCTCCCTGTGGAGGCAGAAGAGGGATTCATTTAGTACTAAATATGACCTAAACCAGTGAGGACTTAAGGCTATTATGGTATGAATATTCAAAAACATTTAGTTGCAAATAGATTAGTAAGTATCCTAACAGAGAGCACATGCAATGTACATACTTTCTAAAATCCAAAAGGTTACAAATTATGATGTACATCTGACCCCAAGGGTTTCCGCTAAAGGACTTGGGGCATATATTAACTTTCCAAATATACTGTCTTTTGATGATATTCTTTTTTTTTTTTTTTTTTTTTTTGAAGAGCCAGGGTCTACTATGTTTGTCCAGGCTGGTCCTGAACTCCTGCACTCAAGTGATCCTCCTATCTCAGCTTTCTGAATAGCTGGGACCATAGGTGCATCACTGTGCCCAGCCAAGATACTGCTCTTTAGCTATAAAAAGGTAGTTAAGGGGCTGGGGCTGGGGCTCAGTGGTAGAATGCTTGTCTTGCATGCAAGAAGCACTGGGTTCAATCCTCAGCACCATATAAAAATAAATAAAGATATTGCATCCATCTACAACCAAAAAAAATTTTAAAAGGGGGGGGGGGTAGTTAAGGCATGAATGATGGCAAATCAGGAACAAGCTAAAAGTGCTGACACTTGAAGAAGTAACATCATGCTAAATAACAGCCACCAAACTGCAGCCAGTGTGTATAATGGACATGTGCTGTGGATAAGTTAGAAGAACCAGGGATTCAGCCAGAACCACATATGCAGCAGATTGATCATTATATTTTCAAAATGACCAGAAAAACACTATATGTTCTGCGAAAAATTTCTCTGAAGTTTGGTCTAGAAGTAAGATAAAAAATGCAATTCTATGGGGCTGGGGCTATAGCTCAGTTGATATAGAGTGCTTGCCTCGTATGTACAAGGCCCTGGGTTCAATCCTCAGCACCACAAAAAAATAAAAATAAAGATAAAAATTTTTAAAATGCAATCCTAAAGGGATCCTACTGTATGTATCTCTTATATAACATTATTGGAACGATAAAAATCACTGAAATAGAAAACAAATTCGTGGCTGCCATGAGTTAAGAGGGAAAGGAGGCAAATGAGAAGCAGGTGTGGCCACACGAGGGTAACATGAGGGATCCTTGTGGTGATGGAAATAGTTCTGCATCTCTACAATATCACTGTCAATACCTCGGTTATGATGCTACACTATACTTTTGCATGAAACTGGGAAAAGAGGGCCTGTGAGATTTCTCTGTATTGTGTGACTGCATGTGAATCTATAATTAATTGCCTGAAAAGAAAGCAATTAATGAAAAGGAAATTCTACCTGTGCTATCAAGAACATTACTGGGGGCTGGGGTTGTGGCTCAGTGGTAGAGTGCTTGCCTCGCATGTGGGAGGCACTGGTTCGAGCCTCAGCACCACATATAAATAAATGAATAAATAAAGGTCAATCAAAATTTTTTTAAAAAAAAAAAGAAGAACATTACTGGGACAACTGGCAAATTAGAATATGGGGTGAAGATATAATAACAGAACCTATACTAAATGTCCTGAATTTGATAACTACGCGGTTATATAAGTGAATGTCCTTGTTTTAGAAAACAAACATGAATTATTTGGTACTAAAGGTATATTTCATATACCTTTATATGTCTTTTGGAGTGAGAAATATATTCATTATCTTGATTGGAGTAGTGTTAACAAGTGTTCACCTATGTCAAACTCCATCAAAGACACTTTGGGGGAGGGGGCACTGGGGATTGAACTCAGGGGCATTCAACCACTGAGCCATATCCCCAGCCCTATTTTGTGTTTTATTTAGAGACAGGGTCTCACTAAGTTGCTTATCACCTTGCTTTTGCTGAGGCTGATTTTGCATCCATGATCCTTCTGTCTCCGTCTCCCAAGCTGCTGGGCTTACAGGCATGCACCACCATACCCAGCTCATCAAATACACTTTTAACATGTGCAATGAATCTATAATCATTAATTTAGCATTGAAATCAAGAATAACTTTTATACTTTTTTAAAATGATTATGCCCGATATTTATAATATCATGTATTTCTTCCTATAGAGTTACTGAAATACTTGGTGAACTTGACAATGTATTCTTTGTGTTCACTGGACACATAGTAGCCCATAGCATAGGACAAAACAAGTATGCAGATATCTCCTTATAACAACAGCATTTTTATTTATGACTCATGTTTCTTAATATACAGTTTCAGCATTCCTAATCCAAAATCTAAATCCAAAACTTAATGAGTACCAACATAATGTTCCAAAAGTTCTGGATTTTAGAGCATTTTGGATTTTGACTTTTCAGATTAGGGGAACTTAACCAATAAATATGCAAAGATTCCAAAATCCAAAAAAACTCCCAAATCTGATCTGGTCCCAAGCATTTCAGATAAGACATACTCAACCTATTAACTAAGTGTTGAGAGAACTTAAGAGATGGTTCCTCCTAAGTAAAAGCTATGTTTACTTAGCTTTTATTTTTTTAATTAACATCCTTTGAAAGTTATTTTTTAAAGAAAAGAAGAAAAATTTGCACTTTCCATCTCACTATCAGAGTTTCAGAGTTAGAAAATGTTTTCTTGGGCTGGTGCTATAGCTCAGTGGTACAGCAGTTGACTAGCATGTTCAAGTCCCTGATGTTCAATCCTCAGCACTTAAAAAAAAAAAAAAAGTTTTATTACCTCTAGAGGGAAGTTCCTTTTAATCATATTAACCAAAACCAAAATATGATTATCAGAAGATATGACTATTTTACCAAACACAACATATGACACCATTTCTTTAAAGCTATTTTTATATTATCTATATAAATAATTAAAACTAAAAAAAATTTTTTTCAGATAGATATGCAGGGGGCTGAGGTTGTGGCTCAGTGGTAGAGCACTTGCCTAGCAAGTGTGAGGCACTGGGTTCGATCCTCAGCACCACGTAAAAATAAATAAATAAGATAAAGGTATTGTGTCCATCTACAATGAAAAATGAAAATTTGAAAAAAAAAATAGAAGTTCAAGTTTAAATCCATTAAGCAACAATACAGAATCTTCCTAGAAAGTCTAGGTTAATATTCCAAGACTTGTTCTTTCCTAAATGAAACAGTAACAATGTGAAAAGATCACAGACACCTTGTAATTATCTTTAAAATACACTGCTAAGTCACATGCAGTATACTAAGAAAGCAATAATCTAAATCATGTTTCTTATGAAACCTTATCAAAAAGTATAATATTCACCATCTAAAACCAAAGAGTTTGGGAAAATCAATTCCTAAATTCTAAAACATCTGCAAGAACGGGGAGGAATAGTTTTTCTTTGCTATCCAGGAACTCTTTGTGCTCCCCTTACTCTTGCTCCAGGCAGTCTGTCCCGTTACCACTCTGCCAAGCTTCAGGCTAACCAGTGCAGGAATTCATTACTACCTTCACCAGAAACATAAATGTCCTTCTGTGATAAAGCAGCAATGGATGATTCAGCATCCACATTAAACCTGCTTTGTACTCCCAGCACTTGTAATAGTAGTCAGTCCACAGAGATTTGCACAATGTATTTACTGAATAAAAGAAAAAAAAAGTAGAAGGAACAAATAGTGTCCAAAACCTATTTACTGGAGAGGTCAGACCTTGTTCAAGAATCTTATCCCTAAAACACTGTCTGGGCTATTTGCCTCAGCATCAAAATCCCTTGTCTAGTGGGTCTCCTTGGATTCTGGAATCCAGCCCACAGCTCTTCAACACTGTCTGATCTTTCTTTCAGTCCTCAATCAGCCCCAAACCCACTCTGACTCTGGTTTTTGTTCCACACTCAAGCCCTTTCTCCAAACACACCACCCGGATGGATCCAGCCTGCTATACACACCTTGACCACAAGCTGTTGTGCACTGAAACATTCAACTCCCCAGCCACCTCTGAAATTTGGACTACCTGTCTTATAATGCCTGTGGTTTTAGTGTGAGAGGTCTGGGACTTGGAGCAATCTTGTACTTGTTGCTTTTCAGTATCCTATAATTCAATTTGCTAGCACCACTTTTTTATGATGTATCTTCCTATACAACAGGAAAAGTCACTTGTCCAGAGTCACAATGAATGACAAAGCCTGCATTGTGGCTGAGTTTCCAAGATCTTCTGTCTAGTTCATTAAATAGCATCTCATGCCTTGGCTATATCAACTATCTTCAATTTTCAGAAGTGCTTACTGGCTGGGTATGGTGGTGCACAACTTGGTGGCTGATGCAGGAGAACTGCAAGTTCAAAGCCAGCCTCAGCTCAGCAACTTAGTAAGGCCCTAAACAATTTAGTGAGACCCTGTCTCAAAATAAAAAGGGCTGTGAATGTAGCTCAGTGGTAAAGCACCCCTAAGTTCAATCCCTAGTACCAAAAGGTGGGCGGGGGGCCCCACTGGGGATATAGCTCAGTTGATAGAATGCTTGTCTCACATGTACAAGGCCCTGAGATCAATCCCCAGCATACAAAAATTAATAATAATAATAATAATAATATTCTTTAAAATCCAGATTCTAATATCATTTGTCACAAGAGTGTGGCTGTAATATACACTTTTACTTTGAATTTAATCGAGTCTTCATATGTCAAGCAATATTAATCATCTTTTAGCCTCCAAATACTTCCCAAGGCACTAGGTTCACTGCATTTTCACTGAGGCTGGAGGACAGTAGGTGACAGGAGAGTTAATACACTGTTAAAATAGTTGAGCTTCACAGGGTAAATGATCCCCTGAAATCTGTGTGCAAATTGTTCTAAACATGTACACTGCTCTGGGGACCTTGTCTGGAGTTTGCATTAGACTCTCAGTGATATTCAAGACCCAAAATAAAAACCAATAGGCCAGAAAATCCACAAGGTTATAATTCCTTCTTTAAGGAACTATTTCATTTAAATACCTCTGTATTTCCTTGGCAAACCACTAATATTTCTTGTTAAGGTATTTCTCCCAAGTCCTAATCCCACCTCTCTTCAGTGGTTTCCTTTAACGAAAGGGCCTTTACCTTCATTTTCAACCCTTATCTCCCTTCACAAGCCCCCCCCATCCCCCCTCCACTACCGGTTAGGCCCAAGATCCAAATCCTAGCCCCACCCATAACAAATCTTTCAAGTCAGGGACCAACTGACAAGACACATTCCAGTTTGCGACATTCCAACTGTCTTACTGCAGGGCTAGTCCACTGAGAGAGGCCTTTCTGGGTTTCCCTCCCTCCTTC
The DNA here is from genome assembly GCA_028644305.1 of Xerus rutilus. NCBI lineage: Eukaryota > Metazoa > Chordata > Mammalia > Rodentia > Sciuridae > Xerus > Xerus rutilus. The sequence continues at coordinate 10,610,615 of CM053403.1, read as the reverse complement.
CTGTTCTTTATTTGCGGGGAGGGGGGAGTTGGGTTTGAACAGTTGTTTAAACTAATCTATCTTCAAATCCTCAAGAGAAAATATGGGGTCAAAAATATATTGCTCCTTATGGCTATGCCTGAACTTTCCTCAAGTCATCCCACATATTTTAGTCTGAACAAGCTTTAATTACATGCTTCTGCTGCAGACTTACCAAAGTAGAGATTTTTTAGTCACTCTGAGAAAATTAAAGACTGTAAGCCAATGTTTCTTAACATTTTTAAACCCTTGTTTCATAATACTTACTTTTATCTTCTGAATCTTCCACCAGCCCAGAATAGCATGTACAATCTACTTTCTCAAATGTTTCTTATAACTGCGGGGTTTAAGGATTCTTTTTTTTTTTTTAGAGGGGGGGGTTGTACCGAGGATTGAACTCAGGGGCACTCGATCACTGAACCACATCCCCAGCCCTATTTTGTGTTTTATGTAGAGACAGGGTCTCACTGAGTTACGTAGTGCCTTGCCATTGCTGAGGCTGGCTTTGAACTCACGATTCTCCTGTCTCAGCCTCCTGAAGTGCTGGGATTACAGGCATATGCCACTGTACCCAGTTTAAGTATTCTTTTTTGAACTGTACAGTATTTCTTGTTTTAACCCTGAGATTCTGATTTGTACTTCCTTCTCATTCCTGACTGAAACAATGGTTCTAAAGATACAAGATGTAAATATGGACTTTTGTGGCAAGGTACTTCAAAAGGTTCAAACCAGCAGTGCATATGGAAAAGAATAAGGGTAACCATTGCTGGGCTTTGAAGGAAACAATAAAATTGGAAGAAAAAAGAAACACCAAGGAGTTACTAGTTAACTGAGAACTGGCATATGTGGAGATGAAGGAAGTACACACAATTGCTCTGTGAAAGCCCATGCAAGCAGTGTAGACACCTGGCTGCATTCATACACAACACATGATTTTTTGGATAAATGGTTGGTAAAAGTAGGTCTCAAGTTCCTCTCAAAATAAATAAGGTATATTATATTTTTAGGTTTTGACATCAGTTAAAATTTCAGCATTTGTTTAGAGATAACAGATAGAGAATTATATTTCTTTGACTTTTTATTTCAATGATTTTTTTTAATTACTCAGTCCCTTTACCAGAAATTGAGAGACATGACTGCACAGAACATAAAATTTAAAGAAAATGGCTGGATGGGCTCTCAGTGCTTTCCGATGGCCTTTCGTCCTCTCTCCCACTCTTTTCCATGGAGAGGCAGCAGCACTTCCTACTCCCCTTGCCCTTCTCTCTTCCATTTAGTTACCTACATCTGAAAACAGCTCGTTGTCAAGATCCGCTCCTCTTGTTCTTGCTACTTCATGCCAACTGGCTTCCAAATTCAACAGTCTCCTGGGGGAGCTGGGATGCTGGATGCCTCCCTTGAAAGACATTCTAAAAAGGTCACTATTTTCATTTGAGCTAATTTCCTGGGGAGAGAGAGATGAAGAGAAACTGAACTTTGGCAGTGTGTAAACATGTTTCCAAGACCCACTCTCTGAAATATAAGTGGGTTTCCCCGTGTAGTATGTACTGTATGGCTGGAGGAGAAGGGAAGGAAAGAAATGTGAAGATCAGAGAAGGAAATGAAGGGAATAGGAAGCTGTGAAAGTTCAAAGCAGAAAGAAGGAAAGATGTTTTGAATAACTGTTAAGAGGAGCTTCAGACTGAGCGTTGCTTCAAAATATAACAATGGAAATACTGAGAAATAGTGAAATCCTGGGAGCAATGAGATAAAGGCTGGTCAAGATAGAAACTGGGAAAAGACTGATCTTTTACAACAAAAAAGTCAAGATCCAAATGGTCAAGTCTTAAGAATATATCAAACTAGTCTACTCTGAATGGTTCCTGTATTTAAAGAGCTCACTATAAAACGACAAAGCAAGGTCTTACTTTTTCTAGCTGCATGGGAAGGAATACCATCAAACTCAAGGCAAGACAAAAGGAATTTGGATCCAAAAGCTGAGAAAGGGGACTAGCAAAAGTGTCTGAGGCCATCTTTTGTTAATCAATTTGACATCTCCTGGGTACCTGATATATATCCAGCACTGTACTAAGTATTGCAACATAGAGAACTCATCCCTGCCTTTGAAGAGTTCATAAAAGAAGCTAGAATGGTCTATTCATGACCACTTACTATGGGGCTGCTCTTAGGATTCAGTGTGTTAATGACTATACAACACTTTGTATTAAGCCTGACGAATAATACGCATTCAAAAACCAGTAGCTGTTAATCAGCATCGTTAGAATCATCATCACCATCACCACAATACCTGTTATCATGGTATAGGAATGTTATGGTTTAGATGTGTCCCCCAAAAGTTCATGTGTGAAACAATTAAAGATGGTTTGGAGGGGAAATGATTGGGTTGTCGTCTTAACTTAATCTGTGAATTAATCCTTTGATAGGGATTAACTGGATGGTAATTGAAGTGGTAGGGTGTAGCTAGAGGAAGTAAGCACTGGGGACTTGGCTTTGGGGTATATATTTGTATCTGGCAAGTGGAGACCTCCCTCTCTCTGTTTTCTGATCATCATGTGAGCTGTTTCCCTCTGCCACACTCTTACTCCATGATGTCCTGCCTCACCTTCAGCCTTGAGGAATGGAGCCTGCTATCAATGGATTGAGATCTCTGAAACCATGAGCCCCCAAATAAACTTTTCCTCCCCTAAAATTGTTCTGGTCAGATCCTTTAGTCGCAGCAGCAGGAAAAAAAAAAAAAAAAAAGCTAACTAAAACAAGGAATCATAGATTTTTAATTCCAAAAGAAAGAGTTTTAAACTATGCAAAATGTGTCACTGAACAGTTTGTTTCTCAAGACTGCGCCCACCAAACTAAGAATTTATATTAAAACTAGGGCAAGACCTCTCCCCACTCATGACCCAGTTATTATGATAACCCTAGAGATACTGTTTCTGGCAAACATTCTCAGTCAGGCAGGCAAATGTTAGCACAACTCAGTCTCGCACCCACGTGACCCCAATTTTTTACTTCCCCTGAAGTTGACTTCATATCTTGACATTGATGATCACAAAAGGAGAAAAGCCACTGAGACTACAGAACAATTACTTTCAAATGTCACAGATCAAAACGCAGAAACTACAAGGGATAGCACAAGGTCTTTTCTTCCCTCAAAAGTGGAGAATACATGATGGTCATCTCATCAATTCACACTTCCTGGTCTCCTGCAAAGAATTAGAGGCTTCGCTGATGGTTGTACATGAAAAACAAGTCTACCCTAGTTAAATTGTAAGAAGGAATGCTGTAAGGCAACTTGCTTAGCTAAGGACAATTGGCTACAAGAAAATAAACCAAATATGTATTATAATGATATCAACCAGTTCAACACCTCTGCTTTACTGATCAGGAAACTGTGCCCTAGTGAGGCTGAATAGTTCCTGTGTTTACACAGCTAGATAGCTGCAGGTCTCACAGTGGTTACTACACAGTAGATATTCAAATTATTCTGTATTTACAAAAGTAACATGTGCTTTACCCAGTTCCCAAACTACACACCAACTATAAACAACAAATGCTCATGTGTGTGTGTGTGTGTGTGTGTGTGTGTGTGTGTGTGTGTTGCAGTCCTGCCATAAAGATATAGATTGCCATCTTAAGAATCTGGACAGGCTCCCAAACACCATTTTCTGACTGGCCTACTCCCTTCATCCCTCCTTATCCCCTTAGGAGGTTAGCCTTCATACTTCAGAAATTATATTTCATTGGCAAAATAAAGATGAAATTTCACTATCAAATTTTAAGAAACCTGCCGAATATATTTTGCTTTGTAAAATAATATAAAAGTAAACAACTCTATTGCCCAATTATAATATAAATTTTAAAATTCAGACTTCTTCTTAAGAGATTTGTAAATCTTAAGGTTTCAAAAGAAAATGAAGGTCACCAAAAATGCACATTACAAATAAAGAAAAGTATATGTACCCATAGGGGGGAAAAATAACATCAAGAAGAGAGAGCAAAAGGAGTACTGTTCTCCTTGTGACCCTTATTAGATAATATATACTAGTGAACAGCACAGCTCACTTTACAGATTAAAGACCCTTAAAGCCTCAAAAGTTAACTCCTTTAAATGGATGCATAAAAGGGTTCTTTCCTTTGCTCTAAAAGGATGCCATATAGCTATTATATAATCTTGTCTAAAGTTTGAAAAATGGATCATATTCTAAAAATCCATTTTTATCTCAGGTGTTTAGAACTCTGATCACATTTCCTCATTAAAAAGAAACACACAGCCGGGCGTGGTGACGCAAGCCTGTAATCCCAACACTTAAGGAGGCTGAGACAGGAGAATCGCAAGTTCAAAGCCATGTTCAGCAACGGCGAGGCACTAAGCAACTCAGTGAAACCCTGTCTATACATAAAACACAAAATAGGGCTGGGGATGTGGCTCAGTGGTCGAGTGCCCCTGAGTTCAATCTCCAGTACCAAAAAAAAAAAAAATCACACACAACACACACATGCAAAGAGATTTGTAAGTGGTGGCTGAGTATGCAGAATGGATCACAAATCTAGTCATATAATGAGAAAGGTGGGCCATCTGAGTCCACTGAACTGGTAATATACCTGAACTACTGTATAAACAGAAAACATTTTAGATGGTTAAAATGGCAGCAAGTTACAAATAATGCCAATATAGTATACAGGAAATTATTTTTCCCCAGATCATCTTATTATTGATTGATAAAAGACAAAATCCATCACTGGCTAAGAAAACAGAGATTTGTGGAGATTTAGAAAAAGAAGTAGGAGGATTTTCAAGGGTTTCAGTGGCTGGTACAACAGTTTTGTTTTGCTTTTTGGGGGAGGGTAACACTTCTTAAAAAATAAGTTCAATTTTATTTCAACACCTACAGCATTTCCATTTTCTCTGACACAAATGTAATTCTAGCCAATCAACCATAAGGAAGGCAATTTTTAATTTTATACATGAAATAAAGGGTTGGAAGTACGGAAAAGAAAACAGATTCATAACAATGGGGAAGGAAAAAGTAATGCTTAATAAATATTTGATGAAGGAAAGGAAGAAAGAATGTCAATACCTAATAGTTGCTGAGAATAACTGAAGTTTAGATAGTAAAAGGGAGAGACAGAGACAAAGGGAAGGAAGGGGGACCAGACCCAACATGACCATTTTTTTAAAATTTTTATTTATTTTTGTGGTGCTGGGGATTGAACCCAGGGCCTTGAGACCAACTGAGCTATATCCCCAGCCCCACCCATGATATTTTTAAAGGGGCAAGAAAATAGGTGGAATGAAGAAGACCCTGAATCAGTGAGTGCTCAGTACTGACACTCAGGAGTACAGCTGGTACACAGCAGCTGGGATGGGTCTAGAACAGTAACCATCATAATAACTAACATATTATTGATCATTTGCTATGTACCAGGAACTGTTCTGAGAGTTTGTGTGGCTCAAAACAGTCTCTGTGGTAGATACTATTCTAATTCTCATTTTATAGACAAGAAAACACAGCAATTTACCCAATGCCACTGAGAGAGAAGGCATCCGAATTAGCTCTGGAACCCAGTCTATCTTGTTCCAAGGCCTGCGCCATTTTAAAGCCCTGACGGTACATACCATCACACATAGGCAGGGACCTGAGTTCCTATTAAGTGAGAGAGAGACTGACGGCAGCTGCGGAGAGTTCCTACACCACAAATTCGTACAGCTACTAAGCATACCCTCATTAAAGAAAAAGTAACAAATAGAAAACCTCTGGAATTTAGCACCCATTTCACAAATATTTACTGAATACTATTCACAATTCTAGACCCTGGGGATACAAGAGTGAAGAAACCAGACAAAAATCTCCATAGGATGAGACACTCCATTTTTTAAAAAAAAAGTATTTTTGATATTTAGAAGATGGTGAGTGTTGGAGAATTTTTAATGGAATGGCTTTAAAAGGCTTTACTGAAAAGGTCACATTAGACAGAAATTTGAAGGCGATGAGGAAGACCTCAGGACCTGGAGAAGAGCACTACAGACAGAAGAAATAAGTACAACAGGCCTGCAGGTATGAGGAAGCCCAAGGCCAACGCACTGGGCGAGAGTGGGGAATGGGAAGCAGAGGAGGTAGTGGGTCAGGAGGAGCAAAGAGTCAGCCTCCCAGAACTTGTAGGGACCTGGCTTTTTCCTGAGTGAGACACATCAGCAGATTTTGAGCATGAACAGATTTATATTTTAAAAGGATTAGGTCAGATGCTGCGATCAGAATAAATTATTCAATGGTGGAGGCAGGGAGACCAAGTAGGAGACTTAACAATAATCCAGGCAAGAGAGGACGGCACACTGAACCAGAATAGAAGCAGCAGAGCTAGTAAAAATGGCTCGCATTTAGGTTATTTTTCAAAGTTGGAGCCCAAGGGAGTTGCTAATTAATGGCACTGGCAAGAGGGAAAAAGAAGAGTCCAGAATGACTGCAATTTTTTTTTTTTTTGTTCTTGTGTTTTGGCCCAAGCTACAGAAAGATGTCATTTCTGAGAAAAGGAAAATGGGTGGAGCATGTCCAAGGATGGGGGACAGCAAATGAGAGCAGGAGTGCATCTATGAACCCCTTAAGTCTGAGGTCACTATTACATACAGAAATGTCAAGTAGGCAGTTAGAAGCTTCCAGGGAGAGAGCTGGCCTAGAACTATACATCTGAGATTCATTAGCATTCAAACAGTATTTAACCCTCAGTATGCCATCAGAGTGTGCAAGGCCCTTTAAATTTATTTTTAGGTAGTTCAATTTGTGAAGATTTACATTTCATGACTTGTTCTTCTTTGAAACATTCCAAAAAGCAGTTATTTTAGGGGGGAGAGCTCATTTTATTTTGCAATTAATATATGAATTCCTTGGACCTTGTTATAAATCTAATATTCATTATAAGATTTTAGGAATTTGACTTTTCCTGTATCTTGAAACATCCTGATTTTTCATCAACCATTACTCATTAACTACTCGCAGCCAGGTTAAAAAAAAATGACTCAAATAATGAAACAGAAGACCAATGGCATATACTCACTTGGCATAGTGAGTATAAATAGTGAAATAAATAGTATAAATAGTGAAATAAATCATCGCTAACACATGATCCTTCAGTTTTCTTATTGCATTGTGCAAAAAGGGATTTTAAAAGACTGAAGACACCGTCTTTACAGTTGGCTTAGTTTTCAGTGAACACAGTTATGATCAGGCTTTTTGATGGCAAAAAGCAGAAAATTAACAGTGGGAAACATTTCATAGTAATTATTAGATGCAGCAAAAGAGGAATACAAAGATAACAAGACTAAACTCTAGTTATGATAGCAGAATCTGATGAAATGAACCTCAAGACTCTGACTATGTAGATGATGATACCTTACCCTAGAGGAATTTTCTCAAAGTTAAGAATCAGTAAGTGGGGGCTGGTGTTGTGGCTCAGTGGTGGAGCGTTTGACTTGTACATGTGAGGCACGGGTTCGATCCTCAGCACCACATAAAAATAAATAAATAAAATGAAGGTATTGTGTCCATCTACAACTAAAAAACTTATTAAAAAAAAGAATCAGTAAGTGAACAATGTATTTCTAAGAGCAAAAAGGAAATACGATATATTCATTCAGTTCAACAGAAAGGATTTCTTCATTATTATTTGCAACAAAAACTCAGATCATCTTATTTCACTAAAAAAAGTGACAGTATTCCTTCATCTCACAATGTTTGTACGATAAAATTTACTGATACAGTTGGTAAGTGGGCAATGCTGAACTTAGGTATACATATGAAGGTAACTGGAAGGAAACTGATGATGTAGAAATGAAAAAATTCTTTGGACTGATCATTCTGAGTAGTGTTTATAAATCTAGATATAAATACTTTTTGTAATTATGGAGCAAAAAAGACACTCATCTTCTCTTTTAAAAAATTATGTATTGCCAAAGATTTTAAAAAACCTTCAAACACTGTATTTAGACTATGAAGCTATAAGAACCAGAAGTAATTATAGGACTTACTGGAGATTTAAGTTAAATCTGGAATCAGAAGGACATGTTCCAGGTGGACACATGACAGTTCATGAGCAATCAACTGCATTTAAAAAGGAAGATGATTTTTCAGGTATATCCACTTTTAAGACCAGAAAAATAAAGAATAAAAATTTGGGTAGTATATCAATGAAACATCATATGCTGGGCATATTCAAATCTAGACAGGTAGAAAGCTGCAAAAGAACAAGAACTGAACAAAGGGTCAAAAGTAGTACCAGCACTGACATAAACACTTAAATCTTCTAAATCTTCAAATGGAAAAGGAGAAACTAGAAACCCATTACCCAGATTTCAAAGAGATATGATCATTCTAATTAGGAGAATCTACTAACGATCTTCTCAGCTCAGTGTATTCTGAGATTAACAGATCCAAAATCTCCTGTTACGAAAAAATACTGAGGGCTAGGGGGTATAGCTCAGAGGCAAAGCTCTCATCCAGCATGTGCAAAGCCCTGGGTTCAATTTCCACCACAGCAAAACAAAAACAACCAATCAAACAAAAACCAATCTAAAGTGATCCTCTACTCAGACAAGACTAAAGGAGCTGGTAGACACATTGATAAGATGGCCAGAAAGAACAGAAAGAGTCTTTGTTGAAAGAGTAGCTGGAAGATAGCGGTAATGATTTGGATATGAAGTGTTCCCCCAAAGACTTGTGTTTTGAAGGCTTGTTCCCCAAAGCAGCAACGGTCAAAAGAGGGGCTTTTGGGAAGTGAGAGTTCTGATCTTATCCGTGAATTAATCCACTGATGGATTAATGATTTGATGGCATTATTGGAGGTGGTAAAAATTTTAGGAGATGGGGCCTAGTCAAAAGAAATAGGTCACTGGGGGTGTGCTCTAGAAAGGTATTTTCTTGTCCCTAGTCCCCTTCTGAGCACTCTCTTTGCTTCCCAGATGCCACGAGTTGAGCAGTTTTCCTCCGCCATACCCTTCCTCCATGATGTTCTGCCTCACCTAAGGTACAGAATAATAGAGCTGCTGGCCATGGTTTGAAACCTCTGAAACCACAAGCCAAAATAAATTTTCCTCCTCTAAGTTGTCTTTGTCAGGTATTTTGGTCACAATGATGAAAAGCTGACTAGCACAATAGCCCATGAGATAATTCTACAGCATGATTGATAGAAGTACAGTTAATGCTTCCATTTGGGGAAAAACATCATTAATAAGACAGTTCCTCACAAAGCTAGGAAACGAATTTTCAGGAATAAATACAGAAAACCAGGAAGAGAATATCTACCCTCTCAACTGTAAGCACAGGTCTCAGGGAACAGGAATAGGAAGACAGAGGATATGGATACACAGAGAAAAGAAAGCATTCCGTGTTGCAAAGGATTTTTTAAAAAAAAGTGGGGGTACAGCTCACTGGTAGAATGCTTGCCTAGCAGGTAAAAGCGCTGAGTTCTATCCCTGGTGCCTCAAACAAAACAAAACATCAGCAGCATTCACATGTGATTTTTAGTCATGGAAGGGTGACATGAAAGTAGTTTATAAAATGTCTTTCTTTCTCATTTCTAATTATATTATTTTTCACTATTCCTTTATTCTAATTTCTTAAATTAGTCATAAGAAGACTGAGTAATTTAAAAAAATTCCAAAGGGTCCGTTGGATTCTAACAATAAATGTTTTTATTTTTCCTAGTTAAAGGTATGAGAATAAATAAAATATCTGAATGAAAGAGAATCAAGAAAAAAGGTCCAAGGACTTGGTCCAGAGTATTACAACTTTAAAACTAAGGAGAGACTTCCAGTGAGGTATGACGAACATCAGCAAACTCAAGCGTCCAAGAAAATATCTGGGGGGATCAGGGGGTGGAACTTCTACAGATCGATTAGGTAAAAACAGGGCTGAGACCTGATCGCTATATTTAGCAGTGTGAAGGTCACTGGTAACCATGATAAGAGCCATTTTGGTGGAATAGTGACAATACAAACCTGACTGTGTGGGTTTAAGAAGGAATGAAAAGAGAAGAGCTAGTGTAATCAAGTATAAACAACCCCACTGAATTTTGCTCTAAAGGAAGAGAAATTCAGAGTAACTGGAAGAAAAGTGAGGTCACACACATTATTTTTAAAAAGGTGAAAGAAAAATATAACCATATGCTGATGGGACTCATCCAAAAAAGAGGGAAAACTCAGTGACCCCAGAGAGATGGGCCCACGTCCTAAACAGACTGGCAGAGGGCCTAGTATGTGACTGGAGGGGCAGTTTATACAGAAATGCATCTGCTTTCCAGGGGCAGGGAGCTGGCACCAATGGCTGGAGGCAAGAGATCCTTCCTCGGTGCTTCAGTTTCTCCTATACGCTCTGGAATCTGTAAGAAACAAATGCCACACAGGGGATGACTGAAGAGCAGCCATGGTGTCCTGGAGAGTCTGGCCTAGATGGCATCATGGTATGAGGACACTTTCTCACTCGCCCTCTGTTCTCTGAAATCTCTTGTAATCATCAAATGGTGTCACTTTTCCTTCAAAGTGGGGACAGGGAAGAGGAGGCACAAAGGAGCCACTGCTCCCCCGTGATCTAGCTGACCAAAGTTAAAAGTTCCTCCGTTAGGCCCAGGGTTGGGAGAACAGCTCTCCATGACTCTCAGCTCCAATGTTCCAACCTCTGAGTCATCATCCCTTTACATGAAAGGCGGCATGTGTCAGCAGCTGGGGAGTTTTCTCAGCCTGCTGCCAGCCAGCAGAATCTTATGGGTGTCCAACAGCCTCTTTTCATCTTGAACTACTTCTCTTCCTGTTCAGTCCCAGCTATAAGGGGTATCCTGTGAAACTCTCTGTATTAAACTACAGCTACCCTCACAAATATCTTCACGATAAGCCCTTCTCTTCCTGAGGCACCTGCTAAAACGGTGAGAAGCCCTACTGTTTGACTGACAAGACTTTTTCTTTTTTGTCCTACTGGGGATGGAACTCAGGAGCACTCTACCACTGAGATACACCGCCAGCCCTTTTATTTATTTTGAGACAGAGTCTCACTAAGTTGCAGGCGCTGGCCTCGAACTTGTAATCCTTCTGCCTCAGCCTCCTGAGTAGTTGACATTACAGGTATGTGTCGCCAGGCCCGGCTCTTAGAGTCCTTTTATGTACTAGATGGTACCCTAAGGCACCACCTTTGGTTTTTCTGAGATCTTGCTAAAAGGTTTTACTTACAGTCATCCTGTGGGTTTGATCTTTAGACCACTATTATCTTGGCAGTGCCCTGGAACTGATCTTTGCTAGGAACTCATGCCTTAATTTTACCATCATTTCTCATTCAGAAAGGCTGAGAATTTTCAAAACTATCAATTCTGGCTCTTCTTGTGTCTGACAGTCCTCCTCTCACTTTGTTTCTCCTCACTACTTCACTATTGTGAGCAGCAAGCAGCCCGGGGCATTTGTGATGCTTTGCTTGGACTCAACTTAGCTGGTTCCCAGTGCATTGGGCACGTTTTCTGCTTCCCACATAACAACAAAAGAGCATTGCTAAACTTTCTGCCCCTACATAACAAAGATCCCTTTTTTTCTACTTCTTTCCTTAAAGCCCTCGTGGCAACCCCCTCAAAGATCCAAATATTAGCCAGCCGAGCTGGCACATGTCTATATGCCAGCGGCTCAGGAGGCTGAGGCAGGAGGATTCCAAGTTCAAAGCCAGCCTCAGCAATTTAGCGAGGCCCTAGGCAAACTTAGCAAAACCCTGTGTCAAACTATAAAAAGGCCCAAATCTTAGAAATGATATTTTTAAGGTACTCTGATCTTTAATGAAAACTCTTCTCAAAGTCTAGTGCCCCATTCCAAAGTTTAAATTTGTGCTATGAAGCACCCCACTCTTAGTATCAAAATCTGTAGTTTTTAATTTCTGTGTAATGAATATCTCCCAAACATAGCAGCTTAAAACAACACTTATTATCTCACAGTTCACATGGAGGAGAAATCCACTGGGTTAGCTGGAGGCCTGTAGCTCCCGGTGCCTCACAAGGTTGCAGTCGTCAAGGCTCAGCCAACACGGATCCACCGCCAGGCTCACCCACCAGGCCGCTGGCAGGCCACAGGTCTTCACTGGCTGTTGGCCCTGCCCATCAGCTCCTTGCCATGTGCGTCTTTCCATAGGGCTACTGAAGGCATGGCAGTTTGCTCCTCCCTGTGTAAAAGCTCTAAGAGAGAGCTGAAAGGGCAGGCACTCCAGAGCAAAGCTACAGTGTCTTGGTAAACCAACCTTGGAAGCGCTGTTCCATCACTTCCGCCATAATCTATTCACTCGAAGTCAATCACTGGGCCTACTCTACACTCCAGGAAAGGAGATTAATTACGTAAGGGCCTGAGCAAGAGGAAGTGGGGGTCACTGGGGAATATCTTAGATGCTGTCTATCACAGACCAGTTGGAAGCATCATGGTCTAGTGGTTAAAAGCACTGACTCTGGAACATGACTGCTGGGTTGGAATCTTGATTCTTCATTTGAACATGAAATAAGACAATTGCTGGGAAAGCACCTGACCCAGTGCCTCATACAGAGGAGACACCTGGTAATTTCTGTTCCCTTCTCTCTTCCAATCTTAACTGTCTTTAACTGTCTTGAAGTTTTCTCTGATAGAAGATGTTATCCACAAACAAACAGCAACCACGGTATTGAGTAACATGAAAAAAACACTTTTGATTTCAACAAATCCAGGAAACTTATTTTTAATGGAAGAAAATAAGATAAAAATAAACACCTACAAATAATGAAATAAAGCAGAGGGAAAGATACACACAACAGCAATTGCTCCCAGGTACCTTCCCCCTCAACCATTGCCACCTACTATACTGTTTCCTGAGACTCTCAGTCTAATCTGAACTCAAAATCATCATGATGCTTTTCACAGAATAAATAAATTTTAAACAGAATAAATCATTAACAATATTTTTACTTAGATGTCAGTTTTCCTGAGGAATAGCATTTAACAAAATGCTGCTAGGAAGTAATTGCGTCTATTTTACAAAAGAGACAAGGGCACAAAGTCCATGTGACCTATGCATCATCACACAGCAGATGCATGAATGAGCCGGGGACACAGCTATAACCAGCACATGATGTAGTACGCAATTAAGCCATAATTAGTTATTTCTGATTTTCAGGAATATAGGAATCTTGCTAAAACTTTTAGAGACTAAAGGGTTAATCTTATCCTTAGGAAAAATAATTTGACAGTTAATTACTTTAAAGAACAAAGGCTAGGTCATGATTTCATTAATCCTTTAATTAATGGTTTAGATTCACATAATCATGTAAAAAAACCAAAGAAGTTGATAAATAAGAAAATATAAAACATACAGTTTCAGTCCATGGACTCCCCCATTTCCAGGTGCAGCCTCTGCTACTCACAGTGATGCCACCCACAGTATCAACCTTCAGCCAATGCTCGTGGGCTGCCTCTTTCAGGGGGCCTTATAAGACAGCTAATGTGTTTCCCCTCACTAATACAAGTGCAAGACGCTGAGAAAACACTCTTGAAGAGGAGCAACATACATTCAGAGAAGGCTGTCACTTCTAAGTGGGAATGCAATGCTTTTTAACCAATCAAGTTTTAAAAGCAATCCATATTTCCAGAACCAAGAAGGAAAAAAAGAGAGTTAGTAAAAAGAAAGATTACAATTCTTAAAATGAGCTTTTCTGTTGTCGGGAAAAGAGCCTAAAGAAATATATCCTGAGAGTTGTAGGACCCCCACCTTCCCTCTCTTGTCAATATGTGTGCTTGAACCACACTGATTTTTAGCCCTCCAAATGGACAATTTAAAAACTACAAAGATTAGTATTTGTCTACCTGGTTCCAATTTTTTTCTTTAATTTATAAGTTTTACAACAAAATTTCATATTCTAGTTTGAAACATGAAAAAATGTTCAAGGTTAAACGCCACATTCAAATAAATCGTAAAGGCAGCTTTGTTATTCAACTCTAAGTCTACCATCTTTTAGCATTCATATGTAAGATTTTCATCTTCTAACTAAAACTTTTATCCTCACTGCCAAACCTTGACTCAAAGCCTTTTTACCTCATAGCTGAACAACTACAACAGTAACTGATCTCTGTACTTCTAGTCTCTCTCCCAGCCATCCTTTCCACAGAACCAAATTACAAAGCAGTGTTTCAAGAAGGCTGACAAAACTCTGACGAATCCTTAGCCTGTGCAGAACAGTGACTGAGTAGTAGTCACGATCCTCCTAGTTATCATCCAGCCCTTTTAACATTCCTCTCTTCAAATGACAAGGATCTCTTCATTATTCCTTCTTTCCTGCTTTTCATTCCACAAATGTCCAATCGGTGCCACATTATGTTTCAGATACCTTTTCAGGCACAGAGCATCTACCAGTGCTTTCTCAGGGAAAGAAAAGCCACAACAAATATATGGCATTGTCAAATGGTGGTAGGTGCTATGGAGAAAAATAAAAATAGGGAAAAGGAGATGGACTAAGGGGTATGGAATTATCTTTATATACATAATTCCTTTAGATATAACATTTGAGTACAGAGTTCATGTAAACAAAACAGGAAGTCATGCAGCTATCTGGGGAAAGAGCAGGGGAATGGGTAAGAGCTAAGGTCCTAAGAAAAGGGCATGTTTGATAAGTTCAAATATTAACCAGAAGGTTATGGTACCAGTGGAGTGAGTGGAGAAAGAGCAGAGAAGAAAATGAGGTGGAAGAATCAGTGGAAGAGCAAATCATGTAGGGCCACAGAGGACAGTGCAGAGCATCTGAATGGTATGCTGAGTGAGAACTAAGGCTCCTGGAGAGTTTCAGGCAGAGAAGCAATATAAAGTGACATTTAAAAGGATCACTTTGTCTCAGCACTTAGGGAGGCTGAGACAGGAGAATCGTGAGTTCAAAGCCAGCCTCAGCAACAGTAAGGCACTGAGCAACTCAGTGAGACCCTGTCTCTACATAAAACACAGCATAGGGCTAGGGACGTGGCTCAGTGGTCCAGTGCCCCTGAGTTCAATCCCCAGTAACAACAACAACAAAAAGGATTACTTTGGCTGCTGTGTTGAAAAGAAACTTTGGGGAGAGAAATGGGGCAAAAGAACAGAAGCAGCGAGGCCAGTATGAAAATTAATAATACAGACAAGAGACAGTGGTGACTTGGGACAGGATTACAGCCGTGGGGCTCTTGAGAAGTGGCCAGCTTCATGCCTACTCTCGACACCTACCTCTGCTGTGCTGGTGCTGGCTGGCCTCCACTTAGTCCCACCAGAACTGTGCTCCAGTCACTCCTCCTTCCGTTACCTTCCCAGACGATCCTGTCTTCAGCAACGGCCCATTCTTCTGAACTCCTGGGGAAAGGCTGCCCACACCACTTACTTATTGGCAAGGAGTCTTTGCTACAATGTATGGTTACTGATCTATTGATCCTCTGTCCTTTTACTCCATTGTCCTTGAGAAAGAATAATTTATAGCTGTTGGTAGCCTCATGTTGCTGTATAAAACAAACATTCAATAAATCTTTGCTGGTAAACAACATAAATCACTTAGAAATCACCATCTCTCAAAAAAAGTATCATTACTCACTTCCTCCTGAAGTCAAAGAGATGCCAGACAAACCTGTCAAGGAAACCCCTGCCCATCACCCAGGTATGCATCATCTTGAGCCATGGTTCACAGCTGTTGTCAGTTGCTACCTACAAGCCACAACTATTTCTCTAGATCAGTGGTTTTCAAAGTGTGGTCTCTAGATCAGCAGCAGCAGCAACTGGGAACTTAAGAGAACTATAAAGGCCCAGGCCTGCCCAGACCTAATAAATCCAACATTTCACACAGGGCACAGAAATCTGTGCACTCTGATGCACTACTAAGTCTGAAAACTACTGCTCTATCTTAAAAGCGTAACTGAGTACCCTGTTTATCCAAGAGAATTCCAGAATAATTCCATCTCATTCACATTTTCATTCACCTCAAGTATCATCAGAAGTTAAGCTTTCCACATTGCTCACCCACACAGGTCAGAATGTCTGTTCTGATGCCATCGCCTGCTCTTCCCTGCCCTCTCAGACCCTAGAAGTCACAGGCTCACCTGAGCAAACTCAAACTCCCTCTATGCACGTGCCCTCTCTGTGATGTTCCCTACCTTTTTGCTCTAAAGGAAACCTGACTGCCCCTGACAACACACCTGCTTCTGCAGTAAAAGCAGAAGCAAGCCTCGCCTAACGCCCAACTATCACACAGTACTCATGTTCCAAGGATCCTCCCTGCTTCCCAGTACAGCTTCCAAACTACACCACATCTCTTTTTTTCTCTCATCCAAACAGTAGCTCCTTTAAACAGGTGCCACTCCCTGACCTGCTTCAGTCTCGATCCTGGCTCACTTCCATCATTCCATCCTGAGGATTTCAAATCCACGCAGAACAAACACTGGGCTCCTAGGTTTTCTTTCTAATGTCTTTAGCACCAGGTATATTTCTTCACCACTTCACCTCAGCCACCCACCTAGCATCACAACCTAACATTGTCACACCTCTAAAACTTTCAAGAATTTCAAGCATTCTATTATCATATCAAGAGTCTGCTTATAGCTGGGCGCAGTGGTGCACGCCTGTAATCCTAGCACTTTGGGAGGCTGCGACAGGAGGATCGCGAGTTCAAAGCTAGCCTCAGCAAACAGTGAGGCACCAAGCAACTCAGTGAGACCCTGTCTCTACATAAAACACGAAATAGTGCTGGGGATGTGGCTCAGTGGTCGAGTGCCCCTGAGTTCAATCTCCAGTACCAAAAAAAAAGTTTGCTTATGCTAGTCTTCCTACTCAAGCAATTCTCCAAACTCCTTTTCTGAAACTCCCTGTCAAACTGATTTCAACATTCTTTTATCTTCCCTACCCTTCATGCTCCTCCTTACTTCCAAGCCAGGTTAGATTTGATGACTCAACACTACACATGGTCCTTTCCAGAAGTCTTAATTCTCTTGCCCCCTTTTGCCTTAGTCCAACTTATCTGGGAAAACCTCAACCTCTGGTTACCTCTCTTGCATCTAAACAACAGAGGATTGTGGAATAAAAACCACACAACTGACCTGCTACCATTCACAAGAATGTGTGGAGTAGGAAGAGATTAAGTCACTCCACCTCTAGCAGGTTCACTCCCCATTGTTAAGGTGACTATTTCACACCCTTCCTCTTTCCTCAGGTCTGCAAGCTTCTCCACTCCCTACACTTCCGCTTTCAGCTATATACCACTTACATGTCAGAGACAGCAGGTACAATCAGAGGACCCCCTCACCTACCCAAAGCCAATGTCACCATCCTACCTGGCTCTAAACCCATATACTCTCTCCCTTTCTTCTTAAAAATAAAAAAGTGGCCAGGTGCAGTGGGGCACACCTGTAACCCCCGCACTTTGGGAGGCTGAGACAGGAGAATCGCGAGTTCAAAGCCAGCCTCAGCAACAGTGAGGCGCTAAGCAACTCAGTGAGACCCTGTCTCTACATAAAACACAAAATAGGGCTGGGGATGTGGCTCAGTGGTCGAGTGCCCTGAGTTCAATCCCTTGTACCCCGCCCCCCTCCAAAATGTGCATCTGACCTTAAGGCCAATCCCAAGTTGGATATAACAAACTTGGCTCCCATAGTTAGCCTCTTTCTTCCCAGCACCCTCTATTTCTTCTTCTCTACTTAGATCTTTCCCACTGACGTAAAACATACCTTATACCTACCTTTTAAAGTCCTTCCTTGAGCCTACATTCCCCTCTAGCTACTGCCCCAATTCTGACCTCTGCTCCACAGTGTTCACTGTCTCAACATCCTCACCTACCTACCCCTGAGTTCAATCCCTGGTACCAAAACATAAAAATAAAAAATAACAGCTCAATCCATTCCGATTGGCTTATTTCCATCACTCCAAATGAAACAGCTCTTACCAAGTTTACCAATGACCAACATAAAACCAAGGCCAACGGCCTGTTACTTGTTCTTAAATTATCCAAACCCAGCAGTACTTTCTTCTCTAGAGCAAAACTGCCTGGTTTTCCTCCTACCCCACCCAACTCTTCTCAGTACACTTCAAGCCTCAACTGAAATGAGTCAGTGTGCTTTGATCTCAGCATATTCTCTAGTTACATTTAATCCTTAAGCTTTAAATATCACTAATGAACCTCAACCCACAATTCATATCTCTGAGTACCAGATTCATAGCAAATGGCCACTCCATTTAGATGTCTAATGGATACCTCAAACTTAACACATCCAAGCCATACAAATTGCCTTTTGTGTCTATTGTCTCTTCTGTTCTAAGGAAATGGTCCCTCCATCCTTATTTCTCAAACCAAAAGCTGAATAACTCAGATTCCTCTTTCATTTTAGCACTCACTCAAGCTGTCGTGTTTGGTCCTAGCAAAATCTGCCCTCTGGACTCTATGCCTCTTTAGATGACAGCAATAGCCTCCCGACCTTGCTTACTGCTCTTCCTACAGAAAGTCACCCTCCCCCCTGTAAGCTTCCAGTACCTTCCTATTTTAACCAGAACAAAATTCAGATCTCCACCATGAGATAACCTGGCCTTTGCCCACCTCTCCAGCCTTATCGTCTTGCATTCTTTTGTTCTCCGCACTCCAACCACAACACCCTCCTTTCTGTCCAAACTCACCCCTACCCAGGGACACAGCCGCTGTGTTTGCTACTCCTTCTGCTTGCACCACATTCCACATTGTGACGAGACTGTGTCTCTTATCATTTAGTCCTGTTTTCACCCTTGCTAAACCATTCAGAGGCATATTGCCTTGTCTTCTTTACAGCTTTTACCAGTTCTTGAAGCTATTTGGTTCACGTTTACCATTCCTGTAAAACAAATGAACCAAAAACTCTTTAGGAGCAAGGACTTTGTCTTGCTCACTGCTCTTTCACCACCCCTCAGGAGATGATCAGTACACGGAGTCTGAATAAACATGCACTCACTGCTTCAGTCTCATATTATTAACAACTTGTTTAGACCCTTATAGTTTTCTGAGCTTTTAAATTGTATATTAAACCAATTTGATCCAAAGTATAAATATAAATTCTGCAACAATAATGGAAGCCTCTTGCTATCTCTCTAATATATGAATCTGATCATACTTGACCTTGTTTAAAATCCATCAATGGTCCCTAAGTGGAATAAAAAACATTTTACAACTTTCAGATAATCTAAAACAATCCAGACTGTGTGTGTGTGTGTGTGTGTGTGTGTGTGTGTGTCTTTCTCTCTCTCGTCATGGGGAAATGAAACCCAGGACTTCACACATGCTAGGCAAATGTTCTACCACTCAGCTACATCTCCAGTCCTTTTTAATTTTATTTCTTTTGAGCCAGGATCTTACTGAATTGCCCAGGCTGGACTCATACTTGGGGTCCTCCTGTCTCAGCCCCGGGCAACTAGGATTACAGGCATGCTTGGCGCTTCTATAATTTTTCTTGCCAACACTACTACACGCATCCCATGCATACAAGCCACATGAAGTTATGTATGGTTCTAAATGTGTATGTATATGTGTGTGTGTGTGCTATTTCACCGATCTATTGCTTTTTAGAAAAATCAGTGCCTCTCCCTTTCTACCCCTCAACCCATCTTGCCTGTCTACCTGTACTGTACAGACCTCTGAGAACTCTTAGATCTGCTAGCTTTTCTGTCTTCCATATGCTTTGCCTCCTGTTAAACAGGAGCTCTCTCCTTACTCCTAAAGCCCAGCCCATTTTCTCAAAGCAGAATCAATTAGCCCTTCTCTCATACATACTTTGCTTATTAAAATGATTTTAATAAGCTTATAAAAATGATTTATTCAATTAACTTTCAAATATGATCAAGTCTCATTCATTCATTCCGCAGTGCTGGGAAGTGAACCCAGGATCTTGCACATGCTAAGCACACTTTCTTCCAATGAGCTACACCTTCATCGCATCTCTTTTATTCAAAATAAAACAAAGCTTCTTCACCCCACATCTAGGTACCTTCTATATTCACCAGAGTCAAACTTTTCCAACAACTGTTTCTACTCACTATTTTTATCTCCATTTCCTCGCCTCTTCCATGAACTACAACTGACTCCATGCAGGCTTCTGTCTTCATTATTCCACCAAAACAGTCCTCTAATCACAGTTACCGCCATGCTGTTAGACCCGTGGACATTTCTGGTTCTCTCTTTCTGCCACGTTCTCTTACCTTGACTTTCCTAGTGACCTGGTTTTTCCCCTAAAGAACAAGTTCTCCAAAACCCTACTCCCTGCTTCCTCTGCACGTCCACACTTCTCTCGCAGACATAACTTCTGTTCTTGCTCCATACTGCCTCCCCAGCCATTGTCATTGAAAGCCATCCTCATACCTGTCCATGGCTTCAGAACCACTGCATCCAAGTTTTCTCAAATTTACATAGTTTAAGTCTTTATCTTCACTTGTTATTTCCAGACCCAGGTAGCCAGCTACCTAAAGAATATCTCCTCTTTAGCACCTCACAGTTACCCTAAAATGCCAAATCCAGCATCAAATCCATGATTCATTTTCCCTCCTCTTCCAAATCATGACAACAGCCTGCCACTCCACCTCACGAGGACATCTCCTGCAGTTCTGCTTCTCTTGTCACCACCATTCCCTGTCACTGAGATGTTACACAACACTCACCTAATTTCTCTATTTTTACTCTCCCCTAATCTGTGTAGACAGCTTTAAACAACAACAAAAAGCTAATTAAATACTCTACCTCACCTCACTCCCAATCCTACTTAAACTCTTTTAATGGCTTTTCGCTGCCAAGTACCCATGTATAGTTTCTGACCTTAAGTGTTACTGGAACTGAAGGATTTCTACAATTTGTGATAACCTGATTTGCTATTGTCTAGTCCTCTGATCATAGAAACCAATTAGAATAGCAGAATAGTAATAAAAAAGAGTAACCTGACTGGAATCTTATTAAAAGGTACTGTTGTTGTTATTACCTTATATTTGCTTAGCACAAAATGGCTTCAAACAATCTTTCATACTTATCTAAATCATCAGTTAATCTCATTTTAAAGATTAGAAAATGAAGATAATAGCTAACAAATGTTCAGAAAGGTTACACACTGATAAGTGGCACAACAGAGAACAAAAACTGCCTTTGGCTCACGGTCCACAATTCCCAAGTTTTACGATAAAGCCATTGGTTGTTACTTTATTCTAAAATGGCTGATAGTTTTTTAAGGATTAGTCCACAAATGCTCCCAAGAACTACTGCATCCTTTTCACAACCTGAAAAATCAAGGTATATACAGTCAAGAAACATGTGTCAGGTGACTAATGGTGACTGAAACAGAATGCAGGCTTGCTTACTGTCACTTCCCCACCGGATCCCTGCATCATGCTCTATGGCAGCAGTGACAGACTGGAAAGTCCTGAACAAGGTTGCGTGTGGTGTGGGACACCTGACTGCCAGGTGAACCAGAGTTCCAATGCGAACACTGCCTGTACTAAATTACACGACCTTAGCGAGTTACTGAAGTTTCTGCTTTCTCATCTAGAAAATGAAGATAACAGCTAACTCCCGAGGTGGGGAGGTGAAGACTACATGGGGTATATGCTATCACTCATTCAGACAGTTTAAAACAAAATAAAATACATCAGCTTCTCCTAAAAGAAGAGAGTATGAAAGAAGTAAAAGCCATCTTCTTTAAAAAGATGGGTCTGAGTTTCCAGGTCTGCCATTTATTAACTGTCACACACGTGTCCCGTCTCTTTCCTCACTTGCACAACACAATGATGATACAGCTTGGCAATACTGTGAGGATGAAATAAGATAACATATAAAAGCATTTTCTTAATGGAACAGCATCACACAAAAATCATTATTATCTGTGTACACACATGACAATTGTGTTACAAATTCTTTAAAGACATGAGCTGTCTTTAATCATCTTTGTATTTACAACAGCTGGCTCTAGTCATTACAGGCATCCATTAAACACTAGTTGAACTGATTTATTTAGAAGATGGAATTGATCTATGTATGACAAAACAATAGTTTGCAATGCGATCCAGAAGTTCATCCACATAGGATATGAGTAAGAGCGTGCCTGGTGCCAGCCTAGCTGAGATCAATTCATATCCTACCTTCTGGGAATTTAAGTGGAGTAAGATTTTGTTTACTGGATATAAATTATATAATCAAACAAGTAAGCTCCTTCAGTATAGGAATCGTGTCTACGTGTCTGTCTCCTTCTCTCCCTATTTTGGATAAAGAAGAGACAAGGACAATAAATGACATAATGAATGTTCAGTAATAATGCAACCCCTCCAAAAAAAATATGAGGTTTAGAACAAGCCATGGGGTTATTCTCCATCACAAGGCAACCTTAATGAGGAGTACTTAAAACATGAGGGGGGAGGGGCTGGGATTGTAGCTCAGTGGTAGAGCGCTTGCCTCGCATGCGTGAGGCCCTGGGTTCGATCCTCAGCACCACGTACAAAGCAATAAAATAAAGACACTGTGTCCATCTCCAACTAAAAAAAAAATTTAAAAAAAAAAAACAAGGGGGGAAATATTTCACATAAAACTAATCAGTGTTTATAAAAGTTGTCCCTGTGTGAATGCAAAGACATCCTCAACATGATGATTCTAACACTCTGCACTGGCAAACAGTCTGTAAATGTCAAAAGTAAAAGGCTGGCCTGCACTAGGTATTTAACTAGGTATTTAATAAACATCCACCGTGTGCCACATGCTATGTTAAACATGTTTTGTAGGTTATCTCAAATCTTCACAATAGGTATTAATTTCCCTACATAACAAATGAAGAAACCAAGGTTCAGAGAGGTGAAGTAAATTGTTCACAGCCACACAACTGGAAACAGTGGGATTTAGTGAATCTGAAATGCCCATACTCTTAGCAGCACACTATGCTACCAATTTCACCAAAAAGGAGGACCAACTCAACAGGAAAGATCTGGCAGAGAGGCATAAACAAATTCAGAGACAGTATCCTATCTCAGTACTGCAGACACAGAGAAGCAGACTAATGTGCCACATCTACCTACACAACCTTTGCATGGGTGAGCTGTAACTTCTACTCTTCAGAGCCACAGGTTCCACAAATGCTCACACCACTAAGAATATGGACCACTGAACAGCTGAGTGACTTTCCTAGAATGCTCAGAAATGGTGCCTTTGACTCACTACTGGTACCAAACCAAGCACACAATGGCAGTGATACGTGCTCCACGGCTTTCCTATACTCACCAGTACCCATGCATCTTCACACACTTATTGCTATATAAACCTCACTTCACAGAATTTCAGGATCCAGAGGGATTCCATTCAATCCTGTTACTTTATGAATGTGGTAAACAAAACCCAGAATAATTAAATGCCCAAAGTGACATGGCTTGGTCCTAGCTCAGCCTACAATTGGTCCTGTCTAGACCTGGACCAGAGCTCTGATCTTCTATTTCTAATCTTGTAAATTGTCTCTGCACAGCTCCTCAGAGACTCTGACCAAATGCCTGACCACTTAGATTTCCTTCTCTGTATCTTGGAGTGAAGCAGCTATTGCTCCTCTGGACATCTTCACGGAATTCAACAAATGTGTGGGGCGCTGGGCTAGCTGATGCAGATAATAAGGAGACAGAGCTTCTTCTCTCCTGTAGACGATGCTGCCCAAAATTCCAGGTGTCGTGCACATAGAAAAATGGTAATATTTTTTATGATACGCAGTGGCAAATGAGGGTGCACATGGTCAATATGACAGGGAGAATCTCAAGCCCCCACTGACTGACTGCTCCCAAGTGGTGGAGAATAGTTATCCTGGCATATTTGCATCTCAATCCTATACACAGCAAATTGGTTGGGAAGCTCTGTTCTGATGTTAATAAGAGGATTGAGACAAATATATAAATAAGAGGTACATAAAGGAAATAACTAAGGAGACTGCCACTGTCTGCTTTCATCAAACATAAGTGAGTAGAAATAAGATTAATTCAAATTACTTCCTTTCATAATTCCTCTTCCAAACAATCAAAAGAGAGAGTAGCCTATCCTTACGGTCAACAGTGCTGTTTAATCCCAACCACCAGGCAGGTGAAAACTACTCAACACACATTAGTGTGTCAGAACAGTTCTTTGAGATCTCATAAATAGAGCACTACAAAAATAAATCAATAGAGGGGAGGAATTTACATTCCAAGGTCATATGAAGGAAGAAGCAGGAAAAGAAGCACCTCCTAACACACACATACTGACTCTCTCTCTCTCTCTCTCTCTCTCTCTCTCACACACACACACACACACACACACACACACATTCCCTCCTATTTCTCCCTCCCTCTCTCCATGGCCATGCTCTGTCTCCACAAACCTAGTTAAAAGTTTGCCTTCTGATATTTATAAATTTAGCCTGTCTGAGCCAAGTAGGTTCCTGCAATTACAGACATCTGGGCTGAAGGGCAAAGGGCAAAGTGAAACTTTCAAAAGTTGGCTAGTAGCCAAGGGCATCCCATCTCGCAGGCTCCCTTAGCAACACACAACAGCTGTCTACTCAAGAGAGTAGCACCGCCATCTTTGCAAGGGACTATAGATGTTCTTGTTTTTGCAACTAACAATGAGGAGGGGTTGAGGGTGGTTCTGTTTTTATTTTCCTTGACATTCTCCTAAAGACTATCACCGTTCATAATTTACAAACCTCTCCAATCCCAGTATGTTTCCCTCCATCCCAAATCACAATGACACAGTTAAGAGTAAATCAAAACAATGTAAGGTACATATTAAGTTCCTAGCAAATATAAAATGCCTTGTTATGTCTGCTTATTAATTACTATTCTAGATCATTTAGACTTGATTTCTAACCATAGGCAAGTGACTCTTTGTGACTTAATTACTTTCCTCATACAATTTTATTAATAAGTGACCCATTTCATAAGATTATTGTGAAGGACATTAAAATTATTACATAAAAACTTACAAAAACTTATTCCTAATTAAGGATCATGCCACCTATTAGTTCTCAATATCTGAAGACATGGCTTGATTATCAAGGTCAGTGCCCCAAAACATTAAACAAGTCAATCTTGACCCACCAGGAACACTGCCGCTCCTGAAGCCACAGCTCCTTTTACCTGCCCACCTGCCTTCTCCAAGCCTATACCAAGCCCAGGGGATGGCACTGCTCTGGGAGCTCAGCCCTCGCACCTAAGTCTACCGAGATAAACAACATTTAAAATCAAAACAAAATACCAATGTCACAAGCACTGTTAGGTTTTAAAACCTGACACCTGTGCGAAAGAAGGGGATGTGGCAGTCTGTGCCCTGTGGGGAAGGCCATCTGTGCAGGAGCAGAACCTCAAGCTTTCCACTCCTTATATGTGCAAGTGCAAGTGCGAGCCCTCGCCCACGGCACTGTACTCACCCAGAGGTACATCATGTCAGACCAGGCTGCTCAAACTCAGCGGTCCGTTGATCCTGGACTGCAAAAAGGCACTTCAGTGAACGGTGGGAAAGGAGGGGCCAGAATGGGGGACAAAGGATTGGGGTGGGGAGAAACCCCCCCAAAATTACTTGAGTTTAAAATTCTAAAAAACGACCGTCTCCTCCCCCTCCTCCCTCCTCTCCAGCTGACTGTTCTGTTGTTCTCTCCTCCCTCTCGCCCTCCCTTTCCTCCCTCCGTCTCTCCCTCTTCTCTCTCTCTCTCTCTCTCTCTCTCTCCCTCTCTCTCTCAGCTCCCAGCCCCTAGTGTCTGAACTGGAGTGCACACCACACTGTGTTTGCCTTCAGGGAACCTCTCTGTCATTCTACTTCTAGAAACACGATCACCACTCACAAAGATCACTGCAAAAGACAGGAACGGGTGGGGTTGGCAATAAACCACCAGCACCAGTTTCTCGTGGTAGACATAAATTAGTTTAAGATGAGTTCTTTAAACACGAATGAAGCAATCAAAAAACTCTGCCCTCCAAGGTCGAGGCAAGTATTTCAATCTTCCCCTCTGACCCGATTCTTCCTGATCCCCTAGCAGAAGCCAGGCATGCACCACAGAACCTGCTCAGAGCCACGTTCCTTTCCCACATCACCCTACCTACCACTGTTATTCTTTACATCACTTCGCCTGTAAAAATTCTTTTATTTTTTATTTTATTTTATTTTTTGTAGCTGTAGATGAACAGAATGCCTTTATTTGTCTACCTTTATGTGGTGCTAAGGACTGAACCCAGTGCCTCACACACACTGGGCAAGCACTCTGCCACTGAGCCCCAGCCCCACAGCCTGTAAAACTTCTTAATCCTGTAAGATTTTACAACACAGCCTTCCTTCTGAAGCGACAAAATGACAAATGTTTTAGCAATAAGTGAATCTCGAGCCCCTAGTATATTACACATATTTTGTGAGGCATGCAGGAGGGGCAGAGTATAAGGCCCAGGTTTGAACTCTGGATCTACAGTTATTATCACTGTGGCTTGGGGAAAGTTTTTAACCTTTTCAGGCTTTTGTTTCCTCCCCCAAAAAAATGGATTTAAAAAACTGGAGTTGTAATTAAATTAAATCATATATATATATAACTATGTAAGCTCTCTGCCATGACCTTGGTGACCATGTTGTCCAATTTTAACTCAGTTCCAACATTTCCTAAGCACTTCCTATACGCCAGGCAAAGCTTCCGTCCATTACATACGATGATGAGCAAGTATTATCAAATCAGTGCGTTTTATACAGAAAAAACTGAATTCTCCTCCACATGCCAATGCCCCTGCTCTTTTCTTACCTCCCTGACCCATTTCCCCACCTTCCTACTCAAAAGCCCACCTTAGCCAAAAAGTGGCTCTCCTTCCTCTATGGGCCTGGGGTTTGTAATGTGACATTCACTGCTGTCATTTTGCTACTAAAGGTACTCCTGTGCCAGTCTTATCTCCTTTTCACCCTTTTGGCCAGGGAGCCTCTTGTGTTACACCTAGCATATGTCAGATACACAAAACATTCTCAAAATGTTATTGTTTTGAGGCATATTCTACTCCTTTAACTCATTAAAGGAAAAGCAAAACAAAATCAAAACCAAACCAAAACATAAGGTCTACCACTTTCCAGTTGCCCTAGGGTTCTGGTTCCCCCTCTGACATGTTGAGACAGCTCCCTCCATCTTAGGAAATCTCCAGGTGAGGTCTGCAGCACTCCAGGCATGCCCAATGCAGGCCTGAGGGGCCTTCTCTTCTCTCTTTCCCTCTCTCCCCCGACTGTGGTGCTCTGGTCCTAGTTACCTGCTGGCCTGAACTTTCCTGTTCTCTTAGGGTAGTAGTCAGGTCACTTTTCCTTTTCTTTTGCACTACCTATGTGCCTCTGCAGGAGGCTTACAATGCCTTCCTCTCCTCCCACCTTCAACTCTCAGTTCATTTACACTTGGAGAGGTGGGGCAGGGATTCTCAGCCTCGCCCAAATCTCTTCTTTTTCTTTATACGGAACCACTCTGCTTCTCTGAAGGCCTGCATTACCTCATTTCTAGTACAAAAGAGGAGTAAGAACTTCCAAGCTTTAAAACTGAGGATGTCCTTTTTTTCCTTTTTTCTTGCAGCGCTGGGGACTGAGCCTAGGTAGGACCTTCCACATGCTAAACAAACATTCTACCTCTGAGCTATGCCCCCAGCAGTCTTTTTTAAAAATTTTGAATGTGAAGAAAACAAATCTTGACTTTGTATAACTATTACTTAAGGCTCTCTTATATGTCCATAGTCACTTTGCATAGGCAATTTTCCTGTCTCATAGCACCTCCTAAATCTTATAGTCACATCACACTAAGAGGCTGCAGTCTTTTCAAACTCTTTAAAGAGTTTTTATTTGAATGCTTGTTCATCCTTAACTACAACAATAAAACAAACACCATAAAATCACAAATATTCATACTGTCATTTTATGGTGATATTTTTAAATCAAGTTTGGGATGGGTTAAAGATAAAAATATCTGCAGCAAAGAAAAAGAAAAATACAGAAATCCTCAAAATGAAGTGAAGAAAGTTTGAATATGTCACAAAAACTCTAAAAATTACCTCCCAAATTCCCATGGGTAGAACCATTTATAAACTCCTTTGGAACCTCAAGAAGAATTTGCAAATTACTAATGCTCCTTTCCTGATTATAAATTTTTAAATTAGGTGGACAGTCTTGGTTGGAAATGAAACTCTTCTGTGTGTTTCCTTCACAAACTTGCGCACAAAACACTACCCCACAGCCGAGCTACTGATCTCATACATGCATGCTCCTGCATGCCCACATTTCCCTACCTGAAAAAAAGAAGAAACACAGAAAGACACAAAGAGAAAGGAGGGGGAAAAATTCTCTTAAATCATCAAAATAAGGAAGCTTGTGCTTTATAGCTATGTAGGACTCACTTTAAAAGAAAAACAGGTTTAACTATCACACACAGTGAAGCCACTCTGGGGAGGGTCTCAGTCTGCAGAGATGGAGATGTATACACGTGGCATTCCACCAGGAGGGCATGTTATTAGACTGCACTCTGAAGCTACCAGCCTCCAAATTAGCTAGCTCAGAGGTGAGGACATGTCCATTTGAGCACTGAAAAAGGAATTCCTCTAGGCAGAGGCCACAGAGGAAGTTTCTGGCATACTGGACTCAGAGAAAGAAAAATCAGATAATCTGGGAAAGCAATACGGGGGCTGCCAATAATTTTAGTCTTATAATGCATTTGAATCCCTGTTTCTGAAAGTCCTAGGTTTTATGTCAAGAGTCCGGTGGGCAGAGAGGATATGGAGCCACATTTCAGATTCTATCTCAAAAATCTAATAATTCAAGAGACCACTTGTTTTTACAAGTTTCTCTGTGGCTATGAGGCCTACAGAGGGAAGCGTGTGCATGTGGGGAGCCAGCATGACTCTTGAAAAATATACCTGAGAAATCAGGCACTGAAATTTTTCAAACAATATCTGACAAGACTCTCTACATAATTTATATTCCTTCCACTTAAGAGGACTGGGAGCGACAACAGAGCCTCACCACCTTGTGGACTATAGAAGTGAGACAAGTGAAGTCCCCTGAATTTGACTTAAAAAAAAAAAAAAAGTTGAAAGAATAAGGTTCTTATACCTCATTTCCTCTCAGTTTCAAATAGCAGGGATTCCCACAGGGCAGTGCTCTAATAGAACTCTGCTACTCAAAGTATGGGCCAGCATCAACTAGAAGCTTCTCAGATGAGAAGAATCTCAGGCCCCACTCTAGACTTACAGAATCAAAGTCAATGTTATACCTGCAGCCCCAGGGGCATCTGTGCACAATGAAGCCTGAGAAGCTCAACTAGGTAGACCTAGGGAGGGTAGGGACAGTTATGGTTTTGTCATTTTCAAGTCAGACCCAAGGTACTCTGGAAGATGAGCTGGGGAGTCTCCCACGCTTGCTTGCTGATTTCAGTGTCAACACAGCCGCCCCCAGCCAGCGTCTATCGACCGGTAGCACGCTGCGTGCCACACCTCTGCAGGAATTGTCTCACTGCGTCTTTACAATAACTCAGTAAGGCAGACCCCATCATCTCTTCCACACATCAAAGGAACATGAGGCTCAAAGTACTTAAATAATATATATCATGGTTTCACAGTTGGGAAATAAAGGCGCCAAAAGCTAAACACAAGTTTTCAAGACTCCAAGATCATTTCTACAATATACCATACTTATTCATTGACAAAATCTGATCAAGACTGGCAAAATCACTGGAAATTTTACCCTGGTAGAATCCTGCACTCCACCCCTGCCACCATCAAGACTTACACCCACAATGCCAGGGAGTGGGTTGGGACTTGGTATGCACATACTGTATGTGGCACTGGCCACAGCACTGCTGCACTAGGGCTGTCGTTAACAGAATAGTTCTGAAAACTCTTGTGAACTCTGATTACCCTCCTGGATGTCTAAAACAAGCTCTGCTCATTTACATGGCAGGAAGGGTGCATCTTGAAGCTAGCCTCTTGGAAAGGGCAAAGACAGAATGTCTTAGAATGTTTACTCCAATTTGGGGAAACGCAGGATTGCCATCCCTAAAACTGGAAACCACGTTATCTTAAGAGCCCTGTTTCCCTGTATTAAGTCTCCATTACATTCTCAAAGAGTCTCCCCACTCCTGACTGGCTGGCTCTGGTATCCTTTCCACCATGGTTCAGGCCCCGTGGAGTTTTCCCACCCCGCCACTTGCTCTCCCTTCCACTCCCTCCTCTGTTCCACTCTGATTCCACAGTCCAGAATTGAAATCCCTGACTTGCAAACACCCTCCATCATCCGTCCTCTCATCATTGCCACCTGGCAAAACTCCAAACATGGCTGAATGCAAGTTTCTGCCTTCTCTGCACCTGTGTCCCCACAGCTCGACCCTGCTGGAGGCAAATCACATGACCAAGCTGACGGCCGTCACTGCACGTTCACCATCACAGACCTCAGTGGGCACTTGGCACTGCCAAGCAATCCCACCAAAGCTGTCCTTGGAAACTTTCCTGCTCTTGAAAGTGATGCTTTCTTGCCTTCTCTCCTCCTGTCTCCTTCTCTCTCCACCACCAACTCTTGGCTGATCTCTATCCAAATATATCATTTTAAAAGAAAAGCATCCATAGAGCATCTTCTCACCACCAAGTCAACAGTGCTACTTAGAAATGCGAGCGCCTCCTCCTGCTCCCAGTGAGCACAATGATGGAGGCTTCCCCACTACTGCCTGTCTCACTGCCTGTGCCTGCAGGCCATCCCCTAGTGCCCACGTGAAGACCTGGCTGCTGGTCAGTCTCCATTCTCTCCTCCATCAGCACTCTTGCTCCTTTTCACTCATCATGGCCATGCCTGGAAATTCACACATGTCCCATCTTCAGAAAACCTGCCCTCTGCTCTCACACACTGATGGGGAAGTATAAATTGGCCACACTACCTTGGAGGTCAGGCTGGGAGTACCCATTAATTTTTGCAATGTGCACAGCCTGTGGCACAGCAATGCCACCTCCAAGTGGCCTACCTTAGATAATCCCCATCAGTGTAGAAGGAAGTTCACTGCAGTGACCTATAAAAGCAAAGCACAACGTTTAAAATGCAGGTGTCCACTAGCCAGTAAATGACCATTAAAATGCAGGTGTCCACTAGCCAGTAAATGACCAAACGAACCATGAATCCAAAATGTTCTCTTCTGCCCCCTTGCCTCACTCCAGCTACCAACCAGCTCTCTGCTCATCACATCACAGAAAAGTTCCAAAAAGTTGTCTAAATCTGTTTTTTTCTGCTTCACTTCTTTTTTTTTTTTTTTGATGCCAGGGATTGAACTCAGGGGCACTCGACCACTGAGCCACATCCCCAGCCCTATTTTGTGTTTTATTTAGAGACAGGGTCTCACTGAGTTGCTTAGTGTCTCGCCGTTGCTGAGGCTGGCTTGGAACTTGCGATTCTCCTCTCTCAGCCTCCCTGAGTGCTGGGATTACAGGTGTGCACCACTGTGCCCAGCTCCTCAACAAATCTTTAAAAAAAAAAAAAAGAAAATATTCCTAGGCACTTGATCCTGGTTCACTCTCTTCCCTCTCTGAGTTGCCTCACCCATTTCCATCACTTTGATTCACTCTAACATTACCAAGTTATGCTCCCCACCTAAACCTCTTGCATGCTCCCATACAACTACATGGCTGTCACATGGGCATGTCAAACACAGGCCCAAAGCTGGATCCTTAAATCCTCGCCACCCTCATCCTTAAAATCTAGTATTCCCCTGGCACTGCCTACACCAGGAAGTCACTACCTGCCATTTTGAAAGCCAGAGGACCCTTGCTCTATAACTCACCCCTTATGTCCAACATACAGCAAGGCCTGTGCATGATTTCTCTGGATCTCCACTGCCACCACCTCAACCCAAGCTACCATCATCCCTTTCCTGAACATCACAGCAGTTTTCTGACTGTCATCGTTGCCTCCCTTCAAAACACCCATCCTACAGCAGCCAACAGGGCATTTTTTTCTGTTTTTTGTTGTTTGTTTCTGTTTGGGGGAGGGTTTTTTTTTTTTTTTTGCAGTCCCCGGAACTGAGCCCCAGGGTGCACTACCACTAAGCTACATCCTCAGCCCTTTTTATTTTTTATTCTGAGACAGGATCCCACTAAATTGCAGGGTATGGACTATAACTTGTGAACTCCTGCCTCCACCTCCAAGTAGCTGGGATTACAGGTATGTGCCACCAGGCCTGGCCCAAGAAAACGTCTTAAAACAAAAATCAGATAAGATTCCCCTAACTTCTACGGCATCACATGACAAGTGTTTTTTCTAACCAAACTCCTTATAATGGCTCTTAAGGTCCTACGTGACACAGAGGTGCCCGTCCCTCCAGTCTTACTTCATACTGTTGTATTCTTGCAACCACTCCTCCAAATACCCTCATCTCCTGACATACAGCAGGTCCATCCTTCTCCCCCAAGACCTGTTTAGCCCCTTCATTCCCTCTTCTTGAAATCCTCCCTCGTTACCCTTTCATTCTTTGCAAGGCTGGCTCCTTATCTTGGGGGTTGCAGTTTAAATATCACTTCCTCTAATAAAGCGCTCCAGACCATCTAGTTGGAGGTCCTTCTCCTCAATCCCTTATTTTCAATTATTGTGCCCTATTTATGTTCTTCCTAACAGTTATTAGCATCTCTAATTATGTACATAGTTGTTTTGTTATGTATTTCTCCAACAGAAAATAGTGTTTTGTATATACCAGATATAACTGAGATCTTCTACTATGGAACATTTTATCCCTTGACTTTTTGTTACGGAAGGTCAAAGTTATTTGTAGGAGTTTCTGGCACTCAGGCAACTGTCTAACCAAGTTCTATAAATACAGTTGGAGTGCTACTAATTTTGCCCTAGTTACCAAAAGGATTTACAGCTTTGCCATAGCTACAAACCATAAATACATGATGGCATAATGGCTTTAGAATGTTATGGTTTTGAAATAATCATAATGTTAATACAAAAAAAGTTCAAACTTAATCATTTACTTTAAGCTAATTTGATCATCAACATTCCAAATCGCCTCTCCTCAAATACTACACATTTATTCTTCTCTGCACAATAAAATAACAGCATCCCAATTCAAGCTCCACTCTAATCAAGCTTGATGTAGATAAATTAATTAACTAGAGTCCAGTCATGGGTGGCTATTTGAATTTAACTTAATTAAAATTAAATTTTCAGTTCTTCAGTTATACTAGCCAGATTATCAAGCGCTCAAGGGCTAACAACTGTCACAACAGACAGGGCAAACATAAAACACTTCTGTCACCACAGAATGTTCTATCAAATGGGAGTTGTTCTAGAACATGGTAATAACCAGAAAGCAAAAATGTCCTCTACACATCCAGAAATTCAATTTCATTTGAAACAACAGAAACTCTATGTACATCAATAGTGTGCAAATTTAATGACTAAGAGATTGTCAGCAAGTCCTGAAATGTCAATGTTATGGTTTGGGTCTTAAATGTCCCCCAAAGGGCCACAAGCTCAAGGCCTGGTGGCGAGCCTGTGGCATCACTGAGCCGCAGTGGAGCCTTGAGGAGGCAGGCCCAGTGGAAGGAAGTCAGGTCACTGATGTCGTGCCCCTAAAGGGGATACGGGGATCACAGCCCCTCCCTTCTCTCTCTCTCTCTGCTTCCTGGCTGCCCCAAGGCGAGCAGCTTTCCTGTACCACATATTCTTGCCATGATGTTCTATCTCACCACAGGCCCCAAAGCTATGGAGTCAAGTAAGCAGGAACTGAAACCTCTGAACATAGGATCTTCCCTTTTTTAAGTTGATCATCTCAGGTGTTTTGTGTCAGTAACAGAAAGTTAACACAGTCAAATAGAAAGTCCAGGCCAAGAAGTCAATTAGCCTATCACCCTAACTGCACTCTGTACCAAAATGACTGAAATAAAATTTTAACATAATCATCCCTGAATTCTAATAATGAGAAAAAGTCAGATATATACTCTCATTTTCTCCATCTGGAAAATGGGAATAGCGATGCCTAATTACAGGAATGCTGTCAGACCCATCAGAGTATGTTAAACCACTGGGTATTTATACTATGATCCCCATCACACTACTAACAGCCAAATGGTCAAGATCACAAAACAAAAAATATTACATAGAAGCAAATAAATAGGCAGATACTTGGGCTTGGGGCTCAGTGAACTCTGTGAACTCGCCAAGCCCATTTCATCCTTCCTCATCTCTTCAGAAAACACTATACTATGAACTCAAGTTCCCTTCCTTAAAGCACTAGATCTGAAAAGAAGGGAGTTGTGTGGTGAAAAGGAGAAAATAAGAACAGAAGTCATAAAAGGCTTAAGGCAATCAGGGACAGAATGCATTTGAAACAGATAACCCCATTTTAGCATTTTACAAATTGTCAATAAGTAGTCTAACAATTTTTAAACTGATGTTAACTATAGTTTTCTTTACTCAGAAAAATTTATTCACTCAAAAGAAAAATGCCAAACAAATATACAGCTTCTATTTAGTATGCAACAATGTATCATTTAAAAGTAGGGTGTCCTCTTTGAGACGTAAGGGTACATGTGAGCTACTCCAAAGCAGAAAGGCCATATTTATTTAATATTTATTTAATCTGTGCACTAAGGCACAGGCATTGTACATATAGTTTATATATATATATATGTGTGTGTGTTTGTATATGTGTGTGTGTGTGTTTACATATATGTATATGTAGAGAGATAAAGAGATGGACACAATATCTTTATTTTTACGTGGCGCTGAGGATCGAACCCAGTGCCTCATACATACTAGGCAAGTGCTCTACCACTGAGCCACAACCCCAGCCCCATATATATGTGATAATCAAACTGCAAATATTTAGTTAATTTTAACAATGTTTTGGGATTATGCTTTTAAAATGGTTTAATTTCCTTAAATTTTGTACTTAAAATTTTGTACTTAATAATTTAGCTTCTCCAAAATGTTTTTAAAGTTTGGAAAAAAGCAAATGGATTCATTTCAGAAATGAGCCATTAGCTCACTTCTGAGACCCACTGCTGGTGACTTTAATCCACACACACTGCACGTGAGTCATACCAGTGCTACACTGTGCAATCATATTTTGAAGTGTTTCATGGTCAAATAATCTCAAGAAACACACTTTAAGCAATTTTACTATTTGCCCAATTTCAGAATTTCATGGCCTTCTAAGAGAATATTAAAATTAATAGGTGCTTTTTACAAATTTTACAAATACTTATTAGAAGAAAATAGGCTATTCAGGGGTGCTAGTGATTAGCTGACAGGCAGATAGAAGCCAAGAATTTGCTGCACAATCTAAAGGGCTATCAGGATACCGAGAAGATAAGACACAGACTCAGACAGCTGGAGGGTTTGCTGCTGCTGACTTAGCTCATGTCTGTTCTAAACAGCCACATCGGAGCCGTTTCACTGTGAGCTTCCTGGAGAACAGAACCGCCCTGCCTGCCTGCCTAGATGAACTACAAGCCTCAGATACCAGCTTAGGAGTCAGAATACATGAAAAGGGGGTTGAGGGTCTTCTGAACTAGCTGGAAAAACTGAAATAACATTATTCTCTGAGAAGGTAACCTATCTAATCAATACTAGAAGGTACTAGACCACTCTATCCTGGATCTGACCAATGGTTTCAATAGCCATGCGTTTTTAAAAATTAATACCTCTTCAACTTATTTTCAAGTTATGACTATACTTTTAATAATATAAATGAATTCAGTGGGGCTTACTTTAATTATTTCTGAAACACAGTTTATTTTTAGTAAATATTACAGTCCCAACATGGGAAGCTATAACCATGCCAGAAATTTTCTGAGGAGATAAAATTCTATTTATAGACCTATCAGTTGTGCCTTGCTTAGGTTGTAACATAGTTTCCACTTTAGGCCTGATATGACCTCCCTTGACTTCTCTGGTCTCTAATGTTCCTTTCATCCTGAACTTTCCTATATTTATCTTTATCTCCATAGGGTACTTAAATTAAACTACTAAGGGACAGGAGGAGGAAACAATCTCCCTTTCCTAAACCATCACCTACAAGAAAGTTTTAGGAACTTATAAAGGAAAAGAGAAGAGTCTTCATTTGGTGGGTCTTGGGAAGGGAACCGTAATATTCAGCAATCATCTAGAAAAAGCCTATGAGTAAACCATGCACAGGGCAAATGAGAATGGCAAGAGAGCCTCTGGGTGTCTTAAACTGTGTTTGATTTACGTTAAAGTTTTCCAACTTTCAAAAACAAGAACAAATGTCAGTGTGTTTTAACATAGAGAATACTATATCTGCTAATCAAGGGGAAGAAGCTAAGCAAGAAAAAGAGCAATGTAAGCAATTACATTTTTCCTAAAAACTGTTATCTCAGGGATTGAGTTGTCATCAAGGTTATTTTTGCCGGGCGTGGTGGCTCAAGCCTGTAATCCCAGCACTTAGGGAGGCTGAGATAGGAGAATCCTGAGTTCAAAGCCAGCCTCAGCAATGGCGAGGTGCTAAGCAACTCAGTGAGACCCTGTCTCTACATAAAACACAAAATAGGGCTGGGGATGTGGCTCAGTGGTCAAGTACCCCTGAGTTCAATCCCCAGTACCAAAAAAAAAAAAGTATCAAGGTTATTTTTTACATTAGCTGCTGGCATTATACATTCTACACTTAAAATGCTAATCTTAAAGGATCTTAAGATCTTCCTCTCCCTGTCTCAGGTGATGATTCCATCAACAATTCCAGAAGGCGTGAGCACCTGGCTGCAATCCAGTGAGCCATTTTACTGTGTCCCTTCATTGCCTCTGCCAGGACCCATACCCCATCTCACCCCAGCCCTGACCTACTCCACACTCTGAAATTTTAAATTAACTGCTTTTTACTTCTCTGGCAAATTCTGAACCCTCTGATCTCTGCTGTCTTTGGCTCAGTTACTTTATTTACTCTCTTAAGTATATCTTGCCTCTTGTTATTAGTTCTATGTTTACAGGTCTTGTGTTGTGAAGGAGACTAAACAATCTGAATTGTATGTACCTAAAGGACAATGGTCATGTCTTATTCATCTCTATATCAAGAGTGTTATGCCAAGTGTACATCACAGACACACAGTAAACACTGTGGAAATACTGAAATACTTCATTGTTGAATAAGAATGCTTCTCCTATATGAATCTTTCATAGCACATGACTGGGAAATCCCAACATAAAGGCAGTAGAGTTTAATCACAAGGAATTCCTAAAGAGGGGCAGGGAGAAGTATATGGACATTAAGTATCGGATTCTTTTTTTCAGAGGTGGGGAGGTAACCAGGATTGAACTCAGCACTTGACCACTGAACCACACTCCCAGCCCTATTTTCTGTAATTTCTGTCTCACTGTTGCTTAGCCTCACTGAGTTGTTGTCTCACTTTTACTGATGCTGGCTTTGAACTCATGATCCTCCTGCCTCAGCCTCCAGAGCTGCTAGGATTACGGACGTGTGTCACCATGCCCAGCTTAAGTACTGGTTTATTATCACCATTCTCAGGTGCTCTGGGAAATGATGAGCACAGAATGTACCAGGTGATAGGACAAACAATAGCATTTCCTAACCCAAGAAAACACTTCCTGCTTTTCTCCAGCTACCTACTGCTCATCCTTTAAGGCCTACCTCTTCCTATCCACCCTGAAATCTCCTAACTGTCCATTATTTGATGAGAAGTAGCTACTTTTTTTTAGCATTTTCACTTATAAGAAAGGACAGATTTAAATTTTAGTACAAGGAATTCAAACTGAACATGAGTAAGCCAGGCGTGGTGGTGCATGCTTGTAATCCCAGCAACCTGGAAGGCTGAGGAGGGACAATGGCAAGTTCAAGGCCAACACCAGTAACTTAGTGAGATCCCATCTCAAAATAAAAATAAAAGGGGGAAGGGACTAGGGATGTAGTTCAGTGGTAAAGTACTCCTGAGTTCAAACTGCTCCTGAATACAGTGGTATGGGCAGGGATTGACCAAATACCAGTGAAAGTCACTTCTTGTTTGTTAAAGCTGGCAAACACCAGAAAATACTCCCCTTAATTTTTTTTTTTTTCAGTTGTGAAGTTTATCACATAAAATAGCATTTCCCCTTTCCAAAGAAACAATATGGGTTTTGTACGGTGATCAAAGCTGATGTATGGGCTCAGATGATCAAATGAACTCAAAAGATCATTTTCCAGAAGCAACATGGCAATGAAGAAAGAACTTAGGTTTGGAAGCAAACCAGACCTGGATTGAACTGCATCACCACTAACCAGCTGTGACCTGGAGCAAGCACTTCATCCTCTAACCTCTGTTTCCTCACCTATGAATGCAGAGTTACAATGAAAATAATTAACAATGTAAATAAAACACCTAAGCCAGTGCCTCAATTGGTAAATTACAAGTGTTAACAGATTTGCCTATCATTTTTCTAGCCGAAAATAAGTCAGAAAATGACTTCTACAATTCTTTTAATTGGTAACAATAAAGTACTGATAAAGAAAGGTATTTTCTCTGTGCTTCCTCCTCCTCCCCCATCCTTTTTTTTTTTTTCTTTTTTTTGTAAACAGGTCTTGCTATGTTGCCCAGGCTGGCCTTGAACGCCTGGGCTTCAGCAATCCTCCTACCTCAGTCTCCACGGTAGCTGGGACTATAGGCACACACTACCATACCTGGCTCTCTGAATTTAAAAGAAAAATTTACAGGGGGAAAAAAAAAAACACGTGTTCACTTGGGTAAGGTGTCCCTACTAAATTGAACAGCTAGGATCAGCAAAAACCAAAGCTCAAAAAGGGGAGCTTATAACAGGATATGTGCGTGTACGGGTACACACAGATTCCAGGTAAGGGTAAACCCTACACTGCTTTCCTATATGTGTGTCACAGAAAATCTATGAACAAAGATTTTCTTTTAACTTCCTCCACATTCTACCCACTAAGTAAGAGATGCTTAGCTAACAATTACAAACACAAAGCAAAGAGAAAAGAAAGTATCTGCACCTGCATGAGGAAAGGCAGGTGGTGAGGGTAGATGAAGCTGCTATACAAGATGAAAACTCCAAGGAGGAAGGAAAAAATTGATTGCTACACTACCTTCTTTTGATGCTTTCGAGTGATGAAAGAATATCTAAGCCCTCTGCTTCTCAAGTAGCAAGGCTGTGTCTGGTCTTCTATGGGTCAGGATTCAAAGCAATTAAGGAGTTAAAGCTTTCAGAATATTAGAGTGGCAATGCCAGTAGGACTTTCAGGGCTTTTTTCACTAGCTCAGTGGAATGGAAGAGCCAGATGGGTCTTCCCAGCTAAGTGACCTCAGGTGAGACAGCCTCTCTAGCCTTCACTTTTCTTGTCTATAAAACCAGGTGAACAGCATTTGCCCTGTAGAGTTGTAGGAATTTAATAAGCTAACAATTAAAAAGCAAACTGCTTCAGAATAGGCATTCAACACAGATCAAATGCTCTTCCCCAAATCTCGGGCCCTAGCAATACACAAAACGCTGGTGACATATATACAGATATGTCATCAACACTCATTCTTTCTCTTTCTTTTCTCTGTCATTTTGCAAAAAGATTAAGCCCAAGAAGGGAAAATAGCTTTTCCAAGGTTATACTGCTGGTTACTGTCAGAATTAGGACTAAACCTCAGTTCTTCAAGCTCAATGCACTGCATCTTGCCTTATGAGGCACATCCCCTTGGGGATGAGTCAGAGAATTAACACAGACAAGAAAACAGGCTCACTGCATCGTCACCAGTCCTGTGATTCAGACACCCAAGAGTTAAACGCTCAGCCTTACTAGACCCAGAGAGCAGAGCGGTAGATTCTTTATGGGAGGAAGCCAGAAAGGCACTGAAATCCACTCCTCCATGTGACTGGCTGGTTCTCAAAGGGGTGGGAAGAGGTAAAGGGAGAAGAATGTCACCGGATCCCCACGGGTAAACAACAGCAGAAGCATCTGCTCTGGTTTTCAACTAAATTTGTGAAATATTTCTGAATACCTGACCACCAATCTTGAAAGACCCTAACTTCTAGCCTTCATCAAAAAGAGAGCCTTGTTCTTCAAGATTCTTAGTATCTCATGCTAGATGATCAAACGTGAAAGGACAGTTTCTCTAGCACAAAATGAGTACCCGATGCTTGCACCCTGGGTGCTAGAAATCCACACCTCCACCACCCTCCTCCCCTTGCCATTACGAAGAGCACCCAGCCTGCTGGCTTCCCCTCTCCCACTTCTTCAAACGCTGTTGTTTCAGACACGACAGAACTATTCAATCACATTCACCCTGAATTCTTCTCCACCCTCTTTAAGAGGGGCCCTTTCTCTTAAGGGGGGGAGGGGGGTTCTTGTTGCAAGATGTAACTCTTCTATAATTATGTTAGTACACATGTGCAGAACAGAGGGAAGGGTGGGCTTGCCAGGAGAGAAACCCAACACCTGGCCAAGTCCACTGGGAGGTCAACCCAAATTATTAATCCAGGACAGGGCCACTTAACTGAAGTAGCTGAGGCATGCCTTCAGTCCTGGCAACACTCTTTGCCCCCAGGGCAGGTACAGCACAGGTGTCTTTCCTCAAAATCTTATTACGCCCAACAACTTTTTTTGCTCAGAAGTCTCTCCCATTTCAAAGCTTCACATAAAAATCTGTTCTGTGCAAGGAATGAGAGGCAGCCACTCTGCCCCAGAAAGCCACAGGGACTTCACAGGACTGGTCAGCAAGGAGCCTTGAACATTGCATTCCCTTTGTTCGCACAGCCACAAAGGAACTCTCAGGTCCTCATAATGTATATGGAGGTGGGGCTAAAGTAAAACTGGAAAAGAAAGCTTCCTGCAGAGAGGCTAAAGCCTGGGCACCTTTAATGCCCCCACATCAGTGCCCCAGAACCAGGACTGAGCCAAACCCTCCCCAGGCTCATCCTAAACAATCTGGAGTTGCTGGACAGACCCAGCTGCAGTGTGGAGTCTATGACCAACCTGAAACCACTCTAGACACAACAGGCAAAGATCCCTCAGCACTGAGCCTAGGGCAAATCAGCTCCAGGAAATAAGTGACAGAGGCTCCCTATGTCTCCACTCTATAATCCCAAAGTCAAGTTTAATCTGAACTAGCTGCTAATTCCTTTTGCTAACACAGATGTCTCATTTATAAATCCCAGGAAACATCAGTGGCTCGGCTCTCTTACACAGGCATGTTCAGAAATTAAGTACTTGAGGGGGCCTCGGCACAGCTATCGAAAGCACCATCTTCGGTATCAGGCAGGCCTGGTTTAAATACCTGTTCAACCACTTTCGAACTCCACTCCTTAAGCCTCTCTAAAGCTCAGTCTCTTCTGTGAAGTACAGATTCTACCATCCCCCTTACAGGAGGGTGGTTGTTAAGACAATGAGGAGTTGAGGGTGTATACACCCGGGTATGTACACACTTAGTGTACAGTAAGCACTCAATGAACAGTAGCTGTTGCTATAAATTGTAACTGAGGACTATAAACAACTTCTGTAAAGGAATAACACTGCCAGGTAATATTCCTGTCAGCACTCCTGCGCCTTCCTCATGCCACTCCAGAGTGGCAAGCAGCATGAGAATGCCAAAGACTACTTGATGATGACATTAAAGATAGGAAGGAGAGTGACAGACAGGACTCTGCCCATGAAGACACTCATGGTGGAGAACACCACAAAGGCAGGCAGGATGGGGAAGTACTGACAAGGATCTCAGGATGAGCCTACTGCTCTGCATAAGTGACATATTGGGAAGGGGCTGTATCTAAACCTAGCCCAGCAATGACAGTCACACTGAATAGATCTGTGAGGATCACCGGGCAGGGAAGTGCTGGAAGGCAGGGGACATTCTGGAGTTCCACACACAAACAATGACAGGAGGGGTCAGGGGCATGTGCACAGTAGGTTTTGTTCTCTTCACATTATACCTGGGGAAAATACACTGACAACCATGACCGCACATTTTCAGGCAGGAACCGCAGATGACTGCTTGCTAGCTTAGTGCCCCAGCACACATAGTTTTCAGCAAACAGGCCAGAGTCTCTCAAGGAACTACAATCATAATCAAAACCAAATATCCTCACTGATGAGGGTGATGGGGTGCTGGCTGCAGGAGCCAGTGGCTCTTCACTCCCACAAACCTGTACTCTTGCTCTCTTCCTCGATTGAAAATTTTCATCACCACACTTCCAATCTGTCACACTCTCTCTCTCAGACCTAAAGCCTGCGGTGTTGATGAAGGACAGCAGGCTGGGCCACTCCTTGGTCATGACAGTACTTGTCCATCGGGAAACAGCATTACACTGGGGGAAAAGGACTAAACTGAGAACGAAGGCTTTATATCACAGCCCCAGCTTTGCCACCTTTGCCACTAACAGAGCCATAGGAATAAATGGCTGGGGCCTTCAGTAACTCCTCTAAACCTCCCTGAAACTCAGTTTCCCCATCTGCACACGAGAGTGATGTCACTAAATCCAGCTGATATTCAACGATTTAGGACCTGAGGACAAGGTTAAATTTTCCTAGCCTGTGTTCCTGTCTCTGTGTTGGGATGAACATGTCACCAAAGCGACAAGGTATTAAAACAAGTGATTACCATTCACTCCCTAAACTAGACAAAGTTCAGGCACAGTAGTAGGCAAGCCAAAACATTTCTGGAGTACAAAGTAAAAGGTTTTAGAATTTGCCAAACTGAAACTTTCATTTTATGAAAGTTAGTACTCCCTGATCCTTGGATATTAAATCAAGAAAACAACGAACAGGAAGTGATGGGACAACAGCAGAGTCACCCAGCACCTGGAAGGACAGAAGGTCTGCTTGCTAAAGGAGCTCTCCAAACACTCCAGCTAAAAAAGCCATATGCAGGCTTTAGAAGATGGCACACATTCCAAAAACACAGCAACAATAGTAACTATTTCTGACCAATGGATTAGGACCTGAAAGATGGTTGTAATCTGCACTGGACAAATCATATGGTCAGAAATAATCTTAAAACGGCCAGCACTCAACAAACTGGCAGCTCTTTAAAGAGGACTCTCTGGGGACCCCAAGCTATAGTAACTGAGGGAAACGTATCCAGATTAGATCAGCAGAAGCCTCTCTGGTTCCACATGAAGTATTGTAGGGGCAGTGGCACTGGCTCACGCACAAGGTTTAAACAATGAGCTCCCTGAACGTGGCACGTGTCCAGGTCAGAAGAGCTGCTTCTCCACCACAAATGACCCATGAAGTAACAGGTGCCAGCAGGCCCATTACCTATGCCTTCAGCTGCAGTTCTCTAGAGGGCCTGATAGTCAGTTACTTATTTCTCCCATGTTAAATTAAGAAGAATTCCTATTTATTTTTTTTTTAATTTTTTTTTT
>CM053403.1:10532483-10567192 GCA_028644305.1 Xerus rutilus | reverse complement strand
GATGGAATATGACATTTTTCAACAACAGAAAAATGAAGTCCTGATGCCTGCTACGACATGGAGGAACCATGAAACCATCACACTCAAGGAAGGAAGCTAGACAAGGAAGATTGCACATTGTATTAAATTCATCTACATGAAATATATAAAACAAACAAACCTGGTGAGACAAAAGGTAGACTAGTGATTGTCTAGGGTCCGGGGAGTAGGAAGTAAAAAGAGAATTGGGAAGCGATGACTAAGGGAGATGAGGGTTCATGTGGTGTGAGGAAAATGTTCTGAAACTGACTGTGGGATTGTTGAACAACCCTGTGAACATACTAAAAGCCTCTGACATATATTTTAAGTGAGCAAATTGTATAATATGTAGATTATAACCCTAATAAAAATGTTTTCAAATGTCCTAAGGAGGTTACAACCTTCTTTAGGAAAGGCAGTTTAATGGGGGAGATTCGATCCTTCTAGCAGTTCCTTGTGTCCAAACCCCTGCCCTCGCTCCTTGCTAGCAACTGCTCCATCTCCTATTCCATTCTCTGCACCACCGCAGCACCCAGCTCAGGCTGACACCCTTCCCAAGACGACAACTGGGCTCATGGCAGTTGTTGATCTTAAAACATCCATGCTCTACCATGAAACCTACACATCAAGTTCCCCTTTGTCTAGCAGAGATAATAAAACCACTCCTCCACACACACACATGCACGCACACACCCAGGCAAATCACCTGCCATACCATGGAAAGTATGAAGATAAATAATAGCATAATAACACAGGTTTGGGAGTTTCGACAAATCCGGATTCCAGTCAAGGCATTTGGCCAAGTTACTTTAAGCCTCACTCTCAGTTTCCACTTCTATAAAATGGGAGAAACACCTCCTAATGCATGTGGCTGTTAAAAAAAATTAAACAAGAAAATCTATGTAAATGATTAATGCTTGGCACCTGAAAGTACTCAATAAATAATAACGCTATTTACAGAAACCATGTATCCAGTTTTTCTCAGGCTGTCATTCAGCAAGCAAGTCAGCCCCATGTAAAAGGCCAACAATGAAAAGCAGGTATCAGCACCATCAAATAGGTCATAACTGTTTGCTATTTGTTCTAACCCATCTCATTCACTGATCCTCAGTCCATGCCTGATATTTCTGGCTTTTTTGCTTCAATTTGTTTTGCTATTTCTGGATTCACTGTAACTTCAAAGATGCTTAGGGTTGCCTTTCTAGTTCCATGTTCTCTCAACCATAATCTGTACTTATCACCTTAATTATAATACTTTAAGCCATTCTGGATAAACTGTTTACCCAAAGTAAACAGTATTCTATTCTTCCCAAAAGCATATCATAAAATGAAAACAAGATAGACTTTAGAAAGAACTGTGAGGGAACCTTACACCCTTCAGTGGAATATTAAGCAGTCATGAAACGCTGTAGAAACAACTAATGGCATGAAAAGACATACACAGTAGAGTAGGACTGATCTGGGTGCCTATTACAAAAGTTTGTGTAATATGATTAACATCCTTAAGGAATTTTAAAAAGTGTATATATGCAAGCACAGCTGTACAGAAACAAGACTAGAACAAAAAACAACAAAAAGATAAAGTTGAATGTACCAAAGTAATTTTATTCTTTTGGTCTGCTATATA
The DNA here is from genome assembly GCA_028644305.1 of Xerus rutilus. Taxonomy (NCBI): domain Eukaryota; kingdom Metazoa; phylum Chordata; class Mammalia; order Rodentia; family Sciuridae; genus Xerus; species Xerus rutilus. The sequence goes on along the minus strand of CM053403.1, from coordinate 10,565,547 downwards.
TTATGAATTTCCTTTGATGAATGAGTACTATTTTTATCTTAAAAATATTTTAAGAACATAAAAAGGGAAATTAATTCAAATAATGCAATGCCTCAGAGTATTTTATTAACAGAAACTATAGCATGGCTCTGGAAAGACCAGGGTTCAAATTCCTATTCTACCACTTGCTACATGGATAACTTGGTAAAACGTGAGCTCCGTTTTCTCTTCTAGAAACAAAGATGAAACTCCTGAGTACTTGGCATGTGATCTGCAGTATATACCAGTGTTCTTTCCCTTCCAGTCCTTTACTCTCTTAATAGTAGGTCTCAGTCCACTTGAGTGTGCATTAGAACTGCCTGCAGGGTGCCCTAACTGCTGACACCATTCTCTGAGTGTCCAATTCAGTAAGTCTGGGAAGAAAGGAAGACCATGAATTTGCCTAAGTTCCCAGGTAGTGCTGATGTTGGTCCAGAAGCCACATTTTGAGGACCACTGCTCTAGGCAATAAGAACAAAATCTTATGACAATATGCTACAAGACGAGTAAGTGCATCTTCAGATCAGTTGTACTATTTCAGGAATACTTACTCACTGGAAACTGGATTAAGCTAGAGCCTAATACTGCAGACTCCCACAAAAGCCCAACTTTACATAGGATCATTCACCCCAGGACACTGAGGAAACTGCTTTTCTACTTAGCTCAGCAAAGAACGATAATTAGTATTGCATTTAGAATATTCTGAGTCCAGTATGGGAAAAAAAGTCTGAGAATGTTGAGCACAGATCAAATGAAATGCAAGAAACAGACACTGAATCCTCACTGTTAAGGGTGGAAGGGCAGATTCTAGTATGTCACAGAGTACTTGCTTTGCTCTGGGTGCCCTCTGTTGACAAAAACCAACATAGCCACTTCCTCCTTTGCTTCCCTCCTTTTCTCCTCCCACCCCAGGAGAGCCAAGAGTCCTGCAGTGTGACTCAGACTTGCAGAAAGATTTCCAGTTGTGAAACTATTCTCAGCCCGGAGCAGGCAGAACAGACCTTTTCTTCTTACAGCTTTCCTAGTCTCCTTCTTTGTGTGCTGGGATCTGCAGCTTAGCTCCAAACAGGTTAACTGAATTAGTTCAGTAACGCAGAGCAAGAAATGACCAGCACTGGGTGTAATGGTTGTGGAATTTGAGTTACAACAGCATGTCCCTTCAGGAACGGCTGGCATTGGCACAGGGGGATAAAATGCTACTGTAAATAGTGTCTAGTACAATGTGAAGCCTGCTGGTATTAAAAATACCAACTGTGAAGTCCTTAGGAGTTTCTACAGATGAAAATTGTTTAACAGCACCATCCTAACTAAAACAACTGAAGGCTGAATTAGACTTAGAGCTCATTTATATGAGGAAACCAAGGGCCCAAAGAAGTAAAGCGACATACACAAGGCCACAAAATCTATGAACAAGCCAAGTTTCCTGAATCTCTCATGACTCACAGTCTTTCCACTATTCAGAAAACTTCTTTCATTTAGTCACTACCAAAGCAAAGACAACCACTTTTTGACCACTTCCATAAGAGGGAAAAGAAACTGCTGGGGTGCAGCTCAGTAAGAGAGGGCTTTCCCAAACATGCACGAGGCCCTGTGTTCAGTCCCCAGTAGCACAAAAAGAATAAAAGAGATTTTTCTCATCAATTTAAAAAAAAAGGGAAAAGAAACTAATGAACATATCATAGTTCCTGGGGTGGGGGAATTCTTCTTTTTACTACTGTTAAAATTAATCCTTTTCTGATACAAATACTACCTTAATAGCTATCAAAATTGTTTCACAGTCAAAAATTACATAGCTATCAGCAAGCAATGTCTAAATCAAGTGTGTGGAAACTATGGTCTGTGTGCCAAATCCAGCCCACCACTTGCTTTTGTACAACCCTCATATCATCCATGAACTAAGGTGGTTTTTACATTTTTTTTAAGATTTTTTTTAGTTGTAGATGGACACAATGTCTTTATTTTATTTATTTATTTTTATGTGGTACTGAGGATCCAACCCAGTGCCTCACACTCAGTAGCAAGTGCTCTACCACTGAGCCACGACCCCAGCCCCAGTTTTTACATTTTTAATGAGTGAAAAGAAAAGTTGAAACAGCATATTTTTTTTAAATATTTATTTTTTAGTTATAAGTGGACAGAATATCTTTATTTTTATTTTTATGTGGTGCTGAGGATCGAACTCAGGGCCTCCCGCGTGCTAGGCGAGCACGCTACCACTGCTCCATAACCCCAGCCCCTGAAACAGCATATTTTGTGATATATGAAAATTCAATTTTTTAGTGCCAGCAAATAAAGTTGTATTTATTACACAGCCACATTTACGCATTTACACACTGTCTATGACAGATTTCATCTACAGTGACAAAACTAGGGAGCTGCCACAAAGATAATATACGGCCCTCAAAAGGCTAACGTATTTACTCTTCCATACTTGACAAAAACAGTGTACCCATTCCTGTTCTAAACTCCTGATAAATGCAATGTCTAAACCTTCATTCAAGTACAAAGCACTGGGCTACAAGTCCAATGAAGGTCCCTAGACCATTTAGCAGGAGTCCTGTCCAAGGTGAGCAATTGGCCTATGCTCCCAACAGACGGATCCTGCCTCCAGAGAATCCAAGGGTTAGACTTCTGACATACATATCAACTACTATTTATTAGCAATCCTATAACAGCACCCCATTTTACAAATGAGGAATCAAGACTCAGAGAAAGTAAATATCAGGCCCAAACTAGAATCTGAACTCAGGTTTGTCTAACACCAAAGTTTTTCCATCATTCTTAAGTGGTAATCAAACTGTTCTAGTCAGTTAAGGGGCCTCAAAGGCCAAAGGAAACCCAGAGAGGGGTTCCAAACTTCTGTATCTTTTCTCCTAGGACCACTCCACTTACCTTTTTTTTTTTTTTGGTACTAGAGATTGAACTCAGGGGCACTCCATCACTGAGCCACATCTCCAGCCCTATTTTGTGTTTTATGTAGAGACAGGGTCTCACTGAGTTGCTTAGCGCCTCGCTGTTGCTGAGGCTGGCTTTGAACTCTCCATTCTCCTGTCTCAGCCTCCCTAAGTGCTGGGATTACAGGCGTGCGCCACTGTGCCCGGCAGCCACTTACCTTTTTTAATCAATCATATCTCTGTAATTTGTGTTATGCAGCTGGGAAACAACTCCAGGCACTTACACAGTTTGAAACATGGAGTTTTGTTTTGTATTCCTCTGTCACTTCCACTTTCAGAGAAGGACATCCAATCAGATCCCCACATGTGAGAGCTTGGAGTGAACTCCTGTCCCCTCGGGAATGTTACCTCAAAACCTTATCAGACTTCCCCATATGTAAGTTACTGACTTCAACTACTGGGCTTCAAATACACACGCACTCAACAGTGTGGCCGGCACTTTCAGAGTGCAGCCCTGCCACTCTGGCTGCTCTGTCAGTCACTTCTCTGGACTCAGAGTTCAGGATGCAACAGGGCAATACCAGGCTAGCTCAGAGCTGTGAGCATCGCCTGCCCACGCGGCTCAGCCCTCTATCAACCAGGAACTTGCATGTCATTATGGACTTTCACTGTGGCGGCCAAGCCAGCTTCTCACCTCAACTGTGCGCAGGCTTCCCTTCCCACACAGTCCTGCTTCTATCCTAACCAAGCCACTGTGCTTGCTTGATTTTGGAACTCAATCACCTATGTGCTCAATGTCCATCGAGTGTGTTCCCTAGGAGGTGTGTTCACATTATTCTCCCCCTCTTTATGAACCTAGCGGGGAGGGGATATCTTCAAAAGGCAATAAACTATGGGATTCATGAAATCATACTTGATCATCTCCTCGTTTTCACCACATGCAACAGCAGGAAAAGGAAATTTGCAGCTAAAAAAGTTTTTTTTAGCCTTTTTTCAAGTCTGAAGGTCAATGCACTCACCAAAGCAAAAGCCAATTCTATGCCTTCTTACCACCCTTGGCCAATCTCACAAAACTGGGAATCTCAATTTCTCATCTGTCAATGAAGATCAAAACCCTGCGCTGCCCCCTTGAACACAGACTCACTGGGGTCTTAACAAGATCAAAGTAGAATGGGTATGAAAGTGATATGTAAATCACACAGAACTACAATAGAGAATTACTATCCCTGTGAAGGGGCACAAATAGAGAAAAGAACATTGGCTGTTGACTAAAGAAAAATCAAAGATGCCAAGCAAAACAAAAAAAAAAAAATCAAATACAAAGCATGTGCCCAATAGAAATTCTATAAATTTATACTGCTTGTTGAATGCCTTACACAGGGCTTGACACGGTGTTCAACACATGCTAGGTCCTTTAGCTCACTTCTTACCCTGCCACGTGTCAATCTAAAGCTAAGATACATCTGCTAGAATTAACGTCTGAGTTCCCTGTAGCAACAATAACAGAACTGAAGAGCTGGAAGCAGCTGTTTCTCTTAAATAATACTGTGATCCACACGACACCAAGATGCTTCTGAGAGCACAGGCTGAAGGCTGTCTGAAGGAACGGCACAAGATTCTAACGACAGGAGCCACACAGGGAAAGTTCTCATGCAACAAAGATACTCATTGAGTGCTTTAAGGACCTTCATAAAATAACAGATTTACATTTAATATCCACTCAACCAAACTCATTAAACTTCTAAGAGGCATGCTCTTGCTGAAAATCAGATACCTAGCTTCTTAAGTATTAATTTTTCGTATCACTCTGACAAGGCAAAGGCAATGAAAACCTAGCAAAAGTTTAGGGGTCTTTTTCTCCTTTGTCCACAGGGGAAAATCTCAACAAGTAGTCTCTGTATTTCAAGAAGGCTAATAATGAGTGTACTTGGTAATTTATCCCTTACCAAAATTTCACAGGGCACTTATTTTGTGCAGAGTATACCAAGAAGTATGTCAGGGTTCTTATTCTCACAGCCTGTAGAGGTAACAAACCTTTTTACCATGCCCTACAAGGTGGAAAGCGCATGCCTTGGAGTGCAGTGGGCCAGGTCTAGAGTCTGCTCTAGGACTTCATGGAGGAAGCAGAATGTAAAGTGGGACTTAAGAACAGACTGTGTTGACAAATGGAAAATATCCTAAGTAAATAAATTAGAATTCAAACCCATTTGTAATTCTAAAGCCATATTACCCTTCTCCATAGCATGACTAGAACACAGAGTACCCTTCATGAAATAAGAGAAAACTGAGGCAAGATCACGGAAGGCCTAAAACATCACACTAGGGTACTCAGCAGATAAAAAACAATGGTAAGACCTCCATGAGATCAGAGCTGTGCTTTTCATTTAAATAAATTTATACACAGAAATTGTAGAAATTATTTTCTAATAGCACCAAATTTCTAACACAAGTTAGGTTAAATGTTGTAATTGCCCCACCTCTCTAGTCAATCCTAAATCAGCTCAGTAAAACGGTATACAGTAAAGCTAAGAAAATAAACATATTAATCTATTGCTGAACACTGATGTTGCCTACCAACTATGAGGGCTTTTGCCTTACCTTGCATTTACCCAGCTAGTTTCATTTTAAATCATCTGCCAGCTAAAGAACAAAGGATAGGGGCTTCCTAAAAGTGACTTACAGGGGCTGGGGATGTGGTTCAGTGGCAGAGCATTTGCCAGGCACGTGTGAGGTACTGGGTTTGATCCTCAGCACCACGTAACAAATAAAGGCACTCGGCTCATCTGCAACTACAAAAAAAAAAATTTTTTGTTTTTGAAAGTGACTCACAAAATGGGAGCCAGGATTGGTGGTGAGATCATTCATTGCCTGGTGGCACTTATCACCCTACTCACTCTTTGGCCACCCCAAGCAACTCCAGACAGAGGAGTTCCCAATTTTGAAAACTGCTAGTAAAACAAATTCTTCAATTTTCCTTTGTAAATTGTCCTAGCAATTAATAATCTTCAGTCAGTTAATTCTTTCTGATGACTACATTTAAGCCTTTCACTATAATACAGATCAACTGCCTATATACAAAGTATTACATTAATTTACTGAAAGGCCAAGCAGTGAAATTATGATCCACCCACTTACAAAATACTTATTAAGCAAGTGAATCAAGAGTCAACCGATAGTCACATAAAAATTACAGAAATCGGGGCTGGGGTTATGGTGCAGTGGTAGCGTGCTTGCCTAGCACGCGGGAGGCACTGGGTTCGATCCTCAGCACCACATAAAAATAAAATAAAGATATTATGTCCACCTACAACTAAAAAATAAATATTTAAAAAAAAAAATTACAGAAATCCCACACTAAGTAAAATAAGGCCAATAAGAAATAAGCCAAACTGTCATAAAGCACAAGATGCCCCCGCCCCAGGGGGTGGGGGGAAACAGGTACAGAAGAGGATGAGAATAAGAGCCAACTATATGGGGAAAGTCACTCATCTATCCACAGATCCATCACATCCCTGATGATCAAAGCTCCCATTATTTCCACAAAAATCAAACCCACTCCCTAAACCACAAAAATCAAACCCACTGGAACCAAAGAGCCCTTAAAGGAAAAAGAAGAAATGTGGGCCTGTAGATAACAAGACACTTCCTAAATTAACTAGAAAGCTAAAGGTAGATAAGTAGAATCTACTCACAACCAATGCGTCACTCTTGTCCTAGGAAATTTTTGAAGTTCAATCCTTTCAACAACCCTAGAGTATCCAGACTTTTGCTGATGAGAAAATAGTCTTAGTGAAGTTAAGTACTTTGCTCATAATCCTCATAGTATCTCCCAAAATCATTTAATCTGACTTTATGAAGATGCTCATATAGACATGTTAAATGAATTCTCATTTCCTCAACTGTGACCAGTGACCTTGGAAGATACTGAGGATTCTGCTGGGAAAAGGAGAAACACTTCAAATGAAAGGCACTAGGAGGGAATGAAGGCTCAAGGTAAATGATTGAAGGACTGTGGAGACATGGAGCAGAAACATATGGACAGGCAACAATCAGAAACACAGTAGGAGAAACTAGGATCCAATTGTAGAGCACCTTGAATACCTGCCTTAATTCAGACCAAATTCCATTCAAGATATCAAAGTGTCAAAAATGACTCCCTCTTTATACTGACACAGCCAAGACCTGTATGAATTCGGTAAATAAACTTACAGAGATTTCACTTCCATCACAAAGACCAGTTTTTCTTAGAGATATGACACAGCTATATTCTTGAGCTAGAAATTTCAGATCTAAGATATAATTCACTTTACATAGCAAATAACTAAGAATTAAAAGGATAATAAGAAAACAGACTTAAATCAAAGAGTGAGTACTAATCATTTCCTTGTAAAGCTTCCTTAAGATCTTTTTTTCCATAGAGTAAATGAGAAAAATGATTTATTGACCCTATTACATGCCAGCAAATTTACATATGTTATCTCTAATCCTGTAAAAACCTTTCAGAGTAGGTATTATTTCTATTTCATAGATAAAGGAATTGAGACTCAGAGAATGAAAAAACTCGCCCAAAGTCATATAACCTGTAACAGCAGAAATGACTTAAAACTCAAAGCCAGGGGTGCAGTGGGTGTGTGTACACAGTTGTGGGGGGGTGTTCTCACAGAGGAATTTCCATGACACAGCCTTATACAGAAGCTACAGTGTCCCGGTTTTAAAAAAAAAAAAAAAAAAGCCAATGAACCCAGCTGATCCTCTACGAGCCACATCCCTGAAGGGATACAGATAGCAGCATAATTTCTCTTTGATACAGGACAAGCTTTCTTGTCCCAACTTGCCTGCCACTAAGAATCTGGACAAGGCTATGTTAGTCAAGCAAAAAGCCACTCTTGCTCTGCCAATCTTCCTTGGAGCAACCACTAGGCCTAAGCAGAGACAGGCAAATGCTATGTTTTCATAGGCTCTTTCATAAAATAGTTATTCAGAGCCTATACAAAGTAGGCCAATAAGGATAAAAACAGTTTTGTTTTCTTTTATGGGGGGAAGGGAAAGATTTATTTTATTCAATCTCCTGAGGAAGAAATATTGGCCAATTATAAATCTGACAAAGAACATGTATCTAGAATATATAAATAATTCTTAAAATTCAGTAAGACAGGCTGGGATTATGGCGCAGTGGTAGCGTGCTAGGCGAGCACGCATAAGGCACTGGGTTCGATCCTCAGCACCACATAAAAAAAGTAAAATAAAGATATTCTGTCACCTACAACTAAAAAATAAACTTTAAAAAAAAAAAAATTCAGTAAGACAAATAAACCCAAATGGGGGGGGGGGGGGATGAAAGACTTGAACAGACATCACACCAAAGAAGGATTATAATAAGCACATGAAATAGTCCCTACACTGTTAATCATTAGAGAAATGCCAATTAAAACCACTATACATTTGTTATAATAAAAAGGGGAGATAAAACCAAGCCACTCTGGATAACAGTTGACAATCTGTTTAAAAGTTAAAGAACTTGCCATAACCTCAGTAATTCCACTTCTAGACATCTAACCAAGAGGAATTAAAACATATGTCCACATAAGACTTGTATGTGGATGCTCATAACAAATTATTCATAAGAGCCAAACTGGCAAACAGATAAAATAAGTTACCTACATGCAATGAAATACTGCTTAGTGATAAAAAAAAAAAAAAAAAAAAAACTTATTTTGAGGCCTGGATGAGCCTCAAAAACATGCTAAGTGAAAGATGACACAAAAGATAACATATACATATGATTCTGTTAATATGAAATGTCCAGAAGAGAATATTTTATCGTCAGAAAGCATATCGGTAGTTGTCTTAAGAGGGCTGGAATGGGATCAGAGACTTCCTATAAAAGAATCTGAGAGAATGTGGAAGATGATAGAAATGTTCTAAAACTGCACTGCAGTGAAGATGGCAAAACTCCATAAATTCACTCGAAATAGTTAACTGAGTACTGGATGAATTTTATGGTATGGAAATTTTGTCTCAATAGAGCTTTTTAAAAAGCAATTGCCAAATATATATGTATGTGTATGTACATGCATTTATACATATTTATCTCATATACACATATATATGTAAATTTGTTGAGAAACAAGTATACAAGAAAGGGAATCTAGTCTTCGTATTTTACCATTCTATAAAAAATATTGATAGTCATACTTGTGTATTATGTAATCATAAAGCAATAATGAACACTAATTTAACAAAAACAGCAGTTACAAGGAAGAAGAGCAAATCTATAAAATTGTTGATTCCTCATCTTCAACAGCCAAAGAGAAATGTCAAAAATTGATAAATCAGGAAGTAGTACAAGACGCATGCTATTTAGACTCATAACAGTAAGCAATAGAAGGAATAAAAGGCTCTTTCCCATGAATGGGAAGTTTATGAACCATTTGTGAAATAAATGATCTGAAACCCGACAGCAGAGCCTGCAGCTGACCACACAGTCTTGAGAAAGTTCTACAAGAGCACCTGGACTGCCCCACTTGCTGCACTTCATCTACCAGAGAGTGTAAGGACAACATCACAGAAGACCCTAACCCACTTATGGGCCACTTGATGACATCTGTTGGGGAAAAGCAATCTTTGGAAGCCAGGTACGGTGCTGCACACCTGTAGTCCCAGCACTTTGGGAGGCCTAAACAGGAGGATCTCGAGTTCAAAGCCAGCCTCAGCAACGGTGAGGTGCTAAGCAACTCAGTGAGACCCTGTCTCTACATAAAACACAAAATAGGGCTGGGGATGTGGCTCAGTGGTCAAGTGCCCCTGAGTTCAACCTCCAGTACCACCACCCCTACCCCCAAAAAAAACCACCTTTGGAAAAGGCCTTGCACAAAGGCTAAAAAACGGGACCTCCACAGCCTAGTAGGAATAAAAGAAAATGAGTTTACGCTTGCTGTAATTTAAGAGAACCAGAAAAGTGTCTAGTTTAAAAAGGTCCAGAAAGAGAATTATTATACATTAGGACATACAGAAGGGGTAACACTTCACTTCTGAGCCAAGCGTTTGGATCAAGTCTCCAGCACAGGGGCAGGAGCAGTCAGGGCTGAGATAGTCCAGGGGTGAAAGGCATGGGGTTTCTTTGAGGTTGAGGGACTTTGTTTGGGGGCGCTTTGAGGAGTTTTTGTTTTTGTTTTGTTTGTTGAGGAGGTTATGGGGGGGGGGTTGGTGCTGGGGCTCAAACCTAGGGCCTCACACATGCTAACTAAGCACATACTCTACCACTGAGCTCCACCCCCAAGACCTTAAAGCCACATTTTTAAGGACAGCAATTATTTATTTTTTCAATACTACAGACTGCAGGGGTTGTGGCTCAGTGGTAGAGCACTTGCCTAGCACGTATGAGGCACTGAATTTGATTCTCAGTACCACATATAAAGTCCATTGACAACTAAAAAACTATTTAAAAAAAACAAAAAAAACCCCTACAGACTGCAGTGTATTAGTGGCTCCCGGAATTGCTGGCCTCTATCAACAAATTTTGAATGGAAAATACTACAATACTGAGAACATAGTAAGGACAAGTATTATTTGGTAAGACTAATACTAAGTTATATTCACACATACACATATGTGTGTGTGCGCTAGGTCAGGATACAAAAAGTAACTGTGTACTCAAGTCTGAAGTCTTTTTAAACTCAAAAGCACAGAGATGGAACTTGAACACCCACATCATGTCCTCCATCCTACCAACTTTCCTCCAGGGAGGAAAGCAGTCATCATTTCTTTGCCACCACACCAAATAAGAATGACATAAGATGGGGCTGGGATTGTGGCTCAGTGGCAGAGCACTTGCCTTGCATGTGTGAGGCCCTGGGTTTGATTCTCAGCACCACATATAAATAAATGAATAAAATAAATGCCAATTAACAACTAAAAAATATTTTTAAAAAGAATGACATAAGATGCATTTGCTACTGTCCACAGCTCCCAAGCAAAATAACTAAAAGCCCTGAAAATGCATTTATAAAAACTAGACCAAAATAAAGTCTATTCTAGAAATAAAAGCAAACTAAAACAGAAAAAATTCTTGAAAGAAAATACTTGAGGGCTAGGATTGTGGTTCAGTGGTAGAGCACTTGCCTCGCATGTGGGAGGCACTCGGTTCGATCCTCAGCACCACATATAATTAAGTGAATAAATGAAGGTCCATCAACAACTAAAAAATTTTTTAAAAAAGAAAGAAAATACTTGATAAAAACCCTTAGGTCATTTTTATTTTTCTATTTATTTATTTATTTATTTATTTACTTACTTACTTACTTATTTTATAGTAGGGCACATTTTTCATTAACATTTTTTACATGTAGATGGACAATATTTTTATTTATTTTTATGCAGTGCTGAGGTTCGAACCCATGCCTCACACATGCTAGGTCAGCAATCTACCACTGAGCCACCACCCCAGCCCAGTAAAATGCATTTTGACATATTATACACAAATGGAGCACAATTTCTCATTCCTCTGGCGATACATGGTGCAGTGTCATTCCAGTAGCGTAATCATACATGCCTGCCTCATTCCACTTCTCATCCCCAAAATCCTACCCCTTCCCTAATTCCCCTCTCCACAAACCAAAGTTCCTTCATTCTTCCCTATCCCCCATCCCACTATGAATCAGCATCCACTTATCAGAGAAAACATTTGGCTTTGGTTTTTTAGGATTGGCTTATTTCACTTAGCATGATATTCTCTAGCTCCATCTATTTACCTGCAAATGTCATCATTTCATTCTTCTTTAAGGCTGAGTAATATCCCATTGCATATATGTACCACATTTTCTTTATCCATTCACTTGTTGAGGAGCATCTAGGTTGGTTCCATAGTTTAGTCATTGTGAATTGAGCTGCTATAAACATTGAAGTGGCTGCATCATTGTAATATGCTGATTTTAAGTCCTTTGGGAAAAAACTGAGTAGGAAAGCTGGGTCAAATGGTGGATTCATTCCAAGTTTTCTGAGGAATCTCCATACTGCTTTCCATAGTGGTTGCACCAATTTGCAGTCCCACCAGTAATGCATGAGTGTGCCTTCTTCCCCACATCCATGCCAACACTTCTTATTGAGCGTATTCTTGATAAATGCCACTCTGAATGGAGTGAGATAAAATCTTAGTTTTGATTTGCAATATTTCTCTAATTGCTAGAGATAATGAACATTTTTTTCATATGTTTGTTGATCAACTTTTCTTCTGTGAAGTGTCTGTCCAGTTCCTTGGTCCATTTATTGATTGGGTTATTTGTGTTTTTGGTGTTAAATTTTTTGAGTTCTTTATATATCCTGCAGATTTGTGCTGAGGTGCATGTGGTAAAGATTTTTTCCCATTCTGTAGGATCTCTCATCACATTAGTGATTATTTCCTTTATTGAGAAGAAGTTCTTTAGTTTGAATCCATCCCATTTATTAATTCTTGATTTTACTTATGTGCTTCAGGAATCTTGTTCAGGAAGTCAGGTCCTAAGCCAACATGATGAAGATTTGGGCCAACTTTTTCTTCTATTAGGTACAGGGTCTCTGTTCTAGCGTCTAAGTCTTTGATCCACTTTGAGTTGATTTTTGTGCAAGGTGAGAGACAGAGGTTTAATTTCATTTTGCTATATATGGATTTCTAGTTTTGTCAACTTAAACAGCCCTTTTGACATTCTACTTATTTCTGTGTGAAACTAAAACATAATCCATATGACGGCTTTAAATAGAATTTTAGAAAATTGAAGGAAAAAAATCTTTAAGGAGTCACCGACAAGCATTTTAACAATCCAATAAAGAGCCTGACAACACATTAATTTTTTTTGTCTTAAAACACAAAAAGATAAATTGTACACCATAAGCTATTTTAACAAGCAAGACAGAAAGAAAACTTGATAGAAATAAGTCATTCAAGGGCCTTTCAGGTTATATGAAGACCTTCCATGCTGATGTGTTCTCCAGAGTCCTTACCATCTCATCTTGTTACACTAACAAAGACAACAGCTGAATCCAAAGAGACACATCAACAGAAAAATACAGGAGGGAAATCCCAGGCAGAGGCTGAAAATCTGAGGTGCAAGTCCAACTCTACACTTACCACCTCTATTATATTGTGAAATTCATTTAAAGACCTTTGTGCTTTGGTTTTCTTATCTATAAAGTTAGAATAAGGCACAACCTATTTGGCAGAGCCACTGTGAAGATCAAAACTAAACATACACAGAAGTAGAAGTACTCTGTAAAGTGCTTTACAAACATTAGTTTGTTCTTTTCTCTATTGAGACAAGACCTTACTATAGCCCAGGCTTGCCTCAAACTTGTAATCCTCCTGCTTCAGCCTCCGTAATACCTGAGATCACAGGTGTGCACCACTGTACCAGGCTTAAATGTTAATTTTTATAATTTACTAATATTCCCAGTTCCACAGCTGACTCAACACTTGAACCTAAGGAAGAGTTTGTGCTATCTCTCATCCTATATGTTAACAGTAATATTTCCTTCTTACAGTTGGTTAGAACTGTTAGACAAGGTAAAGTATCATAATTTTAGGTTTCTAGAAAAAAGATGACATGGAGGGTACTGGAGCATTACTTTTAACAATTAGTTTTTGCAGATATCTCGCTACTGAACATCTCTTAATGAGAAGAAAGCAAACTACAGTGTTTCTAATTTGTATTTATCTGATCTAATCCTCCTCCCCACCCATTCTCCCAAACTGAGTTGATTCTAAAATAAAATTCAACCAAGTAGCTGCTACTGAGATACAAAGTTGCTGACAATAAAAGTAATTCCTCCCTACAGGTGATTATAGGATAAGCACTTTTAATCAGCTAACTTGTTAAATAAACTAAAATTCTCCATTTCCAAGGTCAAATATGGTGAGTGATGCCTCTGGCATTCTTATTGCTAGAACTAGTTACTAATTCTATCATACCTGACCCAAGCCCTCTTATCCTGGTAGTTGAGAAGTGAGAACCATTTGTTTATTCACCAATCTGTTTATACAAATTGTAAGTTTTTATAATTGTACAATTAAATGTTATATAATTCACAAAATACAAGTTTCCTTGAAAAAAGTCTCAGATTTGAATGCTTTATGACTACTTAATAAGTCAAGACACTAAAAAATTTTGCTCAAATTAAATGTGGGCAACACAAATGTAAAAGACTGGGTAGAAGGGGCAAATATAAACTGGGTATGGTAGTACACACTTGTAATCCCAGCGACTTGGGAGGCTGGCTCAGGCAGGAGGATCCCAAGTTCAAAGCCAGCCACAGCAACTTGGTGAGGCCCTAACCAACTTAGCAAGACCCTGTCTCAAAAAGATAAAAAGGGCTGGGAATGTAGCTCAGTCAAAGTGCCCCTGGGTTCAATTCCCAGTATAAGTAAAAAAGAAAAAGAAGGGTCATATATAAAACATAAAGTTTCACCCAGATTGCTTTGAATGCCATTAGGCTTTGCTCCTCTTTTTAAAAATGAACCAGCAAACAAAAAACACTAGAATTCATAAATGATACTTTGTAAAGATATGATATGCTCCCACCCTCACAAAAGATTTTTTAATCTAGCAGTATTTCCATCAGTAGAGTTATATGTATTATAAAAGGCCTTGACCTCCTATCAAACTATTAGAGTAAACACAGTTGCTTAAATTAAAATTAAATACTCTAAGTTAAAATAAAACTTTTAAATTATTTTCCCACTTCAACCAATTGTTTGGATTAATCCTTGGTGACCTACTAGTCTTGATCACACCATCTAAGAGAATACTGACTATTATTTCTTTAATTACAGCTATGGTTGACCATCACTCCATACATCCCAGGTGGCCTGGCACTGCTTCAATGTAACTGCCAGTGCCCCTGTTTACTCTCAAAAGTGCCCCAACTTGAATCATAAGTTCATATGGTCACCTTAATAATAAAAGATATAAAGTTGTAGTACCAAGAGGAGACAAGGGGTCAGCGTTAGGACCCCCACTGCTTCCTAAAAGCCCATTCCAAATAAATAAGCTTGTTCTGCAGAACTAAACCCTCTTCTAATCAGATTTGCTATTCCTAAACCTTTTCTATATAAAAACTCCTAAGTTGATGCACATAAATATTCTTCCATTTAAAAAATAATTCCAGCTCACATAATATTCTAGCCATAATCAACACTTGGAAAAATGCATAAGCCCATGCACATAAATCACAAACAAAGCTAGGAATCACAGCACACGGTATCATCAACTTAAAAATCCTGCATATCTTTAAACATTTACAGCTTTTCTGAGCTGCTTTCTATTTCTGCAAAACTGGAAGGAGATTTGTCTCCTTCATTTCCACAGAAAGAGCACATTAGCCAGCATTGAAGTACATGCAGTGCTTTGTAAAAGCAGCAGATGGCCAGCCCAGAAAGCTTGTTAACTGCTCAAGAAAGAAGGCTGAGGTGACCTTGCACAAAAAAGCCAAGGTAGGAGATGAGACTTTTCTTCTTTCTCTTCACAGCTTCTTAATTCAAATGTGGAAGATGGGACTTTTCTTCATAGGTTTTTAATTCAAATGTGTTACTAGGGGCTTTTGTAATGCAAGAGTTACTACAACCGTGAGATGCTGGTGCACTTAGTGCTAGTGAATTTAACACACAGTGATTTTTAGCCAATAGTCTCCGACTCTCAGATTTATGGCTGAACTTCAGGAAGTCTAAAGCCTCCAAATGGTAAAATGATGTAAGTGAATACATTCTCAAGTGACCATACTTACCCTGGGTGAGTCAAAGATCTCAAACAGAAGGTAAGTTTAAGCTCTTTTTCAGGTACTACTTTGTGTTAAACAGTCATCTTAGAGAAGTCACTTTACCTCTGTGTGCCTCAAATTTCCTTGTCCTTCCAAAGGGAACATTGCCTTATCTATTTCAAAAGGTAATTGAAAGGATGACATGAGAAAATATTGACCAAAGTGTTTTGCAACAATCAAAAGATTGTAATTTTTATCTTTTAAAATCACCATCAAATGCTGATTTTTTAAAAAAAATCCTGTCTGAAAATGGTTCTTATCTATTTAGAAAAGAACAGCAAAAGAATAAGGAAAACAAATATAGTTAAAATTCATCTTCATCCCATTCCCTGGCTCTTGGATTTGCTGAGCCAAAACCACACTGGGGAGATGTAAAGATCACAAGTTCAGTTCCTGCCCAGCTCAGGCTGTTCAGTGACCAGTGTTTCACACTGATAAATGCCTCCCAAATCTCAAAACACAAAGTGAGAGTTCACAAGGTTAGGCGCATTAATTAGCAGTACTCATTTGGATTCTGTATTCATCAAATAAAACAAGCAGCTATTCAATATTTGCCTGTTTGCACTACTCCAAGATCTCTAATTCAAAGATCCAGTCAGAGTACAAAATAAAGCTCAAGAAAATAAACTAAAATAAACTTGTCACCATCAGAATGTGCCTCAAAGTAAATTAGCAGCTTTTTTTTTTTTGGTACTGGAGATTGAACTCAGGGGCACTCGACCACTGAGCAGCTTTAAACCATGGCAAAGGATCTGCACAGGCTACAGCAGAGATAGTATGAATAATGAATGTGCAGGTTACAGGAGGAGGTCCCTGCTGCAAAAGAAAAGAAAAATTAAGTAGTTCCAAGTAAAGAGGCTACTTTTTGTGTTTTCACAAATTCCTATTAACTCCTTTTTCTCAGCTCCTCATTGATCTGTAATTCCCACAGGAAGAACACAGACTTAGTATCCTTTCAGATTCTTTTAAAGTCAGTTTAAGTCTATTTCCATACTTTATATCAGTTTGTTTTGGCTTCTTATTCCAAAATAAGCAAAATTTTATAAACAATGAAATATTTGCACTGCATGTAAAGCTAGATTAAGAGAGTGACCATGATCTTACATATTACATGTCCTAAGTGAAAAGCACAGGATCAAACAGAGAAAATGGCACTCCTTTAAAGCAGCCCCCTAGGACTGCAGTTTGCAGCCTCTGCTGCATAGCATAATCACCTGTAGGGGTTTCTAAATATGTGAATGGTTAAACCCAATCTTAGGCTTACTTAGTCAGACTCTCTGGAGGCTGGATCTCTAGGCATCAATAATTTTTCTGATATATGCCAGGATATAGAACTACTATCAAAAGGTATAAGTTGCACAGCTTACAGAAGCTCTGGGACAGACCCAAAGCAGAAAGAAAAACAAACAAGCGAAATTTCTAAGTTGTCTTCTACTTTGGAGTAAATGACCATATTTTTCACCTAAAGCTTTCATCTTCAATCTCAGTAGTTATGATCCCATTAGGAAATGAACAACAAGATGAACAGTATTTTCTCTTCCCTTTCTTCATAGCGTTCTTGGGGCAAGTTTATTGCCAACCTAGCACTAAAAATGCAAGAACTGGGTAAATATTCTCAAATCTGAAAGACCTCCAAATAGGTGACTACTGATTATCCTATTTTTTAAGATTAGCTTCAGAAACTCATGAGATTCAATTAACTTCTAGAAAGAGGAACTGTGTTAATCCTTTCATTTAGCACTATAATAACTTGTGTTCCTTTAGACAAGCCTAATAATGGTGGTGGCTGTTTTGGACAATCCTATAAGGAAACATGGGTAGGCATTCAAAGATATTTCTTTTTTTAAATATTTTTTTAGATGTTGATGGACTTTTATTTTATTCATTTATATGTAGGCTGAGCATCGAACCCAGTGCCTCACACATGCTAGGCAAGCGCTCTACCACTGAGTCACAACACCAGCCCACAAAGATATTTCTAAGAGCTATCTTTTCAAATCTCCTGAAGAATGGCAATATCCCCAAATAGCAAGGAGATAAATTTCATTCAGAAACTAGTTGACTTAAGCCACACCATTTCTCCAAGGGGCAGCCTTATTTGTTCCTCTGTATTAACTCTGTTTTGGCCTCATCTGCTCAAGTCTACAAATAGCAAGAAGAGTTGGAAGACATTTTACAAACCTGCCTCACAGGAAGCAGTTCTGCCCAGCTTTTTCCATTCTTCCCCCCATCTAACAAAGAAAGGCAGCAGAAAGTTCACTCTCTCAAGCCTTCCTGATTAAAACCAAAAGGCTGAAACACCCCTACCTCCCAGAAGTAAATGGAATTTTTTGTCGCAGATTATTACAAAGACTCAAAAATCTGTACAGGCAGAGGCTAAATGACAGAAAATAAAAAGACAAGTATAGCATTTAGAATTATGAGGCATCAAGAAGACCAGGTTAAAAAATTATTATACAGCCTAGAGAAGAAAAAACAAAAGCAATCATTACTACACTTGAATGACTGTTTTCCTATAATATCTGTAATTTTAAAATATATATTTTATACATATACATACATATACACATATATGTATACGTATACGTATATGTATACGTATATATACGTATATGTATGTATACATACACATATATTTTATACATATATATATGTATATGTATGTATATCCCTAAAAGCAAATTCACTACTGAAACAAGCTGTGTTACCTTCCAAAATAAGTAATTTCAGGAATGGCTACCATAACATCCTTTGATAAAACACACACACACACCCCTTCTAAGTTATAAACAATAGAAACCAACCTGGCTGTCCCGCGCTGGGAATCCATGATAACCTGGGGTTAGAGGCTCGTTCTATAAAAAAGAAAAGGAAAAAAAAATCAATCTATAAGAGCAAAGAAAATGCTTAGAATAATCAAATTCACCCAAACTTATCAATATGTACACCTTTCTCAGTTCCTTAAACATTCCATTGCTGTGTTCTTTCCATCCTACCTAACTACACCTACCATCCCAGGTGAGTCTCTACAATGGCACAAACAAACAGAAAAACAGCATCTGCTTAGGAACACTATCCATAAATACTATTTTTCTCCTTGTACAGCTAAATCTGTTTCCTTCTCAGTCTATCCCCAGCAGGGTGTGACTGAGATGCAGGGCAGAACAATGTCTAGCTTCAGACTGTGGGACTTTAGGAAACCATCCCCTAGTCACTGAAAATCAGTAGAATTCCTACACACTAGAAAAAGCAAAATCTTCCACAAAATTCCATGTATCCCCTGATCAGAAAGGGGATGAGTAGAACCTGTTTTTCTTCAGTTGTTTTAAGATAGAATTCTACTCAAGACTTCTACCAACAACCTGCATCATCTTATGGACTCGTCAGTATCTACTTAGGTTATTTGTGCAGCTTACTTTATGATGCTAATCTTATTTTTTAAAGGTATAGGAACCACTAAATCAAGATCCTTGAAGTTAAGGATGTTAGTCAATAAAAGTTATGCAAACACTAATTTAGTATAAAGTCGCACAACATCAGCACTAATTTATGGCTTACTTGACCCATTCGATCATTCCATCAATATATACTGAATCCTAAAATTTCCTGAGCATTGTTAGAGGAATGAAGGAATAAGAAAGAGGAATGAAACAAAGCCCTTGACTCCCAGGGAGCTGCTCTAACGGGAAGAGACGGGCGTACATGTGCTGGTGCTTCCGTGGCTGTAAAGTGTTCAACACACCTTCTTCTTAAAGTCATTCGTCTCTGCCCCCACCATCTGTACTTTCATTCCGAGCAGAACCACTACTCTAGAGGCGTGTGTGTTGACAGGACTTTCAAATATGCCGAGAATAACCTCCCACCTCATGGTGGACACATCAAGACAGAATTATCTCCATTACTTTCACAGTTCAAAGTCCACACTCCCTTTAAAAACAAAAATGCCAAGAGTTGATTTAAACTCACTACAGAGTCCCTGCGTTTTGTTCATCATTATGGTCAAAAAACCTTTATCATCATGGTTTCCCCAAAATCTAGTGCAATGTCAAATACACAGTAGACACCCAAAAGAATGTATAAGTAAATAAATGGAGTTACATAACCAGAAATGACTTTTAGTCACTGATTTAATCAAAGGAAATCCAAGTCTTAATTCTCTATTTTGGACATTTTAATATTTATAAATTAGTATTCTCAAAGATACCTTCAGCCACTGAAGATAACTGTCTTAAAAAATTATGAGTACCCAAACAATACTGAGCAAGATAAAAATGTTGAAGGACTCATAGTTTCTGATTTTTGTTTACTAAAAAGCTAGAACACTCAAGATAGTATGAGCTGGGCACAGTGGCCCACCTGCAATCCCAGGCTGAGGCAAAAGGATCACAAGTTCAAGACCAGCCAGGACAACATAGTGAGACCCTGTCTCAAAAAATTAAAAAGGGCTGGGGATGTAGCTCAGTAGTACAGCACCTGCCTACCATGTGGGAAGCCCTGGGTTCAATCCCCAGCACCACCAAAAAAAAAAAAAAGACAGTGTGATACTGGCATAAGGACAGACAAAGGAACCAATGGAATACAATTCAAAGCCCAGGAAAAAACCTTTATCATTATGGTCAATTAATTTTTCAAAAGAGTGCCAAGAAGTCAATAGAGTGCTCTCTTCAACAAATGGGGCTGGGACAACTGGATATCCACGTGTAAAAATGAAGATGGAACCCTACCCTACAACATACACAGAATTAACTCCAAGTAGATCATACCTAGAACTATAAAACTCTTAAACTATAAGCCTTTGGTTAGGCAACAGTTTCTTCAATATGATACCAAACACACAAGTGACAAAGGAAAAGGGACAAATTAGATGTCATTAAAATTTAAAACTTCTGTGCTTCAAAGGACACCATTAAGTGAAAAGATAACTCACAGAATGGGAGAAAATATTTACAAATTATGTTTGATAACGGGTGTATATCCAGAATATAAAGAGATCTCTTGCAACTCAACAATAAAAAGAAAAATGATTCAACTTAAAAATGAGAAAAGAGGGCTGGGAAAGTGGCTCACCATAGACTACTTGCCTATCATGTGCAAGGCCCTGGGTTCAATCCCTAGCTCAAAAAGAGAGAAAGAAAAGGAATTAAACAGGCAGTTCTCAGAAATAGATAAGCAAATGGCCAGTAAGCACAGTACATGAAAAGATGCTAAACATCATTAGCCATCATGCAAATCAAAACCATATTGAGTTCACTCCCACGTACAGGCACACACACACAGTTACAATCAAAAAGTCACAATAACGATCCCTGGTAAGGATATAAAAAATGAGAATTCTCATACATTGCTGGTTGGGAATGTAAAATGGTATAGCTGCTTTGGAAACAGCTGGGCAGTCCCTCAAAAATGTCAAATACTATAAGATCCAGCAATTCCACACTTAACATATATAACCAAGAAAAACAAAAACATATATCCATACAACACCTTGTGCATGAATGTACACAGAATTATTTTAAAATAATCAAGAAGCAGAAACAACCCAAATTTTCACGAATTGATGAATGGATAAGCAAAATATAGTACATCCATAACTGAATACTATTCATCAATTAAAAAAGAATGGAATACTGACACAACACGGATGAATCCTGAAAACTTCATGCAAAGTGCAAAAGGCCAGACACAAAAAGACCACAAATTACATGATTCTATTTACAGGAAATGTCCAACTAGGCAAATTCACAGTGACAGAAAACAGATTAGTAGTTCCAGAGATTGGGGGTGGAAATGAGCATGGCTGCTAACAGATAATGGTTTTTTTGGGAAGGATGATAGAAATATTCTGGAATTGGACACTGGTGGTATATACACAACTCTATGATTACACTAAAAACATTAAAAATATGTCTAAAGGGTGAAATTAAAGATCTCTGAATTAAATCTCATTAAATCTGCTACTTAAAAATAATAATAACAGTTAAGCCATGTTGGTTGTTTTCACACTGGGGAAGCAACAGGAGTGCAGTTACTGGGGACTTAACCCAGGGGTGCTTTATCACTGAGCTGTACCACTCAGCCCTTTTTATTTTTTATTTTGAGACAAAATTTCTCACTCAGTTACCCAGGCTAGCCTCAAACTTAAAATCCTCTTACCTCAGCCCTCGAGTTTCTGGCATTACAGATGTGTGCCATCGCACTCAGATTCACACTGATTTTTTTTTTTTTAATTTTTTTTTTTAGTTGTAGATGGACACAATGTCTTTATTTTATTGCTTTGTATGTGGTGCTGAGGATCGAACCCAGGGCCTCACGCATGCGAGGCAAGCGCTCTACCGCTGAGCTACAATCCCAGCCCCTCACACTGATTTTTATAGGGGAGATATATACAACTTAGAATATAACAAAAGAACAAGGCCCCTGAAATCAACAAGTAAATTTACTTCAATACCATTACCCAACAATGCTAACGACAGAGATGATGATATCAGCAGGTACTGAACAACTCAGCAGAATGGTTCCAGAAGGAAGGGAAGGGGGAAAGAAAGTAGTGAAGAGGAGGAGATAACATAGAGGTTCATAAGAATGTGTTTCCCCCGGGCTGGGGTTATGGCGCAGTGGTAGCGTGCTCGCCTAGCACACGGGAGGCACTGGGTTCGATCCTCAGCACCACATAAAAATAAAATAAAGATATTGTGTCCACCTACAACTAAAAAATAAATATTAAAAAAAAAAAAAAGAATGTGTTTCCCACCATTAAGGAAACTAAGTCAGAGAAGGTAAGCAGTTGACTCAATAACACAGATATTAAACAGGAAAAATAAACTGCCAACCTGGTCTGCGGCCCCCAGAGCCCTATCCTTTCTATTTTACCAAGTTCTCCTCTTAATAACCACTCTATATTATCCCTTTACAGTAATTATTTCAAGATTCTTTTAGAAAGGGATTTTGCGATTAAGAAAGTAACTGAAAACTCCAAAAACTTATTATTCATCACTTCCAGAGAACATCTTAATATATAAACAATATTCTAAAACATCCTAGGTTTCAATGCAGAAAACTAAAAAAGGATCACTTTCCTACAAGTCAATACTGTCAAACACTTTAAAAGCAAAGATGGAGGTAACAAGCTGCACAGAGATGTGTCACAGGAAATGGATTTACTCTTCCACCTGTCTTGGCTGACTACTGTAACTCTCTGGGCCTCAGAAACTCCCTGCACCTCTCACTGGCCTGTAACTTTAAGAAAACAGCTCACTTTCCTTTTTAATTCTACCACATATATACTTCTCACAGATGCATTAATTTTGCAAATAGTTCTGAATTTTATACACATAGGTACTATTGTGTATATTCTCCAACAATTTGCTTTTTCTCTTTTTGCTCAGTACTGCGTGAGACTCACCTTCATGAATGAATACCATTATACCCCACTAACTTTGACTGCTGTTCAGTATTTTCTTACATTTCAAAATATATTTCTGTACTGTTTTCCTATTAATGAATAATTAAATTCTTCCCACTTATATTGTTTTTGCTTACAAGCCACACTGCCTGTGAACATTTTTTTAGATTTGAGATACATTTTCCATTCATGAGATCTGCAAAAAACAGAATGAAAATATCTCAAACTGGCAAGAAAGTGCATAAATGGTACCTTCATACCTAATAGGAGTGCAAGTATTTGGGGATCACCAGTTTAAAAAGCAATTTGACAAAAATATTGAGTGCATGTACCTTCTCGCAATTTCACATTTATCTACTCCACAGAACCATTTGCACATGTTCAAAGAAGCATGTGCAAAGATTTTCAGTGCTGTCAATAACAGTGAAAAACTAGAAAGAACTTCAATTTCCATTAACAAGGTGATAGTTATCAATTATTGTAAAATTTCAACATGCTCTGTATATGTTTTAAAAATGAAGGAAACTCCCTATGAATGATCTCATATCATATTAATGACAGCAAACAAGTGTGTTGTTTTTCAAAATCACAATACAAGGATCATTATTTCTACATGCATATAAAAAAAGTAAACAAATGCATAGGAAAGATGTTAGAAGAATATACAACAAACTTCTAACATTGGTTACATCTAGCAAAAACAAAAGGATCTAAGAATAAAAGGGAGATCAGTAAAATGAGGTGAAAAACCAAGGGGGAGAGAAGAAGGGAGGGAAAAAGGAAGAACTGGGGAATGAAGTTGACCAAATTATGCTATATGCATATGAATATATCATAATGCATTCCAATTTTATATATAACTGTAATGCACCAATTAAAAAATAAATTTAAGACCAACAGAGTAGAAGAAGGGGATCAAGAGGAAGGAGGAGGGGAGGGAAAGAGGATGTGCTGGGGACTGAGATGAAGAAAACTGTGTTACATGCACTTATGAATATGTCAAAATGAACCCCACTATTATGTATAACTATAATGCATTTAAAAAATTTTAAAGAATTTTTAAAATTACAGGAGTTGAGGAAAGTCTGAACTGTCTATATTTTACAAAATGTAAAATGCATGATGTGTAACAGTGTATTGCTAATATTAGTGAGCTGCCAATATTTCAGTGCCTTATAACTTATAAAATCAAATTTATATAATCTCATTTAGTCTTCACAATGCATGAAATAGGTTTTATCAACCTCATTTTACAGACAACAAAACTAAATTTCCAAAAGTTTAAATGATTTGCTCAAAGCCAAATACCTAACGCTAGCGGCTGAGTTGCCTTCAGACTTAGGTCTTAATTCTATACCCAATACTTCTACCACTAGTAACAACCAGTGTAAAAAAAGAAAAAAAAATGTCTCAGATCCAGGCTCAGATGTCTATGATGGTCCAAAGATCTACAGGTCTAGTAAAACTAACACTAAAAACAAAGATGGAAGTATAAAGGAAGCTGAGAGAATAGATAGGATAGAAAATTATGTGTTAGCCAGGCGCAGTGGTGCATGACTGGAATCCCAGTGGCTCGTGATGCTGATATAGGAGAATCATGAGTTCAAAACCAGCCTCAGCAACAGCTAGGCGCTAAGCACCTCAGTGAGACCTTCCTTGTCTCTAAATAAAATACAAAATAGGACTGAGGATGTGGCTCAGTGGTCAAGTACCCCTGAATTCAATCCCCGGTACCAAAACAAAAAGAAAATAGTATGTGTTAAACTTCAAAGAGGGAAGAGCTCAGTAGCTATGCACCTATAAGCAAGCAATATTGGCTTACTAAGTCTAAAAGGCTTAGAAGAAACTGACTATGCCTGAGCATAGAGGCCATGCAAAAAAAAATTTTTTTAATAAAATAAAGAAATTGGCTGGACACAGTGGCACACACTTGTAATCCCAGCTATTCAGGCAACTGACGCAGGAGGATCACAAGTTGGAGGCTAGTCTAGCAACTTAGCAAGACCCTGTCTCAAAATAAAATAAAAGGCTGGGGATGTAACTCAGTGATAGAGTGCTTGCCTAGCATGCACAAGGTCCTGGGTTTGATGAAGGAGGAAGGGAGGGAAGGAGGGAGGGAGGAAGGACAGATCCATCAACCATAGGTATTGTTAGTAGCTATAGAGGTCAGCAATGAAACCTGTTTAGAAGCTTCTGGTTAGCAGACATGCAAAAGCACAACACAAGGATTCCTAAGTAACTGTCAAATACAGCAATCACAATGGATGCCGAGAGAAGTGACACAAGAAAACCACCTGACTTTATACTCTTCACCAACTCCCCAGAAGCGCCACACAAAGGCATGGAGGTTGGAAAAATTCATTTAAGCAGAAGAACTTTTAATTCAATCAATAAGAGTGGACGTTGTTTTACTTTATGCCAAGCAAAGTGCCAGCACCCTTGCCATTAAGAACTAATAATTACAATATAAACCTATTTTTAAAAGCTTTCTGAAAATTACTTTATCATCTCTGAATGATTAGTTAATATATTTGCAAAGAATACTGGTAAAATTACCCAGGAATGCTGCACATAGGAGGAGGGAAAAGGTACCATTTTCTTAAGCACTTTTAAAATACAATTAAAAGGGATGCAAAGAGGACCTAACCTTGAAGATCCAAAAGCCCTGTTATATCACAACATAATTATAGTTGTGATATAATATGCTAGCCATAAATCCTAAGCAGAGATCAATAAAATACTAACTGAAATTAAGTACCAAGAAAGATTCCTCCCCGTCAATCTTCCCTGGCTTTACCTGCTTAACAGATCACATGCTGAGCATCAGAGATTTTACACTAGTATTTCCTCACTGGCCAGTATCACTGATGAAGGTTGAATGGGAGCACAGTACAGATTAAATATCACCAACCTCTATTCTACCTCCACCACCAGGAAGAAGAGTTATGCTACCATTATGTAATTGTATTCTCCTATCCACTATTGCTTTAAAAAAAGAAAACCCTGAAACCACATGACATTTCAGAAGTTTAGTTGCAAATACATGAGATGTTAATACCTATGTATAGCATATATGTAGTATACATAGCTAATCTCTATGTATAAATTCTTTGTGTAAGATTCTTCTCAAATTAGCATTACACCAATAGTTAGCTGGGAATATAATGACCTCAACAAAAGACTACATTTCCCAGCTTCTTTGGATCATGAGGTCATGTGACTAAGGTCTGGCCAATGAGATATGAAAATGTTGAAGGAGGTGACTTCTGAGAAGTCTCCTTAAACAGGAAGAGCGTGTTCTTCTTTGCCCCTTCTTCTGTTTGGCCAGAAACATGGATGTGATGGCTAAAGACATGTCAGCACTAGAACATGGAAGATAATGGTAATAAGGGCCATGTCCTACTAATGGTACAGGAAAAGAAGAAACCTCGGGTACCAATGACTTCACAGGATCCTGGGATAGTTTACCTCCTGACTTCTATACAAGAAGTAAACTCATGACTGATATTTTAGGGCTTTAATTATATGCAGTCCAATCTAAATCTAAGTGATTCACACAAATCACTACTTTCTATTAAGCCATAGTAGCACAGCATTTTAAATGTTTCACTCCATCTCTGTCTATTTCCTTGCAGGACTTGGCCACCTCTGAGCTTCTTTATTCTCCCTGTCACATTGAGTCACAAAGTCTCCTGTAACAAAGCACCAGACACAACCTCAAGCTTCTGGATGGATATACAATGGAGTTCCCTACCCACGATAAGTGGTCATTTTAGGGCAAGGAATTAAGAAAAGTTGATTCACTGTATAGATTACTTTGGCACAGTTGCTTTTCTGTTGTCTGCCTTCTGGGAACCATAAGATGACAGGGAAGATCAGTGTGGACTAAGATTTTTCAGAACTATAGGAGAAAGGGGATAATTTGAAGAAAGAATCTACTGGAATTGTAAGATATGTAGGCTACTGAATTCAGAGAAGGAAAGAAGTTTTTAGCAGTTTAGACAGTGGAAGTTTCTACTTCCTGGGTGGAATCCTTATTGGAGAGACTGCCTGAGATATTGTCGGATTCAAGCAGCTCCACAATGCTATAGGGAGAACAGTCCTCCAGACCCAGCTTGCTGCATAGCCAGCCACAAAAGTCTTTCTCCATGTCCCCACCATGCCCCCCAGGACCACGAGAGCTGGACCACAGCAGCATAGAGGCCCAGGGAAGAGGCCATGGCCATGATGAGCACTGGATAGAAGAGAATGAGGCAGGGGCAGCAGGAGATCTAGTGCCAGAAGGTCCTCTCCTCATTGTACACAAGGAAGATGTTGTACCAGGTGATAGTACCATAGTAGAAAGAGACAACAAAAGAGAGGACAAAGACTACAGGCAGGCAGACCAGTGTCCAAAGAACCACATGAGGCCCCCGGTCTGCTCCCATCTGGCATGCCTTTCTTCCTTCAGGTGCTGTTTCCTTTGATGACTCTGTGGGTTTGGTCAATTCCTGCAGCTCCTTCTCTGTCAACGTGACACAAATGTCTGCCATTTGATCCTTCTTCTTCCCTCATGTCATGGTCCCTGTTAAGGTGACACAGCGACTATACAAAGGCATGTTCCACATACAATCATCCATGGGATAGTCTAGTCTCCCTCCTCCTCTGTAGGCCGATCTCCACCTTCTGATTCCTCAGGCTCTTCATCCATTTTCTCATTACCTGACTGGTAGATGATGATAGATTCTGGGCAGGATTCTTTCTTCTTCTTTTTCCTGCGACCCATTGTAGACTCCCCATCCAGGGCCAGGGCAGCAGCCACAGCCCTCCTCAGAGAGCCCTGGTGGGAGCTTGGGAGTTGGTCCTGGCCTTCCAATGGTGCCGGCTCTTCCATACCAGTCTTAACGTCTAGTGTGCTTTATAAAGAGTGTGCCTTGCTTGAGCAAGCTCACAATCCACACATCACAGAGCTTCTTTCTGGAGAGGACTATGCAAAGATGTCCCAAGGATGTGTGTCGCCCCCAAGTGCCAGTGGACGCAAGCCGGTGGAGGATGCGGACTGCTGGAGGCAGTCGCCAGAGACTAAATAGTATGTTTCACATTAAAATATGACATGAGGATCTAATGGGTCCTCACAGCCCATCTCTGGAACACACTAAAATGTCCTCTTTGCAGTAAGAGTCACAGGGAGTCACAGGGAGTCACAGGGGTCTAAGAGAACCAATCAAACTCCTTTCTTTACAAGTGAGGCAGCTAAGACTTAGAGAAGTACCCTGTTCAATCTTTTAAAAAGACATAAAAGAGGGCCTGGAACTCAGAATTCCTTGCTTTCCAATCACATGAACTACTCACCTCAGACATCCGATTCCTCTCACCAGAACTCCAGGTATCAGATGTAGATTCAAACACGGGGGAAAATGTGTCCCTTTCTAACTATGCGACTCTGCTCAAGCAATCTGAGTCTCAATTTTCTCTATTATGTGATAATATCTACCTCATTAAAACTGATGGTTAAATGAAATAATTCAGGTGAAGATTATCTAACACAGGATTTAAGCACAAGAGAAGCTCAAATAGAATCCTTATATACTCCATGTATATATAATATGTCAAAATACACTCTACTGTCATGCATATCTAAAAAGAACAAATTTAAAAAAGAAAAAGAATTCCTTGTCTATTAGCTGCAAATGACTTGAGAAATAATGAAGTCTATGGGTCTAAATCCTACCACATGGCACATTTCCAACTAGCCAATCCTTAATTTTTCTTAGCTTACTCTAATATCAGTTACTTAGGAATATGTGCCAAATGGCCAAATGGCCCCATTAAAGATGCTCAAACACTGGATAAAAAAAAAAATTCGTGTTATTAAAGCCAGGCACACTACATGCCAGTAGTCCCAGCTATTTGAGGGCTGAGGCAGGAGGATAGCCTGAGCCCAAAAGTTCAAGACCAACAAAGCTGTGCTAAAAATTTTTTAAAAAAAAGTAAATCAATTCCAGTATTTGAGGATAAATTGAGATTATCATTAGGGTAACCACAGTAACTTGGCCTTTTGTAACATATATATGCATCATACAGTTTGCAGTCCGCTCTGCTGGCATCAATCTCTGCTTGACTAACACCTGTTTTGGGGGTAGTTTTTTTTTTTTAACCTTTATTCCTGCTAATATTTTTTTAATTTGTTCTTTTTAGATATACCTGACAGTAGAATGTATTTTGACATATTATACATACATGGAGTATAACTTATTCTAATTAGGATCCCATTCTCGTGGTTGTACATGATGTAGATGTGGAGTTTTACTGGTGGTGTATTTATATATGAGCACAGGAAAGTTATGTCCAACTCATTCCACTGTCTTTCCTATTCCCATCCGTCCTCCCTTCCCTTCATTCCTCTCTGTCTAATCCACTGAACTTCTGTTTTTCCCTCCTGCCTTGGGGGTGGTTTTTGTGTACTGGGATTTAACTCAGGGTTGCTTTAACAATGAGCCACATCCCCAGTCCTTTTTATGTTTTATTTTGAGACACTGTCTCACTAAGTTGCTAAGGACCTCACTAATTTGCTGAGGCTGGCCTCAAACTTGTGATCCTCCTATCTCAGCCTCCTGAATTGCTGCGTTTACAGGCATACACCACCATGTCTGCCTCAATGCTCTGTTTTTAAATTTCCTGTACAAATCCACTCTGTTCTTGCTTTTGTTATCTTAATTAAAATTCAATCATGAGGGCTGGGATTGTGGCTCAGTGGTAGAGCGCTTGCCTCACATGCATGAGGCACGGGGTTCAATCCTCAGCACCACATAAAAATAAATAAAGATATTGTGTGTCCATCTACAACTAAAATTTTTTTTAAATTCAATCATGATAACAAGGTCATAAATACATAAATAAGAAATAAAATTCTGGGGCTGAGATTGTAGCTCAGCGGTAGAGCGCTTGCCTCGCATGCGTGAGGCCCTGGGTTCGATCCTCAGCACCACATACAAAGCAATAAAATAAAGACATTGTGTCCATCTACAACTAAAAAAAATTAAAAAAAAAAAAAAGAAAGAAAATTCTACCTTAATTTACCCCTTCCTTATTATATCCCTAATCCAAAAATCCAAAATGCTTTAAATTCAACTTCTTTTTAAGCATAACATAACACCACTAATGGAAAATTCCAAACAACAAACCTCTGTTTCATGTACAAAATTATTAAAAACATTATACTAAATTACTTCCAGGCTATGTGTACAAGGCATACATGAGACATAAATGAATTTCACATTTAAACTTGGGTCCTATTCCCAAGACATCTTATTATGTATATGCAAACAGTCCAAAATACAAAAAGAAATATCAAGTCCAAAACATTTTTGGTAGGTAACATTTTGGATAAGGGATACTCAACCTAATATAAAATGTTCTTCAGCAGTTTCATTTTTTTTCTTTTTTTTAAGGAAATTCACCATTTTCACCATTTTTTAAGTATATACATCTGTGGCACCCGGTACACTCACATCATTGTGCACACCAGCACCCTTCTGCAGAATGTCTTCCCCAACAGAAACTCT
The DNA here is from genome assembly GCA_028644305.1 of Xerus rutilus. Taxonomy (NCBI): domain Eukaryota; kingdom Metazoa; phylum Chordata; class Mammalia; order Rodentia; family Sciuridae; genus Xerus; species Xerus rutilus. Next base: position 10,534,906 of record CM053403.1, on the reverse strand, counting down.
TTGGTCAATAAATGCTAATTCTCCTCCTCGCCCCACCCCCAGGCAAACACTGTTCTGTGTCGCCATGAATCTGGCTGCTTTAGATACTTTACATGAGTGGAATCACAGTATCCGTCCTTTTGTGATTGGCTTATTTCTCATACCGTAATATCTTCATGATTTATGCCCATTGTGGCTTGTGTCAGAATTTCTTTTTAAGCCTTAATAACGTACCATTGTATATAAATATCACATTTTGCTTATCATTCACTATACATATGCAATGAGACTTGGGTTGTTTCTAACTTTTGACTATTGTGAATGAACCTGTTCAGCATACAGTGTACACATACCCGTTGAGTCCTACTCTCAATTCTTTGGGGTATATACCCAGAAGTGGAATTGCTGGGTTATTCGTGACAAATTTTTTCAAGAACTACAGTACCATTTTCCACAGCAATTACACGATTTTACATTCCCACCAGCAATGCACAAGATTCCGACTTCTCCACATCTTTGCTCAACACTTGTATTTTAAGAACAGCTATCCTAACAGGCATATGTTATCTCATTGTGGTTTTAATTTGTTTTCTCTTATGATTAATGACACTAAGCATCTTCTCACGTATTTATTGGTCATTTGAGTATCTTTTTTCTACAAATGTCTATTCAAGTCTTTGGCCCATTTTAAATTAAGCTGTTTGGTTTTTTCTGTTGTTGAATTATATATGTCATATTATGTTGCTGGATTTATAGACCTCAGATATTAATCCCTGAATAGAGCTATCATTTGCAAAGATTTTCTTCCACTGTAGTTTGCCTTTTCACTCTGTTAATAGTGTTCTTAAAGGCATAAAAGTTTTTAACTTGATAAAGTCCAATTTAACTATTTTTTTCTTTTGTTGCCTGTGGGGTTTTTTTTAACATTTAGTTATAAATAGTTATACAATAGTTATACATTTAGTTATACAATACCTTTATTTATTTATTTTTATGTGGTACTGAGGATCAAACCCAGTGCCTCACACATGCCAGGCAGGTGCTCTACCACTGAGCCACAACCAAAGCCCTGTTGCCTGTGTTTTGATGTCATACCCAAGAATCCACTGTCAAATACAAGGTCATAAAGATTTAACCATACGTTTTCTTCTAAGAGTTTTATGGTTTCAGCTCTTATGTTCTCTCTTTAATCTCTCTTGAATTCATTTTTGTATATGGTGTAAGGTAAGGATCCAACTTCAAGTTTTTAAATATGTCTTATTTTTGAAGTTTCTTATATCCCCACTCATTTTATCATTTTTTTCCTGGTTTCTGAGGATCTGGAATTAAATATTCATTTCTTGCACACGCTGGCTATCAGCTGGCTTTCAGCTCCAAATTACCCTCTTTGCCTGCTCTGATAAAATGGACCTGGGCCCTTTAAATATTTCTCCTTTGCCGGTTTACGGTGTCAAACTTAGTCAGTAGAGGGCACAGGAGTGACATTGTAGGGGGAAAGGGTTTGCTTCCAGGTTTCAGAGTGCTTATTCAGCAGCACCTATAGGCTACACTGTTTCCTTCCTCCGAGGTCCTGCAGTGCACAGCAGCCCTCTTCCAGCTGTTACGTGGTGGAATGCCTCTGGAGAGAAAACTTTCCCTGTGAACTGCTTTCCCCAGTGACCTAGCCAGTGAATTTCTAGTGACTTCTAAAAGGCAGATATACAGCAAGTTCTGCTATTACGAGGCCACAGGGACTTTCTTCTCTACCATTCAGCCATGCCTTCTCCAAAAGGGTCTAGATCTCAGCTCCTAGGTCAGGATGGGGATGCTGAGGGAGACAGCTCTACTTTGGGTGTTTTATCTCAGGGTAGTTGCAATTATATTGTTAAATTAATTATATTTTAATCATACATCAATCATATTAGTACATTATATCTGGGTTGTGGTGGGGTTTAGTGGGTTTTTTTTCTTTTTCTTTTTGAACCCAAGGTGCTTTACCACTGAGCTACATCCCCAGCCCTTTTCATGTTTTATTTTGAGACAGGATCTCACCAAATTGCAGAGGGTATTGCTAAGATGTTAAGGCTGTCCTTGAACTTGTGATCCTCTTGCCTCAGCCTCCCAAGTCCCTGGGATTATAAGCATGTGCCATTGTACCCAGTTTGTATCTGCAATGATATTACACGTGTTGTTCTCTAGATTGCTCTTTACTTCCTGTAAGCCTATCCCTCACTACTTCACTCTCCTCTTAGGGTAAACAATCCCTTATATTAAATTCCCTGTCTCAATTACTATGTAGTCTCTCTCTCCTGATTAGACTCAAGATGGATACATGTGAGCTAAAATGAAATGTTAACAGCCACTTAATATACAGGACAGACATTAGTATTTTATGCACATTATCACTTTTAATTCTCACTAGAACCCTATGATATATCATTCTATAGTAAAGAAACTGAGGCTCA
>CM053403.1:10490731-10531983 GCA_028644305.1 Xerus rutilus | reverse complement strand
AAAGAAACTGAGGCTCAGAAGAATGACACCATTTTCCCACGGTATTACAAATCCAGGTCTGTTTGATGCTAAAGTCCCAGCTGGCTCTCTACTATGATATTTTTCTTCACAGAACCTAGCAACACATTCTTTTTTTAAAGAAATCAAACATCTCTGTACAGAAAAGAACAGAGCAAAACTGACTGCTATCCTTAGAAAAGAGCAGCCTGCAAGGTTGGCCTAGGAACTAGGTACTAAGAACCTAAAATTTGGAGAGGGCGCTATCAGAACTATAATAGTGACTTTATCAGCCAACATCTGTGGTCCTACTCAGAGTCTGAAATTCTGGTGTGTGCTAGGGGTAGGTTGTCTTATCAACAGCCCTCCATGCCCAGCCATCTCAGCATTAAAATCTTTAACAGGGGGCTGAGGTTGTGGCTCAGTGGCAGAGCGCTTGCCTCGCACATAGAAGGCACTGGATTCAATCCTCAGTACCACATAAAAAAATAAGTAAACAAAATAAAGACACTGTGTCCATGTATAACTAAAAAATATTTTTAAAAAATCTTTAACAGACTTCCATGACAAGCAACGCTGTCAAAACTCACTGCTGGAGGAATTGATGAGTATGTTCTGTGTGATTCCACTGGGAAAGGACTCCTGGAAGCCTCAGCTGGGCGTCCCCTGAACTCTGCCTTTGCCCCTTTGCCTTAGCCAGTTTTGCTTATCGTATCCTTTCACTATTACAAAGCATGGACATCAATATGACTATGTGCTGCGTTCCGTAAGCTCTAGTGAATCACTAGATGGGGATAGTCTCTGGAACCCCCAAAACAACTTATGACATGCCAAGCATTTTATTAAATACCAAGAGCACACAGATGACTAGGGCCTTTGCCCTCAAGGAACCTTACAGTCTATTTAAATTCCCTTCTTTTGACTCTTTGATCTTCACTTCTTAGTCTATTCACCACTTAAAATAGATTAGATACATTTCCCTGAGCTAAATTTCATTCTTGGAGCTGAAGCGATGCTAAATAAATATTTAATAAGTCCATCAGGCAAAATCTGAGATACAGAGCTCTAATAAACTCAAAGGCCATACATATTTTCTACTTTCCCCATCTTATTGTGTTCCTCATTAAAAATAAATTGACAAACCCTTGTACATTGCTGGTAGAAAGGTAAAATGAAGCAGCTGCTATGGAAAACAGTTGGGCAGTTCCTCCAAGCATTAAATAAGAAGCTACCACCTGACCCTGTCTCTACATAAAACACAAAATAGGGCTGGGGATGTGGCTCAGTGGTCGAGTGCCCCTGAGTTCAATCCTCGGTACCAAAAAAAAAAAAAAGAAGCTACCACCTGACCCAGCAATTTCACTTCTAGATACACACCCAAAAGAACAGAAAAGCAGGTCCTCAAAACCTGTACACACACATCCACAGCAGCGCTATTCACAATGGCCAAAAGGTGAAAACAACCCAAATGTCCACCAACAGATAAATGGAGAAACAAACTGGGGTTTATTTTTCACACATGTAAAGAAATGTTATTCAGTTATGAAGAGGTTTGCAGGGTCTGTCCATGTTGCAGCATGTACCAGTATACTGCACCAAGTGAAAAGTCAGGCACAAAAGGATACCTACAATATGACTCCATTTATATGGAACATCCTTAAGTTAATTCACAGAAACAAAGCTGACCGGTAGTTGTCAAGAGCTAGAGTGAAGAGGAAATAGAGGATGATTAGCCAATGGGTTTGGGGTTTTTTTGAGGGTGATAAAAAATGTTGAGACTACCAGAGGTGGTGGTTGTACAACACTGTGAATGCATTAGATGATACTAAACTGTTCACTTATAAGGGTTAATTCTGTTATATGAATGTCATCTCAAAAACTTTTAGAAAAGCAATGCAGTATACAAACCGCACAGATGAAGAAAACTAACCTTACTAATATTATCTGAATGGTAATTGCGGCTTGGGATAAAACTGTCAGTGACTACAACAGATACTGATTCAAAAATGTTCTATATCTCAACATTTGTCCTGGAAAACTAAAGATGCAGAATGTTTCCAAGCAACTTTACAGATGCTGGTGCAGTAGAGTACATCAACTTTTTTTCTAAAAAACAAAAGGTAAAATGTTTCTAAATTATCTTTTTGTATGTAATGTTTAATAAGAATGCATAAACAAATTAATAAATATTCTAACTAGACATCTGCCTATTTCATCAACCTTCCTAAAGCTTATGTATTTAGATCAGCCCATCCTTTCAAAGGAAAAATAGCATGGAGCCTCACATTCAGCGTTTCCCATATTTAGGCACAAATTACACATATACATACTTTTTTAAGTTTGAAAGGGTTTATCCCAAAATGTTTACAGCGATTCTATGCCTTGATGACTGATAAGTTTGTTTTTATGTTTGGGGGCTGGGTGGGTTCCTATCTATATTCTCAACAACTTTTCAAAAATGAACTTGTACTATTTTTACTTAACTATCTAAAAAAGCAGGGATAATATCAGTACCTTCCTATGGGATAATATGAAGATTAAATGAGATAATACACATACAGTCCTTAAGATAGTGCTCAGCATATTAAAAATACACAATGAATGTTAGACAATATGAGTATCATTATCATATTCTTTAGGTTAAATGTCTTATTATCTATGGCAAAAGCAGTCACCTTAATTTAGCCCTGAGTCACTTCATGCCTAAATTACTGTAACAAGTCTCACTGCTCCAACAGCTTCCCTCCACCCCCTCACAGTTTTCTTACCGGGCCAGGGTTAACTACCCAAAACCCCATTCATCATCACTCCAATGCTAATGGCCCTCCATTGTTTGGAACAACATCATAAAATATACACACACCTAGACAGTACCACCTACTACACAGCTAGTCTATGTGGTACATACGTAGTCTATCCTTCACCAAAACACCATCATGCAGCACATGACTGCACCTTTACTATCAAATTTAAGCAGAAGACAACTGATGTTTATACCTGCTTCTCCATTCAATTTGTTTCAGTGTGTTACTCTGGCTGAATTACATGAAGATCATCTGCCATTTCACTGATATACATTTGGAAAAGGAGAAAGTATTAATAGTTTTCTTCAGGCACCTTTGGCTTTCTTTAATACTTAACCAAAACTTGAAAAGTGACAGTTTCTGAAAGCTTAGTTGTAATATGGCACCTGAAATCACATCAATGAATTTTTCCAGACTCTGTTATATTAAAGTCTACTGGTCTGTCATGTCCTTTTCTGGATTTTTTGCCTAAGTATGATCTAATAACATTACATATTGTTCATTTATAAAATATAGGTTCATGCAGGTAAAGTAGTGCATGACTATAGGCTAAGGTAAGAGGATCACTTGAGCTCAAGAGATAGAGATCAGCATGGGCAATGTAGCAAGACCTTGCCTCAAAAAATTAAACAAAACGAAATACAGATTCAATAAAACATCTTCTAAATGGTGACACATTTCATTATTTAATATCAAAAAGGTCACATTCACCGATATGACTAGTCTTATCAGGAAAGTCTTTAAGTACTGAAACTGTCAAGTTCATAGTCCAGGATACAAGTCTTCCAAAATTCTAGTTTTTGTTTAAAAACTCAAATTTTATCACTGGAAACAAATATTGTTACTGTTTTCCCTGACATTAAAGGCTCACTTCATTTGCTTTAATAAAGAGTCTGCCAAATACTCAAGCCTGAATAATCATAGTCTGTCAGTTATTCTTTCATATATAACACAGCATTCATGAAAAAAGCAGCTAGTTCAGCTGGCAACTCCAATGATCACAAAAGCATTTTTCGTTGAGGTGACTTCATCCTCAGTACACAGCAGGAGTGCTTTAAGTGCATTACTATATTTCATCATACAAAATATTAAAAAGATGCATAATCAAAGGTACAGAATGAATATTAGTGATAATTTTTATTACTATGCCAGGAAGCATTCTAAAGTGAAACCAGCTTCTTCCTCTCCTTTAACTAGAGGTGTGCAGTGGCAAAAAAAATATAATTACTTAATGGTTATTACCATTTTTTAGTACAGGCAGTTTGTGGCTTAACAGGCCCATAGCTCAGTTTGGCATGTCACAATTCCTTGGATAGTGAGGGATGGGGGGAAAGTGCAGTCCTTAGAATCACAGCAAACTGAAATTTGCCTCTAGCAACTTATTAGCTCCATGACTGTGGGAAGTTAATTCATCTCTCAGCCTCGAATTCTTCACCTTTTAAATGAGAACACTACCTATCTCATAGGGCTGTTGCAAAGACTGAGGTAACAAAGGCAAAGTGACTTTCACAGGGCCTGTTCCTTAATAGGGTAGCTCTGCTAAAGGACAGTATTGCCAATGAGAAACAATGCCTTACTTATATGTAAAACTTCACCACATACAAAACATAAGCAGATCTGACAAGCAATGGATCACAGACTTTGAGAGGACCACCTGAATCACGCAATTCTACTACAACTCTTTGACATGCACCCTCCTTACCCTGGTACCACACTCTCACACAGGTTGACATTACAGTAGCATAAGGTTTTAAATGTCTTTCCTATGGTTATAGAGCTAGGAAGAGGCAGAACTTGGTGTCAAACATATCTTTTTATTCATAATAATCCTGTTAGACATTACACTTGGCCCTGTATATCCATGAGTTCAGCATCTGTGGATTCCACTGGCCACAGATTAAAAAACCAGGGGGAAAATTATGGCTGTACTGAACACATACAGACTTTTTTTCATGTATTATTCCCTAAACAATATGGCATAGCAACTATTTACAAAGCACTTATATTAAGTATTATAAATTAACCTAGAGATGATTTAAAGTGTATATGGGAGGATGTGCATAGATCACATACAAATACATGCCACTTGAGTGGACTCTGGAATCTGATAGAGTGCTGGAGTCCAACACCCACAGAAACTGAGAGACAAGTATATTCCCGTTTGATTGATAAGAAAAACTCAAGATTCATTGAGGTTAAATGACATGTCCAAGACTTCACAGGCAGTAAATAACAAAAAGGGACCTGGAACCCAAAACTTCTAATTACAAATTTGTGGTTCTTCCAACCAGAACTTAGAAATCTATCTAAGAATATGAAATTACTTTGCACAATCATTATAGTTATCTACATACGGATCTGAACAGAACAGCAGACATGATTACCTGAAAACTTATCATGACTAAATACACCAATTGATAACTACCAACTTTGTATTGTGATATTCAATTTAAACTGGTGTTTCGCTGAACTGAAGACTACACAAGTTTTCACATTTAAAAAAAGGTAGCTCCTATTGTGTCCATCTATACCTAAAAAATATTTAAAAAATAAAAAGATAGCTCTTAATTAGCCTCAGAGTATAAAGGAACTATATCCCAGAGGATCATCCTATGATCCTCAAAAAATCCCTTTGAGATAGGATAACATGTTGAATATCATACTTTAAATTTAAATTAAGAATTCTGGGGGTTTGAGGGCAGAGCCAAAAAAGTCTATGTAAACAAAACAATAGATTTTATTTTAATTGCTGTATGCTACTAGCTACTTCAATTTAGCTTTTATAATAGTCTCTTCACTCACACTGCTATTGAATATGATGTCAAACCAGCTCTGTTGCTTATTAGCAGAGTAACTCAGGACATTACCCAATCTTTTTGGACCTCAATTTTTCAATCAATAAAATATATGCGATTATGCTTACACTTTCCAAGGACGTTAAGATTAGGCATAATGTATACAGGGCACTTAAAAGTGTACTTATCCCATAGAGAAAAGCCATTATTACAACAATTGTTTTAATTATAATGCTTTGAGTTCACAATCCTAACCTTACCCTCCAGTCTCCCAAGATCTGAAAGGCTGAATGAAAACAGATCTAGAAATCTAAGAATGTGGTAAGAATGAGATACTCCTGCTCCTGCTTCCAACACCCTATAGGCCACAGCTGTCAACTCTCAGACCTAAACTCTGTGCCATCTACTTCTGGTGTCCTCAGAGCAAGTCCCTGAACTTCCTCTTCTTTTACTGATTCCCTTGTAAGAAAAAAGACAATACTCATTACTTATCAACTCAATGATCTGCTGATAAGTACATGTTAATGCTTGCTTGGAACCAATCTAAAAGATTTAAAAAAAAAAAAAAAAACTTCAAACAAAACCATCTGAGAGTTTTGAGGATTTTCTTTTTTTTCTTGAGACCAAGTTTTAAAAAACATAAACTTCATCTTTTTACACATATGGTCAACTATTAGGAATTCATAAAACAGGTGCCTCTACCAAATCATCAGATCATCTGATTTCTTCTTTTAGCCCTCTTTGGTAATTATCTCCATTCAATGAAAGGTATTTTGTAGGAAAAGGGAGACAGAGAAAACTATAGTTTTCTTTGAGTACAATTAAGTACCCAAGATAGCTGAGAGATGGTAAGAGGCAAGGAGCCTACAGAGATGGAATGGTACTGGGAACTTAAGCAGTGGCCCCTTCTGAACGAACAGAGCTACCACAGAGATTTACCAAGGAAGGCTGAAAAAGAGGCAAAGGGAGGCACCCAGCTATGGAGATGCTGCACCATGCTAGATGACTGAGATACATTATGTTGTGATCTAGGACTTTTCTCCACTATCAAGTGTATAGAGTGAGACTCAGAGAAGTTAACTGGACCAAAGCCAAATAGCCCATAAATGGTAGAGTCAGAGCCACAATTGTAACTCAGTTCTTTCCATTACATGGTACACAGTGGCTTAGTCCAGAAAAGCCTTTATCCCTAGGCCAAGGGGTAGGGAAGCTGAACACATACTCATCTACACGCTAGTTTAGCCAGTTTAGCAATGCAAATAACTAAGAAAACTTATCCTAAACCTGTAGTTATCACCCATTATTTCCAATGATAGAAGAAAGTAGTGGTTCTCATATTTTAATATAAAGACGGGTCACTGGTACCATGTTAAAATGCAGAATTCTCATTCAGATTCACCTCAGATGTCTGGGTGGCATCTGAGATTCTTGCATCTTCCAGGAGATGATGAAGCTTCTGGGGCTTGGGCCATCTTCCAAATATGGAGCAGGTCCTAATCCTACCTGATCACCTGAATCACCTCAGAATCATTTAAAAACTATAGATTCCTGAGTCTCTCCTCTTCTGGATTCCATGGTATCTGGAACAAAGCCTGGACTGAGCCTAATACAGACCTGGAACTACTGGACTATTTCCACACACCTTCTATCTCATAATTCTGCAATTTCAAGAGATGTATAGTCATAATAATCAATGAGCACTGATTAAGAACACATCAACTGTCCAAATGCTTTACATAATAGCTTACTTAATCCTCAAACAACACTGTAAGGCCGATAGTTACAGCATTATCATTCCCATTTTACCTTATGAGGAAACCAATGCACCAAGAGACTGTTACTTGTCCAAGGTCAGCTCATGAGTGGCAGAACAGGGGGTTAAACTTGAACCATCTGATTCCAGAGAGTCACTGTTCTCAGACACACCACATACCTCTGCTTGCCATATTGCCCAATGCTAATGCCACCAATTTTAACAGGCACACTTGCACAAATAAATACAAATGGGTCACCTCAGAAGGTGTCGTACTGGGAAGGCTACACTCTTATTCCTCAAATGCTACCATTATTCAAAACATCACTGCTAAACTATATACCCCAAAAAGCTCTTGATCTGAAAGTGAAATGCCCTCAAACATAAACCTATGACTTTAAATATCTTCCTGCAGCATCTGAGTATAGGTTTGATTTTCTGACAATATCACAAAATCAGAAAAAATCTAATTCAAATAAATCTAGTGCCTAATCAAGTTAAGTATTTTTTAAATTAAAAAAAGAAATCAGTGTTAGGTATTGAAAATGTTTTCTCCATCACTCGAGTATCTCTTAAGCCGATACCAAATGAGAGTGCTTTATGTTTTGCGCAATGGTTATATCACCAGAGCCAAGGTGACTATTTTGAAGGGCAATACTCTTTTGGATGCATAGGTTCAAATATTTTTTTAAATCAGCCTTTCAGTCATATGTAAAGAACATATTTGCCCTTCATTATTAATACATATTCTCAGTTTTCTTTGCTGCTAAAAAAAAACAGCTGCTTTTTCTTTTCAGTTTTCTTTTTATAAAAACTATTTTGCTTATATACATCTATCCATATGAAAATAAATAGCATAATCAGGCATTAATGAAGCATTTAACTGCATGAAGTAGCATCATACAAAGGCAACTATATATCCAAAATATGCACAAAAATACCCTCACATACAAGGGATAAAGGCACGCACAAATACTACAGGGATATAAGCACAAAAAAGATAGCACATTATTATATCTGATGTGCTCTTTTGTTATATAAATACATCCTTTTCCAACAAAGAAAATAGTCTGCAAATTCAAAATGATTTACAGTTTGTTTTTTTTAAAATCAGGCATTAATGCAGATCAGCACAATTTCATGTAACCAACCTCTCTGCTTGAACTGGACTCCCCACACCTTACTGAAGCCACAGTTCCCCTGCACAAACTCCCACTCCGCCACCCCCCACACACACCCAACTCCCCACCAACCTCACAGGGGTTCCTGGGCTGGTCCATGGAATCTGATGACATCACTCTCTCTTCCTTCCTGGAATTCTAAACCCTACTGCTCTCCCCTTGCACACAGCTACCATCTCCATGGCAACCTCACCTCCTCCTGCTTCCCTATTGGCTTCATGGAGCAGGATACACAAAAAGGTTTTCCGTTCTCCCCTCACTGCCCGCCCCCTTCAAAAAAATGATGCTTTCAACAGGAACCTGGGCTAAATTTAGCTACTTGGGATTCAGAGTCCTATGACTAAAAAAACACAGAGAAATATCCTCCTTCCTACACTCCTCCATTCCTTCAACCCCACCCCAAAGTGGCTGCTTCACCTCCTTCTTTTTGGCCCCCTACCCAAAAAAGCAAGTGGCAATTGGAGAGCCTTAAAAACAGCTGGACTGCCTGCCCCACATATAAGCTTGGCACAGAGAAAATTCTCACTAACCTCCTCTCAACAGGAGAGAGGGAGAGAGAGAAAGGGGGAGGGAGGAGACAGGGAGAAGGAGAGAGGGAGGGAGAGTGAGAGAAGCAGAGGAGAGAGGGGAGGGGAGGGGAGGGGAGGGGAGAGGGAGAGGGAGAGGAGCGGGAGAAGAGAGGGAGAGGAGAGGGAGAGGAGGAGAGAGAGGAGAGAGAAGGGGGGAGACACACAAAAAGAAAGATACAAAACACAGTTGGGCCATTTCACATGCTGAACCTCAGCCTTCTGCCACTTCCTTCCATGCCTAGACAGGAGCAGGAACACCATGCCTAGAGGCAAAACAGTCTCCCCTCTCAGAAGATCAAATTCTCTTGGTATTTGTCTGATATGATTTCCTCCATTACAGGAAGAAAAAAAATGGGAGAGAAGTGAGGTAGAAAGACCGTACATTTCTCTGACCAAACACACGAAACCTGGAACCACAAATTCTGGGTCCAATTTGCCATCCCAGGGACTGACCTACTATGTAAACTGGAGCAAGTTCTCACATACCTCAACTCAAAAGTAGCTTCACACAGGAATGATATAAGAATTATAGACAAAACTAATGTAAAGCAGTTTAGGTCCCTAAGCCAAAGGGGTTGAAAAGAGTAAATTGACATCATTATTAGTAAAATTCCTATAGATATAATCAGAAATTTAAAATCCCCATAGAAAGAATATGAACTTCTAGAAAATCACCCTTTTATAATTATCGATATACCATAAAACATGCCTTTTTTTTTTTTTTTTTTTTTTTTTGGTACCAAGGATTGGTACTTTGTGGTTCCAGGTTTTGTGTGTTTGGTCAGGAGTGCTTAACCACTGAGCCATATCCCTGGCCCTTTTTTTAAAATTTTGAGACAGGTTCTCACTAAATTGCTGAAGCTGGCTTTAAACTTGTGAACCTCTTGCTTCAGTTTCCCCAGCCATTAGAATTACAAGCATATACCAACATACCCAGCAAAATATATATAATTTCTTGTATACACAGTTTCCACAAAGGTGTCCAATTCTGGCAAAATCCAGCAATACTCACATTAAACACCAGCCAATTTGAACTAGTACCTAATTTTTTTAGATGGCCCTACTTTTTCTTTTATTAATCCAAACTCTAATTTTGAAACTGCTCTTCACTCTCCCTAAATGATACCTAGAATATGGCCAGGGTTCAATTTTCCAGTTCAGCTACCTACTTCCCATTCTAGGGAAATAATCCTTTCTCAGAGCCATATTTGATTGCTGAACACTGAATCAACCCAGTGGCTATGACCTATATGACTCTGAAGGACAAAACATCAATTGTGACCAAGTAGGAAAGGCTCCAAGCAGGTCAGGGCCTTGCAATAGGAAAGGGAATGGATGATAAAAATAAGACACATCCAGGAAAACTGTATTTTCAGTTTGCAGGGCAGAGATTCAGCTCCAGAGCAATAACCTTCCAAACAAATAGACATGAAAGGAAAATAATTTAGTATGATAAACAGTCATCTGCCCCAGACAGAATGTAAACAATCTGGAACAGTTAGCAAAGTCAAAATGCCCTAGTAGTCAGCACCCAGGTATCTAGAATAAGCTGCACCATTGCCTTGGAAAACATGAAGGGACGCAGTCTGTGCTGATAAACAACTGGAACTCACATGGGGCAGGGCAGGGTGGGGGACAAGACAGTATGATTAGCCCATCTCTGAGATATGTGCTTCCTGATTTCAATCCTTATTGACTTCTAACAAGGCAGTCCTTGTGTGAAACCATTCCTGTGGACACTACTGATCAGAAGACTCCACACGCTATCTATGATGGGCACTATTCTAAAGGATCTTCTTAACACTCAAAATGAGATGGTCACCTCATCTTATATGGGAAGACTGAAGCAGTCACCATTATAAAAACTATCAGCACTGGTCTGGACTAAGTGGGCTGCTGTTTGAATTAAAAGTTTTGCTCATCTACTCTTTCAGATATGCATTAAGTATATTTGTTTTGTGTCAGGGGTTTTATATGGGTTGTCATTATTTCTCAAAAATAAAAATAGCAAGTTGTACATATTCTTATCTCCGCTTTGAAAACAAAGAGAGGTCTACAGATGTCAATATAACCAAGGTTATATTAGCTTATCACTGAATTTTTTTTAAAAAAACCATGATTCTAACTCAGAACTTGAGAGTCTATGCAGTTTTCTACTTGGCCTCCCATTTATAGTCAGGGTTGGAAAGAAACAACCAAAAATCATTTCAAATCAATGTTCTCATCGATAAAACCTAAGGTTGCTTGACATCAAGGTCAAAGTCATACTTCTTATGTATTGCTAACAGTATTAAATACTAAGCAGGCACTCAATATTCATTAATTTATTATTCTAATCCTATCATTCTAAACTTCTAGACAAACTAATGATTCTATTCAGATCTTTTTAACTTAAAATCAGCTTGAGAAATTGTGTGAAGTGAAATGACAAAACTTCAGACAATATATTAAGGAATTTAGTTTTATAATACTTGAGATAAAAACCAGTCATAATGCTTTCATTAGTCCAATCATAATGTCATAACGCCTCTGCAGTCTCATCTATATTTTTTGTTTGGCTGTTGTCGGAGGTTTTTTGTTTGTTTTGGTTTTTGTGCTGGGGACTGAGCCCAGGGTCTCGCACATGCTAAGCGTAAGCTCTACCATCGAGCTACAATTCCAGCCCCTCATCTGTTGGTTTTAATCCACAAACCCTAATACAATCAGGATCTATATATCAGATTTATGATTTCTACATCCTACATAAAGAACCAGAGCATTTCTCTAGGGGTTCCACTAAAATTAAATCAGCTGAGTAGAGGACCATGCTAAAGAGGCCAAGGTCATGTGTCTGATACCCAAGTGGACTGTTGGTTTCACTCTCTCCTATGCCCTCTGCAGTGTAAACATATACCCTTGCTTTTACTGAGAAATTAAATTATTACCTCTTCTGGAAAAAAAATTTAAAGCATGTGTCTACTACTAATGTCAAATATTATAAGTTTTTACTCTTTAGAAAATGGCTATTGTTTTTCAGAAAATAATACCTAATCATTCATACTACCTTTCAGTATTTATTGAACCCCTACCTGCTAGCTGACAGTCTAAAGGTTAGCACTGAAAGATAGACAAGCAAGGCTATGTGTGCTATGCAGCACAGCAAAGATACAGTGTGGACAGAAGGACCAAGAAGGATGGCTAACTCTACAAGGGGGCATGGAGAACAAACAAGGAATGACTAAGTAAATGAGGAAGGCAAGGGCACTCCAGAGGGAGAGAATGAAGATCTACAAAGGTAAGGTGGACAAGAACACGGCAGACTTAAAGCATTTTCAAGTACTTTACAAAGGCTAGGTTGCAAATTGAGAAACAACTGCTTGATCAGAAGGCAAGGCAACATCTCTTAGATTTTCTATCTCATCAGATTTGGTTTCCCTAAAATGCCTTAATTTGAGTTAAATTTCCACAAAGAATCAAAAACTTTTAATAACATGAAGATTTTTCCTCTTTATAGTCTCCATGATAAGATAAAGGGTGAAATGAGGTATATTCAGAAAATTAAGGCTCAAGTGGCTAAAAATGCTCAATGAAGATATTCCTAAAGAACAAAATCCAAATCTGCAGCCCTATGAGGTACAGTGAATCTTTTCTTATTGTTCTCAGAGATTTAGTATAAAAAGCAATCAAGGGGATTTTTTTCCTCAATTCTTTTTTCCTATGGCTGTTTAAAACTGTGGATATGTTGAAGTCAGGCACTGTGACACACACCTGTAATCCCAGCTACTCAGGAGGCTGAGGCAGGAGGATCACAAGTTCAAGGCCAGTGTCAGCAACTTAGTCAGACTCTGTCTCAAAAAAAATAAGAAGACAAGAGATTTAGCTCAGTAGTACATTACCCCTGGGTTAAATCCCCAATACTAGGGGCAAGAAGGAATCCTATTAGTTTAAATCCCCAGTACTGGGGGAGGGGGGGGGTCCTGTCGGTATTTGAATATTTGACAAGCAAATTTAGATTAATTTTTAAAAAGCACCTCTATCTCCACACCACACCTCAACACACACACCTGTGTGCACACTCACATCCTACCAGCTTGACAAAGTACATGTGGGGGGGGAGGCATCTATCAGGGTAGCAATTACAGAAAAGAATGCCTTAAGGAAACTTTTTTACTAAAGCAATTACATAGAGAAAAATGGGCAACAACCATAAGTTGATTGAGAATTCACTGAATTCTCACAAAGTGAATCCCCCTAAATAACCAGCTCCTAGGTCAAAAAACAGAGCATTACCAACACTCTAGAATCCCAGCCTGCATCTTTGCAAGGTCACTCCCACCACCCTGCGTTGATTACTTTCAGACTCACTCACTCTACCTGCTTTTCAACTTTATATGAATAGAATCACATATTAAGAATTCTCTTGTACCACTTTTTTTCACACCACATTATACTTGTGAAACTGGTCCATTTATTCAGTGTATTATATTTTGTATATTATCTTGATTTATCGAAAGATACCTCGGAAATGCTGGAAGGCATCTGTGCTATTTCTAGCTTAGGGCTGTTTTAAAAAAAAGAAAACACTGCTATATACATTGTTATTTACAACTTTTGAGGGACATGTACACAATTCTGTTGGGCATGCCTAGGAGTAGAATTGCTAGTTACATGGTACATTCCTGGTGAGCTTTGGTAGGTACAACCAGTTTTCCAAAGTTGTACCAATTTACATCCCCCCACGCCAACTCCAGTGGTGCACAAGGGTTCTGAGTGCTGAATACCGTAGTCAGCACTCGGCAAAGACTGCCTTTTTCATTTCAGTCATTCTGGAGGTAGCATAATATCTCACTGCAGGCATCCTGCATTACTCTGATGATTAATGATGATAAGCACTTTTTGGGCACCTGGACATCACCTTTTGTGAAGGACCTATTCAGATATTTTGCCCATTTTGCTACCAGGTTGTTATAGGATTTCTTTTATATTCTGATTTGTAGGAGATACAATATACAAATCTGGTTGGTATTCAGCATATGTAAGTATATTCTCCTGCTCTGTGGTTTGCCTTTTTACATTCTTGATAATATCTCTTAATAAACAGATATTCCTAAATTTGATGTGGTCAGTTTAACATTTTTTCCCTTATAGTTAGTGGTTGTGTCCAGTTCAAGTAAAGAATATCATGAATATATTTTCCTATGTTTTCTTCTAGAAACTTTAATAATGGAGCACTTTAATATATATTTTTCAGATTGTCAGGCACAGTGTAAAGTTCCCAAATAGGCAAACAGCTCAATCTGTGAATAAGCAAGATTATACTAAATTAAATTAACTACACTTATACCAAGTGCCTGTTATGTGCCAAGATTGTGTCAGGTGACACAAGAGATGATGGTTGAGATGCTCCCTAACCTAAGAGAACATTAGCTGCTATGGTTTGGATAAGGCTTGAGTGTGTCCCCAAGGGATTCACATCCCTTGGGGCTTGGTCCTCAGTGTAGGAGTGCTGAGGGCCTAGTGGAAGGTCATTAGGTCGCTGGCGATGTTCCTGTGGAGGGGATGAACATAATTCTCATGAGAACCTGAGATGGTTCCCTCATGGGTAAGGAACCATAAGAGTGAGCTTAACCTCTGAATCACTCTCTAGCATTGTCTAGATGGGACCTTTCTTCCCGCATGCGTTCCCACCAGCATAGTGTCATCCACCATGAAGTAATGAAGCCAAGGGGGTCCTCACCAGAGCCAGTGCGAGGCTGTTTGGACTTTTAGCCTCCATAAAAATGAACTACATAAACCTGTTTTCTTTATTAGTATCCAGCCTCGGGTATTTCATTATGGGAGTTAAAAGTAAACTAATACATTAACCTTTGCTGATAGCATGTTACTCAAATATTAGTTGTGTTAAGCATTTAAATAAAACTAAAGATTTTGACATGAGAGCCCCCAAATAATACATAATCCTCCACCATCTCAGATCCAAGCAAATTTCTACTTCAACAAAAAACACCAGGGCAAAGCAACTACTGCTACTGTGTCTTCAATATACACATCTTAAAACCATACCACTTAGCACTTTTAAGAACACAAGAAAGATCTTAAAAATGTAAAGTTACAAATCCATTATTTTCCAGTCCAATGACCTAAAAGAAATAACAGAATTCAGAAATTGTGCAATTTTTCTCAGTAAAAAAATCTAAGTCACTCAAGTTAGAAAAGAGAAGGAAAGGGAAAACATGTATATGTATACACATATGCTTTTACACACACCCACAAACCACATTTTTTCCTAAATATTCTCCCATTTTCTTGTCCATACCTGTTTACCCCTTTCTTCCTGGTCTTAGGGAGAAAGATCTGTTTTTTAAAAAGTCAAAAATCAAGCTTAAGAAAAAATCCCAGTGAGTTAAGGAGATCAAATATACATATGACCCTTTTTTATAAAAGATAAATTTAGGGAAGGTCAATTAAAGATGAAAAGTTGAAAGGGGCCAAAGGAAAAAATAGTCATTAAACAAATTTAGATGATCAGAGAATGTTTAAAGCAGCCATTGAGTTTTCTTTATTTTCTTATTTTATAATAAGCCTCAAAACAGAATTGTGTTCCTCTTCTAAACAGCACTGGGGGGCGGGGGGTTGCTAATTTCAGAGGTCAAGGAGAACCAGATGCTTCAACAGCTTGAACTTCCAGGACTTAAGCATATTTTTTGTAATAAACCAAGAATCCATCAGAGGAACTTAAGGAAGACCTCAATCTAATGTAGTAAACAAGAAAAATAAAAGCCTATGGAATTTCTTTCATCAGGAAAATTTTCAAAGTCAATTCTCTGACCCAAAATAACTGGTAATAGCTTGGCCATTACCACAAAAATACATGATGCAAAACAGACATAGTGTGCCCAAATGAAGTTTAGTCAAACTAGGGGGTAAAATTACACCTGGTAAGTAAATAAATAGCTATAAATCATGCTAAGCATTAAAGAAAAAAAATGTAAAGAGTCTTCAGAGTGATCCCAAGCAAAAATAACTGGCTGATTCACCTGGTCAATTCCAACTCTTTTTTTTTCACCGAGTCTACTATGATGACCACCCCTAAACTGCACCCCATGTTCTGAATGTTGTCTCTGGTCAAGTTCATCAGCAAGATTTCAAGGTACAACCTACCTAAATTTAGAACTGCAAATTGGGTGCCTCTTGCACACAGCACTTCAGAGTATTTGACAAACATGCATCCCAAAGGTAGTCAAGAGCTGTTAAGTGAAGTGGGGTCTCAAGAGACCCTTATATGCAGTCTCTTCCTCACTGCCCAAAAGGAAAGGAATTTGTCTGCCTCTAAATCAAAATCTCTTGCCTTCCTGAAATTGAAAAGCAGTTTTGTACAAGTACATGTGAATCTGCAATTACTCTCAATAAAAAATTCACTTAAAAAAAAAAAAGCATCTTTCAGGGCCTTTAAGTCTCTATAAAAGTGGCTAAATGGTTTTGCCTCCTTCCCCTCTCCAGTATCAGCTTTTTATATATCAGAGGCAGGAAGGAAGTATACCTAAAACAGGAAGAGGATGACAGTAAAAATGAGTTTGATATTATACTTTAATCATTTTCATGACTATATATTCCCTTCAGGAAAAAAAGTTTTTTTCTGAGAAAGGTCTGAGACTTATATGTAACTCTAAGTGTGCAAGAGTATGTACCATCTTCAGATCCAGAATATAATGGGTTGAACCTGTGTGATACATACTAGCTGTGTGATACTGGGAAAGTACAGCTTTCTTATCTACAAATGGAAATGAGACCGCCTATCCTACATTTCTATTGAATTAAATGAGATAATATAGACTGGTACTTGGCAAAAAAAAAAAAAAGAGCTACTCAAAAATGATACAAACAGCCAGGAGCAGTGGCACATGCCTGTAATCCCAGCAGCTCAGGAGGCTGAGGCAGGAGGATCCTGAGTTCAAAGCCAGCCTCAGCAAAAGCAAGGTGCTAAGCGACTCAGTGAGACCCTGTCTCTACATAAAATACAAAATAGGGCTGGGGATGTGGCTCAGTGGTCAAGTACCCCTGAGTTCAATCCCCAGTACCAAAAAAAAAATCATACAAACAAAAAACACCTTAACTTCCTTCTTTCCTCCACGCCTACTCAAAAAGGGATTTTAAAATATAAAAATGAGAAAAAAGATCCTAATGGTAAAACTGAGAATGTTACTTTAAAGAGCTGACAGTTATAAAAACAAATAATTCTCCTTCAGCTGCAATGCTACGTTGCTAAGACTCTCAAGAAGGGAGACCATGTGACTAATCTTAAGCCATTCCAATTTCAAATACTCAGACCCATTGTTTCTGCTAACGTTGAAATATCCCAGAAACTCAAGTATTTCAGATTCCAAAATATGTCCCAATCTGACTACCTAGATACAGTGTAAAAATTTTTCATCAGAAAGCATACTTCATATATGACTTAAGAAAAATTGTGACCATATTTGTAAGAGGTCAAAAGGGACACTAAAAGTAAGGACTGTCTGAAAACAAAGCAATGGCTACATAAGTATGTTTTTACAGTCTATCCTAGTAAATTCAGTTATGTAACAACATCAATACAATACATAAAGGGATTAGAATGATATTGCAAAGACCCTGATGCACCCAAACTCCTAGGATGGCAAAGTGTCTGCAATCATCAGCTAGATCTAGAACACTGAAATTAAGCATACCCCCAGTGTAATAGGCATCTAAACCAAAATAGAAAATCAAGTGTATACCGAAGCTACATCCCTAGTAGAATCTAGAAGACCCCAAAGAACTATTCATAGTGCCTGCAGCTGAACCTCTTTTAAGTGGCGAGCAGTGTCTGAGATGCACTTCAGTCATTAGGAAGAGAGCCAAACTCAAGCCGGTGTAAGAATACAGCAGGCAGCTCTCTTGGCAACACTGTTGCCTGGGCTCTGGGTGCGGAACCCCTTGCTACCTCCACTAGATTCAAAGTCACTGTCAAATATCACAGCCAGATATCACAGCCAGACAGAGCCAGTGATACTCAGTTTATTATGTGCCTAAGCCATCCACGCACAATATCCTGAACCATTGAGCAGGGGTGTCAGAATTTTTCAAAATTAAAATAGTGGCTTGGTTTCTAGTCTGCTTCACATTCTCACATTCCCGATACCCAGTTCCAGCCCATGCCTCTCAGGTCTGGGGGTGGGGAGCTTTCCTAAATATTCAGCATCTGCCTTTATTTTGCCACCTTTCCTCATTCCCAGAAGGGGTGTGTGTGTGTGTGTGTGTGTGTGTGTGTGTGTGTGCACACGCATGCACGTGTCCATGTGTATGTATAAATACACATATAAAATGTTTTAAAGTTTCCTGAAAACTAAAGGAGAAGAGATTAGAGAAGAAAGGAGGCTGGCAGGGGAGGTGAACCAGGCAGGAGAGAAACGGCAGCTCCCAGAAGGAGGCACAAAGAGAACACTAGAAGGCTGCTCTGGAGCTCCAGCAGCCAGGGCTGTTTCTCATTAGGTGAATTGACTGCAGAGCTGCACAGGAAGTGCTCGGGGGCCTCTTGGTCAGTTCCAGCCCAACACACTGGAAACCTCTGTACTTAACAGGCCTATCTGGAATCAGTTAGGACCAGGCTCCTAGTAGGACTTTCCTAAAAAAGAGAGACCAAGAGAGACTCTAAAACTACAAAACTCAGTTTTCCTGCCTGCAACCTTCTCACGCCTTCTCCCCAAGTCACCCTTCAGAGTATATTCTCCATCTCTCCTCCTGGGGTCACCACAATCAAGAGAGTCACATGAGAAGACAAAGCATGCAGGCAGCTAGCATCCCCACTGGGTCCAGGAACCCCCACCATTCATGCAACTTTTTCAAAATTAGGGTTTCTTTTTAGATGCTATTTTTAGAAATTCAAAGTGGCCTACTTTTTCCTAAAAGGATTTAAAGGAAGCATATCCTTTATGATTCTTTTCTGTTTTGTCCTATCTTCCAAATCATGAAAAAAGTAGAAAAAAAGAAACGCTGGCATAGTTCCAACATTCAAAGGAAAAATATCTTTCCATTCAGTCCTAAGTTAAACTGCCAACATTTGTTTCTGCAGGAAATCAATTTTTACTGATGCTTTCTATTAAAAATTAGACTTCCTGGAAGTGTGGCAAATGCCTGAGACTTAGAATCAGGAGACCTGGACAAGAGTATCTTTGGCCATAAGGAAGCTATTGCCTAACCTTCCTGCATCTCTACAGTGGCAGATTCTTTCCAGCACTTAACCCTCAGGTTCCACATACTTAACAAAACACAAGATTATACACACCAGCCTCCAGCCTCGCCCAACAATCATCATTTTTAAGCAACTTCTTTTTGCTCCCAAAGACTGTAGAGAAAGAAGCTGGGGGGAGGGCAGTGATGGGTAGTCTTTCAGTTGGTAAACCTCTTCTACAGGCCACAGTCTCTGTCCTCACATTGCTTAGAGACCAATAGCCAAGGCAGGCAGTAAAATGCTTAGGAAAAGTGCCAGGTTTAGCCACCTGGGCCCAGCAACCTGATCACAGAAGAGCACCACCAAGATCAGGAAAATTAAATCCACAAGCTCCTGAAATATAACTCTGCTCTTTGTGCTCTATTTAAAAGCTTCTTATTTATGCAATTGATTCGATATTTATTGAATCTATCAAGAAAGCCAGATTCTGTGAGGAATGAATACCAAAAAGGATAAGAAATTTCCCTATCCTCAGGAAATTACAACCTACAGGAGAGACAGAGAGATACAAAGGGGATCTTAGTTACAGACTTGACACTGGTAAAATCAAGTCAGCCCCCATATCCACAGCTTCTGCATATGCCATCAACCAACCACAGGATGGAAATATTTGGGGCAGGGGGAGCACCTGTGTATGAACATGTACAAATTTTTCTCTTCTTGTTGTTCTTCAAACAATATAGTATGACAACTGTCTACGCAGCACTTACAAAGTGTGAGGTATCATAACTGATCTAGAGATGACAGAAAGCACGCGGGAGGATGAGCAGACTTCTTAACAAATACTATGCCGCTTCACATCAGGGACTTGGGCATCTGTGGAGTCTGGTATCCACAGGGGGTCCTGGAACCAATCCTCCTTAGATGCCAAGAGACAACTTGTTATGATATAATTATACAGTCTCGTGGCATCCCGTGGCTGTCACCTCCACCAGCCTTCGTAGAGGCTGACACCTGTTTAGAGTGCTTGCTCTTACCTTCTTGCCTCTACTATTATTTCTTCAACTATTAAGAAGGTTTGATAAATCTGAGAATTATATTTCACCATAGAATTTAAAGACTGGCACTATAATCTGTCTAAAATTATTGTAACAGTAAATGTTAAATAAATAGTTCATATACATAGAAAGAGGGACAGACCTATATAGACCACCCCAAGGCAGATGGTCAGCAGAGTGGAGCACTCAGACTGTCTGTCTCAACAGGGGCACCACAGTTACACCACGGAAGCCAGAAACCAATCTCAACCTTCAGGTTCTAGGGATTAAGACAAGTCAAGCAAGTGAAAGATTTGAAATTAGGACTGTCATTTGTGGCAGTCTTGCTCTCAGACACAACTTCAATGACAGGAACTGCTGCAGACCACACGTCAGGTTTTTGCCAGAGACCCACACACAAAATATCTCCCTCACTTCCAGTGCATTCCCTCACGTGACCAGTGTTTCCTCACAACTAAGACTGGTTCTTAGCGGGCCTGTTCACCATTTCACATCTGAAGTAGAGAATATTAATCCTTTGGAGGCTGAGACCTCTTTCCTTAACCTCATGTCCTAAGTAACCTGGAGAAGCGGGCTTCTTTTCCTCAGCTACTGCATAGAACACCCCCACTCTAGATAATTCGCTCCTAGAAAAACAGTTCCTTCAGCAAGGGAAACCTCCTCCTCCCTACACTGGCCAAGGTTCGAACAAAGTCTCAGCAAAGTGAGAATCTGTGCGTGGGGTTCCAGAAACAACAGGGTCTCTCCTGGTGGAAAATGGAGAGTTGAGCTATAGGGTACGCAAATGAGGGGTCTAGCCCATTCCTGAAATGTTAGTACACTTCAAATTAGGTCCTAAGAACTTGGCAGTTTGGCAGACTCCCAAACCAGCTCTAAACAGAACTGGACTGGAAAGGATTCTTCCTGGCAATCAGCAGGAGAAGGGGCCAATCAAAGCTTTTGGCCTTGCCAAGGAACTGCAGGCCTTTCCTTAAAGGGAAAACACCTCAAGGTGTATGCTCTTGGGTATGCCTGTGGGAAGAGAGAGGAGATTTTAACTTTTCTGAACTCCTACCTACTTTCTATCAATTCCTCTTCCCATATTTGTTCTCCTCTACAACAACACCAGCACTGCCACTGAGGGCAATGAAAAGTAAGTTAGGGTTGTGTAAAAAGGCAGTCACGATCCAAACAGTGCCCTGGACCAAGGGAGGCAGGGCACCCACACACACACACACACACACTTCACTACAACCTCAGAAGGGCAAAGTTCTCCCCAAGACTCTCCCCCGACCTTCCCCAGCGCCCCCAGCCCCCCCAGCCATTCAGTGCCCCAGCGCCCAAGCACTGAAGTGAACTGCATGCTAACAACAAGTATCAACAAAGTCACCCGAGCATGGTAGGCAGGCTCATCAAACTGACTTTGAGGACCAAACTTCTCTAACTTTCCTATCCATCAGGAGGGAATGGTACTTCTGTAAAATGCAATAAAATGAATTACTAGAAAAGTGAAATCTTTTAAAAAATCAAAGACATACAAAATACAAGCTCAAACTTATTACTAGATCCTACACTCATAAAGTTACTGTGAGATTGTTAGAGAAGTTTCTCAGTGCTTTCAATTTCTGTATCTATTTTGAATGAATTGGTAATACACCGTGAGTGGAATAATGCCAATCCACAAATGACACTCTAATTAGCATGGGTGCAGTGAAAAGGAAACAAGCTGCGACATCACACAATCCCAGGGGTGAGCCCCACTCAGTCACTCCCTAGTCACACACCCTGGGGCACAGTTTAATTTCTCTGAATCCCAATTTCTGAATTTATAAACAGAAATGTAATGTCACCAAATATTCTGCATGATTATGAAAGGTTTAGAAAAATATAAAGGCAAGAAGCCCAGCACAGTGCCTGGTTTAGACTAAGAATCCAATAAAATAATAATTATCATCATCAAGAATTTCCTGTGATCATCCTGTGTTAATCCAAAGGCAATTCCAATTGCAGCAAGTTCTAATTTAGTAAGTCTGAATGTTCATAGCTAATTGTAACTAGCAAAGTCTAGATCTACAATCTTTTGTTGTCTTTTGTATCTTTTCCCTTTTAGTCTAAGAACCAAACTTCCTGTTCACCAAAAATGAATTTCCATTTGATTTCTAGTGATTTCTCTTTGGTCCAAGATATATTCCAATTTGATTTCTAGTCAATCATTAATTCTGATATCATTTCCAGTTTTAAAATTCATTGCTATTTCACTAAATATTGAGTAAATGCAAGAATATTTGTAAATTATGTGAAGGATATAAAGAGCAACAAAACTATACATGATTAGAATTCTAGTTTTCTCTCTATCCCCACCCCTTCACACGCTGCTGAGCCCTCCTTCAATGCTATCCTTAAAGATCTGACTCTAAGTCTCACTCTGCCACTTCATGACACACAGTATCCTCAATAAGTTGCAACACCTAAGGCCATCTCTTATCTGTTGAGGGCAGAGGTTGAACAACATGGTTGTAACATTCTTTACAGGTCGCTGTGTGGCTGAATCCAGGCTCTACACTTCCCACACATTCCATGTTAAACTCCCTCTCCTCCCATGCTCCCTACACCTTTTTATGTTGGACAATTCTAGCAGCCACCCTCCCACCCCTGAATTTGGCATACTAAATCCTCCCATCAAAGACTCTGACCACCAACACTACCAGCCCTTGTTTCTTCCCTTGCTTCTTCCTTCCTTTTCCCAACAAGTGCCCTTGTAACTGGGGCATGGCAATTCTGCCTCATCCTCCAAGATCCCTACCTCTCCATAGTCAAGACTCCTACTCTCAACTATATTTCCCTTAGGGAGTCACATCATAGTGCCTACATGGAAAGTCCCAAAGAATTCAATCCAACATTTTCATGTACTAAAAGAGCTACATTTATAATTTAAAATTAAAAACATAACAGGAAAAATATTTGCAAAAGCATTATCTAAAAAGGGGCTGGTAACAAGAACATATTTTTAAATTTTTGAAAACAAACTCTGCAAAAACGAAAAACCTATTTTAAACAATGAGAACTGAGGGCTGGGATTGTAGTTCAGTGGTAGAGCGCTTGCCTCGCATGCATGAGGCACTGGGTTCGACCCTCAGCACCACATATAAATAATAAATGAATAAAATAAAGATCTATCAACAACTAAAAAATTTTAAAAATTAAAAATAAAAGAATGAAGACTGGTGTGTTGCTCCTGCCTAGCACACATGAGGACCTGGGTTCCCTGGCCCTCCACACACACACGGCAAAAGATTTAAACAGAACCATGTCAAAGATACATAAATGATAAATACACAAATGAAAAGATGTTCCATATCTTTAATATTTAGAGGAATACAAATTAACACTACAACAATATATCACGACATAACCTCTAGAACGATTCTAACTTTTCTTTAATCTAACAATACCAGATAGTAGAAAGAATACGGATACACCCATTGCTGATGGGAATCCAAAATGGTACAATCACTATTGGAAAAAGTTTGGGAATTTCTCATAAAGTGAAACATACTTAACTATAAGACCCAGCAATCCCACCCCTAGTATTTACCCAAGAGAAATGAAAACATCAGTCTATACAAAAGCCTACACACAAATGTTTATGTAGCTTTATTAATAATGGTCAAAAGTTAGAAACAATCCAAATGTTCGTCAACTGGTGGATGGATAAACAAATTGTGGTACATGAATAAATAACTACTTAACAATAAAAGGATTAATTCTAGAAGTATACATAAGAGCACAGATGAATCTCAAAAGAATTATACTATATGAAAGAAGTCAGATTCAAAAACACTATATAATACAGGATTCCACACATAAAATTTTAGAAATGGCAAAACTATAGGAACAAAAGTCAAATCAGCAATGGCAAGGACAGGAAGAAGGAACTGACTTCAAAGAAGACCAAGGGACCTTTTTGTGGTATTATAAATATTTTGTGTTTTGGTGATAGCAATGGTTAGGTATCTGTATTATGTTTGTCAAAATTCATAAAAACATAACCTTAAAAGGATGAATTTCACTGCATGTAAATTATACCTGAATAAACAAAGTTTATGTATATATACATTTATTTGCATATTTACATATATTCATGTTTACATATGTATATGTTTGTGTGTTTATATGTATTTACATATTTAAATATATATGCATATATTTTTTTCACCCTCCAAAAATAGTAATAGCCCCTCCTTCCTCTTCCATTATAAAGTAGTACAACAACTAGGTTAGGATATACATAAGATGAGAAACTGAAGACTCATAAGGATGCCAAGGCCAGCAGATCCAGAAGCCAAGATACAGGTGTAGGGGAGCTGGGGAGGCTAGGTATAAAGCTGGGAAACCATAGGGAGGCTGGGAGCCCACATGGAGAAATGGACCAAATGGTCCATTGACTGAGGATTCCAGGCTATGAAGAATGGGCCACAGAGGTAGAGGAGACAGTCACTGTGATTAGAAAACTGGTCATACTGAGGATATACTGAGGATATTTCTCAGTACTAGAGAATACATTTTTAAAAATGGAAAGGAATAGAACAGATTTAAGATGGAGTTACCAGGGGGCTGGGATTATGGCGCAGTAGTAGTAGCGTGCTCGCCTAGCACGCATAAGGCACTGGGTTCGATCCTCAGCACCACATAAAAATAAAATAAAGATATTCTGTCACCTACAACTAAAAAATAAATAAACATTTAAAAAAAAAAGATGGAGTTACCAGTATAAACTGATGGTTTTATAAAATAAGATGCATGATTTTATAATTTTAAATATATATATATACACACACACATAAAATTTCAGACATATATACCTACACATACAACAGAGATATAGAAATACAGATGCATATATGTGATATATATGTGATACACACACACACACCCCATACATTTTCTAGCTCAGTCTGCTGGAAGCCTAGAGGCAGTGATAACCCAGTAGCAATATTCATAGGTAGCACCCAATCTTGGTTTCTAATTATCATCCTCCATTTAAAGATTCAGGGCTCCTTAGAACCAGTTGGTTCCAGGATTTTGGCAAGAAAAGAGCAAAATAAACTTGGAAAATCTTCCTATGCCAGAAAGTAAGGAAATTCTCATGAATGATGGGGACAGGTCAAAAAGACAAAGAAGCCAGCATAAGGCATGTCCCTGCTGGCCAAACTGCGGACAGCTTGAGAAGCAAAATTATAGAAATGGATTACAATCCACTGAATAAAATATATTGATAGAAATAATCAAATGAGATCATTCTTCCATATAATAGAAGGATACCTAATAAGTACAGACAGATTGACAGATATAGAGGATCATCATCTGATAACTATCACTGAAGTGAATGTTAAAGGAAGGAGCTGTCAGAGGGCTAAGGCCATTACACAGAGGTCTGTTGCAGAACAGGGTAGAGGTGTAATCTCACAATATCTTCCCATAAGATAATAACCAATTACAAAAGGGGAAAATGGTGAATTTAAGGTAGAGAAAATGTGGCAGATATCAACTCAAGTGATCAAGGTTAATGTTACTACTAATGATGGGATAGGTAAATATCATTTGCCTCCAGATCTGATGTACTGAGAAAGGCACAATATCATTTCTGTGGTGTTCCTGACAAACTTGAATGATTGCTGCCATGAGGAAATAACCAAATCTAGACAAATCAAGGACATAAAAGAAAGATAAAACACTGAGGAACTGCTTCAAGTTGAAGAAGTCTAAAGAGACATGCAAATAAATGCAACACATACCCCTATGATCTTGTGCCAAAAAGGAAAAAGAGGCATTACTGAGCAGTTGGCAATAATGGGGTCAGTGGATGAATGGTACCGATACTGACTTCCTCATTGGTACAGCTATACACCAGTTATGTAGGAAGTTCTTTTGGGAGGATTACATAGTAGAGTGTTCAGAGGCAAAAAGATTTCACATCTGCAGTTTGTTCTCAAAGAGGCTCAGAAAAGAAATAATGATAAATGGTCTGTGTGCATACTGTCCTGGTTTGGATCTAGAAATGTCCTCCAAAAAGCTCATTTGTTGGAAGTATGGTCCCCAAGGCTGTAAGGTGCAGAGCTGGGGCTGTTAGACTACGATGACAGCTGTAATCTCATCACTGGATTAATCCATTTGCTGGATTAATAATTTGAAGAGACTGGTAGGTGGTAACTATAGGCAGGTAGGGCATGGCTAGAGGAAACAGGTCACTAGGAAAGGAAATAGGTCACTAGGAGAGTGCCCTTGGGATTGATTATATCTTGTCCTTTGCTCCTGCTGTCCTTCTCTGCTTCCCACCTTCCATGAGGTGAGCAGCCTTCCTCTGCCATGCCCTTCCACCATGATGCTGTCTCACCTCAAGCCCAAAGCAATGGAGTCAACTGACCAAGGGACTGAACCACTGAAAATGTGAGTCCAAAACAATCTTTTACTCTAAGTTGTTCTTGTCAGGTACTTTGGTCACAAAACAAAAAGCTAATACACACACACACGCACACGTTGGACAATGAAGTAGATTCAATAAAATATTAACAATTGGGGAATTGTTAGGAATAAAGGAATACAGGAGTTTGGGGTGGCTTTTTTAGGTGCTCTAGTAACTTTTCTCTAACTTTAAAATTATTTCAAAATAAATTATTGAGGAGAAAAAAATAATAGGCATCCACTGTCAGGAATTGTGAAGGCACAATGTCTTTGACTCCCCCACAAAAGCTCAGCCTAAAGCTCAGAAAGGTTAAACCCTGATCCAATGACTTACAGCCAACAAAAATACCAGAACCATCCCACCTCAGGTCTATCAAACTCTAGGGCCTTCAATGTTCTATTACACCATGCTGCTTCGTTCAATCCACAGGAAAACATCATGTAATGATGTATGCGCCAACATCTATACTGAGAATGTAAAAATCAGTCAAGCCATCTAAGCTCTCAAGCAGTTCAATATAACAGAGGCAGCCTTTACTTAAAAAGCAGTAATATGTCACAGGTGCTATGGCTCCCCTTCACTAATACAGGGAAAGAGAGTCCCTCATCCACCACAAATTCAGTAGGGTCCCACTAGAAAGGGACCTTACTGACATTTGTGAGCTGTATCGAACAATAGACCAATGGCTACAAGAGAATATCCTTAGGTCATATAAGTGAAAGAACTTTGACTGAAAACACACACACACACACACACAAGCACACATACAAACTCACTCCTCTCCAAGGTTTGAATAGCTATAAAGAAGAAAAAAAAAACAGAGAAAGGGGACCTGCAAGTATATTTGACAGGTCTCAAACTAAGAGAGGAAGAATCTCAAAGTGTTCTGTGTTTTATTGAAAGGACTCGTTTTTTTAAAAAGAAATAGATGTGGTAGGATTAGAACTGTTTGGCCCAATTACTGAAAGAAGTCCAACTCTGGTTTTATAGTGGTTTTTCTGCTCAGAGCAAAAGAATAACTCTGGTGTATGAAAGAGAGCTAAAGTCTAAATTTCTACCAAAATACCACGAAAATTTGAAAGCTAAATAACTCCCAAAGAAAACAGACTGTGCCATCAATTATGTGCAAGTGAAGTGATTTTTCTTCTGGTTATAAATCAAGTTAGCCAGAGTGGGTCCTGTACTTCTTATACCTCACTGAAGTAAAGGGAAAGAGAAAAGCACAAGAAGAAACACTGGTTGGGCTGGTTTGTGGCTCAGTGGTAGAGTGCTTGCCTGGAATGTGTGAGTCTGATCCTCAGTGCCACATAAAAATAAATAAATAAAGGTATTGTGTCCATCTACAACAACAACAACAAAAACCACTGGTTGCCCTCAGAGAAGTTTCCATTTAACAGGGGAGAGAATTCTTTAAAGTACTGTGGAATCATCTAGAAAGGATACTGCTATGGTTTGAATTTGAGGAGTACCCCTCAAAAGTCCATAAGTTAAACTCTTGGTCTCCAAGGTGGTGCTATGAGGTGCTACGCATCTTTAGAAGATGGGGTCTCATATGAGGCCATTAGGCCATTGGAGGTGTGCCTTCAAAGGGGACTGTGGAACCCCAGTCTCCTCTTCTTTCTCTGATTTCTGGCTCAAGATGTGAGTGCCTGCTCTAATGTGTGCTTCCACCATGATATCCACACTGCCAGAAGCCTAAACGAATGGGGCCGCCAGATCTTGGACTTGAACCTCCAGAACCATGAGTCAAAATAAATCTCTCTTGCTAGGTGCGGTGGCGCATAGCTGTAATCCCAACACTTTAGGAGGATGAGACAGGGCAATCAAGAGTTCAAAGCCAGCCTCAGCAACGACTCAGTGAGACTTTGCCTCTAAATAAATCACAAAATAGGGCTGGGGATGTGGCTCAGTGGTCAAACACCCCTGAGTTCAATCCCCAGTACCAAAAAATTAAAAAAATAAATCTCTCTTTACTTCATAGGTATCTCTGTCCAGTATTTTCATCACAGTGATGCAAAGCTAACTAATGCAGACATTTTCCAGACTGGAATGGGACCAGGGTCAGGAAACGCTGTTTAACTGAGATCTAAAGAACAGGAGAATGTTAACCTGAATTTCCAGTGTTTTGTGCTTTATTTTTTGGAGAACTTTCTGAGCAGACAGGTTAAAAAACAATAGGAGAAAAAATATCAAGTGATTTTATTTTGCTGTGAAATAAATTCTAAGAAAGAAGCCTAGGAAGGGTTTTTAACAACAGAATGAACACTTGATCACCACTGCAACTCCATGATAGCTGTCATTAGCTTCATTTCACTAATGAGAAAGTAGGACAAGGTAGAACAAGGCCCATCTGAAATGAAAAACAGTGGCCCATCCTCCTGCTCTAATGCCTCAGAGTTGTACCTGGAACATAATCAGTTCCTTGGATTCTACAGACAAATCACCTTTTCCCTGTATATCAGTTCTTCGTATTTCATACTCTCAAACATTCACCAAAGGGGCTGGGGTTGTAGCTCAGTGGTAGAGCATTTGCCTAGCATGCGTGAGGCACTGGGTTCGATTCTCAGCACTGCATATAAATAAATAAAATAAATAAAGACCCATCAACAATTTTAAAAAATATTTTTTTAAAAAAAACATTCACCAAAGTTAATTTAGTTCCATTTGGGGGTCAATACTTCAATAAAATCATTTTTTATGTTTTTACCAATGTAGATTTGCATACAAAAAAAGACTTTTTTTTCCGTTATGTTCCAGGGACCCCAAAAGATTAAGGCAGCAGGAAAAAGAGAGCCCACATAGAATTCACTATATACTCTGTAATGCACAACACATCAGCATCTATTTTATCTGGCAGCAGGAAGAGATGTAAGGTAGGACCCCACAATTATCCCTGTAGAGAGGCATACCAAAGGGAATGTAGGCATAACAGCTACAATAATGGGTAACACAAATAGCCATCTGTACTTATAGCCAGTCATGCCAAGAGCTTTTAAACACCCACATCCCAAATGCTGCCCTCTCCCTCCATGCAGGTGGGCCAATTCCTCTCTGTTCTTTTCAGGCCCACATAATTTCAGAGGAATAGAAAATCTGCTACCAGAAACAGGAGGCAAAGAAAACTACTGTACTTCTGAACACAAAAGACCAAACAGGAAGGGTCCTAACTCCCCAACCCTATGTTCTACCCATTGAGCCAGTATTTCCCTAGTCCTTCTACTTTCTAAAATTCACAGAAAGGTAACTCCATTTACATCCCCTGAGTCCCTCTACTTGATGTCCACCCTGCCCCATCTGGTCCAGTTACCTCCCTTCCCATCTCCTCAGCTACTCGACTCCACTGCAACATGGTTAGAAGCAGTTTCCCTACTACAGTGAAAATCCTTAGGACAGGGTGTGTCTGTGTGTCTCTCTCTCTGTCTCTCCCTCCCCTCCTCCTCTACACCCTCAATAATCAGCCTGGTACTGGGCATACAGGTGCTAAATAAAGATGTGCTGTGAATACAAAGACTACCGAATGAACAGGGAAGTGTGTAGCAGGAAAGGATACAGTTGGACAGTAATCTGAGGCCTGATGATACACGGTATCTGAATAGAAACCATGTTAGGGTCTCTACATTGGAACTGTGGTAAAAGTAACATTTACATAAGAAAAAATAGCCTTTAATGGTTTCCAATAGCTTTAGAAGCAGCAGCAAGAACATCATTTTTTTAAAAATCATATTTATTAGTGTTACATCCTCAAGAGGAAACCCACAACAACCATATAGCCTAAAAAGCCCACTACCCTCCCACCCAGCTCTAGTTTCCAGCACAAACAGCTTGACAGGGCTCCTCTTTCCCCTTACCCTCTTTTCCCCAGCCCCATGAGGCACCCAACAAAATAATGAATGCACAATACTCAAGTATCCTCAGAAAGACACATCTCCCCAATTCTAAAGTTAACCTGATGGCTGCTGGCAAAATATGAGATTTGTTCCCAATTGCTGTAGGTTTCCTCTGGGGAATGAACGTAGCTGGCAATCTCTCAGCAGTACAAGATCTCAAACACCTACCTGAGCAGCACACCTGCCCAATGGCCTTCAGCTTTAAAGCAGAGCATCTTTTGCTCTAATCCACCAACTACCCCCTCTCCCTACAACCAGGATATCTACTCTTGAATCTCCCTTACTAACTACACTTGTTAAAATCCTAAGAACCTGACAGAACAGGAAGATAAGGAAGGGAGTTAAAAAGACTTTGGGGTTAGACAGGCACAATGGCACACTCGTATAATCCCAGTGGCTCAGGGAGGCTGAGGCAAGAGGATCACAAGTTCAAGTTCAGCCTCAGCAACTTAACGAGGCCCTAAGCAGCTTAGTAAGACCATGTGTCAAAAATAAAGGACTGGGAGCTGGGTGCGGTGGCTCATGCTTGTAATCCCAGCACTTTGGGAGGCTGAGACAGGAGAATCACAAATTCAAAGCCAGCCTCAGCAACAGTGATGTGCTAAGCAACTCAGTGAGACCCTGTCTCTACGTAAAACACAAAATAGGGCTGGGGATGTGGCTCTGTGGTTGAGTACCCCTGAGTTCAATCCCTTGTGCCAAAAAATAATAATAAAGGACTGGGAATGTGGCTTAGTGGTAAAGTGCCACTAGGCTCAATCTCCCATACCAAAAAAAAAATCTTGGAATTGTTTCAATTTATACCTGTTGGTGTTACCTTTTCTTGGATTTTATTTTTCCTACTGAATAAAACTATAATAATTACTCTGGAGAGGTGCTGTTTACTAGATTTACTTGGAATCATTGTAATAAGGTGTCAGAGCTAAAAGTAACTTCAGAAATAGCCTTATCATATCCCCACATTTCACAGATGGAAGAAAGCCCAGAGAAGTTAAGAACTGTCAAGGAGGGTTATACAAAGGAATTCCCTACTCTGTGG
This sequence comes from Xerus rutilus, assembly GCA_028644305.1. Taxonomy (NCBI): domain Eukaryota; kingdom Metazoa; phylum Chordata; class Mammalia; order Rodentia; family Sciuridae; genus Xerus; species Xerus rutilus. The sequence continues at coordinate 10,500,290 of CM053403.1, read as the reverse complement.
AATCCTAAATGGCAACTGTATCTAATGTGTCACCAGCATCCAGCACTTGACAAATGGTGAACTAAAGAAGTGAACACAACTAATGGGAAGGAAACCTAGAACTCTTGTCACATGACATTTTACTGCAAGCACAGTGTTGCATCACAGGTAACCAGAAAGCTACAGCCCGCAGATGGTAGGGTGGAATCCAAGTCCCACCTCGCCACCCCTGTCAACAGCCAGGCACCACCTACAAGATTTCCAACTGCTCTCAAAATCCTAACTTCTAAACCAATTTCCTAAATTAGAGTCCCTTCTCTTCTACTCAGGTACTCTTAATAATAGTACTCAGGTACTCTTCAATAAACTAATCTTCTTAATAACTGTCCTCTTTGGATCCCTCCTTAACCTCAACAATGTGCAATAACCTACAAAAGCCTGTCTCCCTTTCCTTGTTTGTGTCCCCCTAAGTCAATGGTTCTCAACCTTGAGAGCATACTGGAATTATCTAAGGAACTTTTTAAAAAAAAATATACCAATTCCTAGGCCCCTACTCCAGTATTCCTGATCTAACTGGTCTGAGTGTGACATGGCCCAAACAATGCAATCTTTAAAAGCCCTGCCAGGAGATTCTGAGGTACAGCTAGCTAAGCTTGAGAAACTCTGCCCTACCCCCTCAGAAATTCACAGCCTGGTCTACTAAATACTCTGAAAATAACAACTGCCATTTGTTCTGGGCTTGCAAAATCTTAGGCTACTCTGCACCAAAGCACAGTTTGCTGTTAGACAAAAGGCACATGTTTTATACCTGTCATATAATAACACTCAGGTAAATATGTCAGTAAAACTCCATGATCATTAATGACAATGAATGGCCAGCATCCTGCTAAAAGAGTACAGAAGGGGAAAAACAGAAGAATGCCTCCAGCTCCATGCCTCCTTTGGTCATTCATTCAACAAACACTGAGAATCTACTAAGTGATATGCATTGTTCTAGGCACTGAAAATACAACACTGAACAAGACAGAGCCACTGGTCTCATGGTGCTTCCACTCTACTTGGGAAGCCAGACGGTAAATAAGGAGACAAATTAAGATAACTGGAGATGATGGTTCAATGACAAGAGAAAAACAGGACAACACAATGTGAGAGTATGACTTTTCAAGAGGCAGATTCCTTTGGTTCCTCACTCCTGGTCAAGAACAGAAGGCTTTACATGTTCCTTTTCACATTCCTGGCACATACACAATGAATACTTTTAAGGAGAAAAAAAAAAAAACATGGACTTTTTAAATGGCAGAAACTAACAATTAGTAGACATAATCAACTAAAAGCCAAGAGACAAGAACCCTGAGTTTTTCCTCAAACCTCCACAATTTGGGAAAAATTCCTTCCCCTCTATGAACCAGGCAGACTGACTGAACTGATATGGTAATCTCATCAGACTTAAAGAGTGAGTGAAGTGGCCGGGCGCGGTGGCGCATGCCTGTAGTCCCAGCACTTTAGGAGGCTGAGACAGGACAATCAAGAGTTCAAAGCCAGCCTCAGCAACAGCGAGGCACTAAGCAACTCAGTGAGTGAATGAAGTGTACAGCTGGGGACTGTGTAGCAATGAAGCAATCAGGCCACTCTAGAAGGAACAACCACTACTAGCTTCTGCAGACTGCCACTATGCAGGAATGTGGGCCCCGCGATGCTGAGAGAAGTCAGAAATCTAAATTTCATGGGACCTCTCCCAATGTCTAAATATTAAATCCAAATGTCTTTAAAATACAACTCTATGTGCAGGAGACAGACCGCTGGCCTATGGTTTGCTACTTCTGGCCCAGATCATCCTTAAATCCTTCCAGGTCTAAGAGCTCACAGCTCTAAATGAGTATCTTCTCAAAGAAAAACACCTTAGAGGAGATAACAAGACTAGAGAACAAAAAGAAAAAAGAATAGTCTCCTCCCCAAGTGTGCCATCATATCACAGAACAGTCTTCCTCACATTTCATCAGACAGAAAATCCTTGTTACCTGAAAAAAAAATACTGGGCATCCTGGACAGTAAAAAAAAGACCAATTCTAACTTCGTCTTCAGATTATAAAAGCAGCAAGTCCACTATATTTTTAGTGACCTCAACCATTGAGCTTCCAACCACATGTGCTTAGGTTAAGTCCTTATCCTAGGCAATCAGGAATGCTAAACAGGGGCACAAGCCATGTGTACACACACACACCCCTCACACTATAGAGCAAGGAAATCAATTATGCTGAAGACTGGCAAGATGCCCCAAAGACACAGCAGGAATTTGATATGAACAGCAGGATAAGGAAGAAAATGAATAATTCAGACTCCCTGATTCACTTAACAAAGTCCTGTCAAGCACAAGTGAAAACCCATGGTCTATGGGCTGAGCTCCCTCAGCTCAAAAGCAAACAAGCTCACTGTCTGAACTGAGAGCCAGCTGTGCCCGCTGTGAAGACGGGAGACACAAGAATTGAAAAACTTGCACCTAGAATAAGTAGTTATTTTCTGATAGCCAATTCATCATAAGAGACCAACCATGAAAGCCAATAATGTTTTTATACTGTCATTAGCAGAGGGAAAAAATGCATATTTTATTTATGCCCACTCTCTTTAAGAAGGCTTCAGCAGGACTAAGAAGTCCAAAGGAAACAAGATACTGGGCAATGCAAAAGAGAGAAGCACCAGGCAAACAGCCGACAGCACAGAACATCTTCTAGCCTTGCCAGCCTGACTCAGGATTAAAGTTACCAACAGTCACCATCTTCACCTAGCAATGATGGCGGTGGACTTTTGGACTGTTCATCAATGCTTAACCCAATATGACTTCTAGATACAGGACTCTTCTAAAAATAGATCCAGGGGCTGGGATTGTGGCTCAGTGGCAGAGCGCTCACCTCACACGTGTAAGGCACTGGGTTCGATCCTCAGCACCACATAAAAATAAATAAATAAAATAAAGGTAATGTGTCCATCTACAACTAAAAAATATTTTTAAAAAATTTTAAAAAAATAAATAAAAATAGATCCAGGTCTCTTCTGAGCATTCATTAGTCACCACAAACCCATAGTTTGCTGGAAAATAGTTTTACATAAAGATTTAAATATGACAATAACAACAATTGCTACTGCTACATAAATGACTATGGAAAAAGAAAGGTAAAGAGTCTAACCTGTTTTCATGTATCTCCACGACAGGCCTGGCATTTTATCTTCCATTTGTTTGTTAATGGCAAGAGTAAAATGGTTCAATCATTCAAGCATTGAAGTCTCAAAGCTATGATACTCACTCACCATACAAATAATTCTTCCAGACTTGTATTTGGGAAATGTTACTTATAAACAAGGCAGGAAGAACGTATTAACTTCTAAATGCCACAGAACCCAAATCCTGTTGCTACAAAAACCAAGGGAAAATAACAAATTGGGAACACTCCTCAAATCCTTCTAAGGCTCCAAAGATATAAAAGTTTTAATGCAATGACCAGATCTTACATATTATGCTAGTTAGGAAGTAGGAACACTTTACCAAGCAATTACTACCACCAAAAAATGCACTCAGTGTGAGCGCAGACTTTTGAAAAATGTTTTTAAATTAACCTGATTCCCCAAAGTTACCAAAAGCAGCAGACAATGCAAAATTCAAATGGCTGACTGAGAGATGTTTCAGCTCTAGAAGCAAAGAACAAATAGCACTAAAATGAAAAGTAATTAAATAACAACCTGATCCTTGTGGAGCAAATAACCAAAATTTTTCTATTTGTATCAGGCCAGCCTCTAGGGAATCTGTCAGTCCATCACATAGAAGGCCTGTGAGAGGAATAGTGACTCAACCCCCAGAACCTGTTACAGGAGACAGCCACTAGGACGGAAACTTGCTGCTCAAATTCTGTATTATAGATCATGAACTGAGGATTCAAAGACCCAGCTCCAAAGGGTCCCAGATAGAAAAGGGCTCCTACTTCCTGAATGCTTAATGACTGGGGCATCTAGAAATGAAGATTATGTAATTTTGCCTTTCTTTTCTTTTGTCCAAGAACAATAAGGTCACTGTTGATCAATTTTAACAAGCTGGAAAATAGATGACAACCATCCAGAACAAAAAATAAAATTTAATCAAGAGGCAAAGACAGGAGCATTCTAAGTTAGAAGCCAGCCTTGGCCACTTAGTGAGACCCTGTCTTAAATTAAAAAGGGCTGGAGGGTGTAGCTCTCCGGCAGAGTGCCCCTGGGTTCAATCTCCAGTACTGAAGGAAAAAACAACAACAAAAATAAAATAAAATAAAATGTATTTATAATTTATTTGGTGACACTGGGCCAACAACATTTTTTTATAGTTCCCCAGATAATGGTAATCATGAAGAAGAAACAGGCCAGGAGCTGTAGCGCATGCCTGTAATCCTAGTGGCTCAGGAGTCTGAGGCAGGAGGGTCATAAGTTCAAGGTTGGCCTCAGCAACTTAGCAAGACTCTGTCTCAAAATTAATAAAATAAAAAGGACTGGGAACACAGCAAAGTAAATAATTAGGAATGTGAAGAGAGAACCCACTGAATGGGAGGAAATCTTTGCTAGCTATTCTTCAGAGATTAATATCTAGAATATATAAAAGCTCAAAAAACTTTACACCAAAAACCTAATAACCCAATTAATAAATAGGCAAATGAACTAAACAAACACTTCTCAAAAGAAATATAAACGGGGGCTGGGGCTGTAGCTCAGTGGTACAGCACTTGCCTAGCATGCGTGAAGCACTGGGTTCGATCCTCAGCACCACATACAAACAATAAATGAATAAAATAAAGATCCATCAACAACTAAAAAAAAAATTATTTAAAAAAATATATAAATGGCCAACAAATACATGAAAAAAATGTTCAATATCATTAGTAATTAGGGAAATGCAAATCAAAACTAAACTGAGATTTCATCCCATACCAGTCAGAATGGCAGTCATTAAGAATACAAATAAGAGGGGCTGGGGATATAGCTCAGTTGGTAGAGTGCTTGCCTCACATGCACAAGGTCCTGGGTTCAATCCCCAACACCACCAAAAAAAAAAAAAAAAAAAAAGAATACAAATAAGAAGCCGAGCGCAGTGGCACAAGCCTGTAATCCTAGCACTTAGGGAGGCTGAGACAGGAGAATCGCCAGTTCAAAGCCAGCCTCAGCAACGGCGAGGCGCTAAGCAACTCAGTAAGACCCTGTCTCTACATAAAACACAAAATAGGGCTGGGGATGTGGCTCAGTGGTCGAGTACCCCTGAGTTCAACCCCTGGTACCCTCTCCCCCAAAAAAGAATACAAATAATAACAAATGCTGGAGAACATTCTCACACTGTTGGTGGAACTGTAAATTAGTATCACCACTACATAAATCGTATGGAGGCTCCTCAAAAGACAAGGCATGGAAACACTATATGACCCAGTTATACTATTTCTCAGTATTTACCCTGAAGAATTAAAGGCATCTTACTACAGTGATACATGCATATCCATGTTTACAGCAGCACAATTCACACTAGCCAAACTATGGAACCAGCCTATATGACCACCAATAGATGAATGGATTCAGAAAATGTGGTATATATACACACTGGAGTTTTATTCAGCCATGAAGAAAAATGAAATTGCAGCATGTGCAAGAAAATGAATAAAACTAGAGATCATAATGTTAAGCCAAATAAGTCAAACTCGGAAGGTTAAGGGTCATGTTTTCTCTCAGGTGGAAACTAGAGAGAGAAAAGGAAAACAAAGGTGGGGGTGGATCTCCTAAAAATCAAAGGGAAATTAGTAGAGGAAAAGGACCAAGGGGTAAGAGACAGGGAGGGAGGTAGGAATGGCTGAGGAGTGATATTGGCCAAATTATATTGTGTGCATGTATGAATATGTAACAACAAATCCCATCAATATGTACAACTACAATGCACCAATTAAAAAATGAGGGGAAATAAAGAGGGCTAGGGATGTGGGTCAGTGGTTAAGTATCCCTGGGTTCAATCCCAGTACTAAAACAGAAACAAAAACAAAAACAAAAGGAGGTGGGCTGGTGGGTGTGGCTCAGTGGTGGAGCGCTTTCCTAGCATGTATGAGGCACTGGGTTCGATTCTCAGCACCACATATAAATAAATGAAAAAAAATAAAGATCCATGAACATCTAAAAATATGTACATATTTTTAAAAAAGGAGAAGTACTATCTAACTACTCCTTGAGACATACTAGCGAGGACTACTTAACTACTGAAATCAAGAGGAAAGTTACAAAATAAATATGACTTTGTTTGAAATTATCTCTAGCAAAATAACCAAATACCACATGATGATCATTCACCTTAAAATCTAGAACATGGATACAGATATGGTTCTTTAAGTTTCTAAAATCCCATAATCTATGCACCCATCTATTAAATTTGGGGTTTACAATATATCAGGCACTGTTGCTAGTACTAGGAATTTTTTTTTTTAATCATGCCAGGTGCAATGGCATACATCTGTAATCCCAGTAGCTCAAAAGGTTGAGGCAGAAGGATCACAAGTTCAAAGCCAGCCTCAGCAAGTGTGAGGCGCTAAGCAATTCAGTGAGAACCTGTCTCTAAATAAAATACAAAATAGGGCTGGTGCCCCTCAGTTCAATCCTCAGTACCTGGGGAAAAAAAATGAAACATAGTTTCTACCCTCAAGGAATTCACAGAGGTGGGTCCAAGTACAGGCTCTTATATAATACAATCTGCTATAGTTTGAATCTTGAGTGTTCCCCAAAGGACCATGCGTCAAAGGCTTGGTCCCAAGCCTGTGGTGCTACTGAGAGGTAGCGTAAACTTTAAGAGGTGGGCCTAATGCCAGGAAGTTAGATCCATGAGGATGTACCCTTGAAGAACACAGGGACCGCAGTCCCTTATCTGCTCTGCTTCTTAGCCACCATGAGGTAAAAAGACTTGGCTACACACTCCCACCATACTCTGCTATGCTGCCACAGGCCCGAAGCCTGGATCTGTATCCAAGCAACCATGGACTAAAACCATGAGCCAAAGTAAATTTTTCTTTTTTTTTTTTTTTAGTTGTCAATGGACTTTATTATTTGTTTATATGCGGTGCTCAGAATCAAACTCAGTGCCTCACACATGCTAGGCAAGTGCTCTACCACTGAGCCACAATCCAGCCCAATTTTTCCTCCTTTTAAGTTGACTATCTCAGGTATTTTTTCACAGTAATGTGAAGCTAATAGACTAACAAATACTAGATAGGGCAAAGTACAAATTCATAACCCTTTCTTAGTCAGAGATAGGATCAAAGAAAACTGACCCACAAACTGAGATCTCAAAGATGATGGTTAGTGCCATAAAAGGGGAAAGAACTGTTTAAGAGGTAACTTAAAGCAGAGCTGCATGGTATATATCTGAGTGGATCAAGATGAGGCAGAAACCAGATCATCAATATCACTGAATGGCACCAAGGGCCAGTGATATGATCACAGTTGTTTTTCAAAGGATCATTCTAAGAAAGATCATGGCAATGCAGTGGTGTGGGATAGGAATAACAAAACTAAAAGCAAAAAGTTCATTTAGGAGGCTATAGCAGTAGCTTCAGCAACTGGATCAACGGTGGCCCTAGTCACTGGGTTACACAATAAGGGTTTGTTTTGCCAAAAGACCACATGAGGCATCATTAGTTGTAGACAGACTGGGTTTCCAGTGACTGTGAAGTAACCAAGTACAGGAACACACTAAGCAGGTGAACACAGACACCTAAAGTACAGGGAACAGGTCTAGGCAAGAGATGGCAGTGTGGAAGTTGTTATAATAGAGATGATAAAACTTTAGCAATAGACAAACTTGCCCAAGGAGCACATATATAATAAATCAAAGCAAAAGGCCTATAGCAGAATCCTTTGCTAAGGAAATGACTATAAAAATGCACTGACAAAAGACAGAGAAATTTTTCAGGAGGATGGTGACAGAGAAACCAGGGGAGGAAACTGCAAGGACAAAGACAGAAAGGGACCTTCACGGGGTAAGCCACACAGTTAAGTGGCGACACTGAGGAAAACAGTCTCAGAGTTGTAGTTAAGGGGTGTGATGGTTAATCTGAATTGTCAATTTGATTGGATTAGCACTGGCTAATTAATCATGGTGTTTCTAGAAGCCAAATAGATAGGAAACCCACCAAATTCTTACTTGACTTACAGAAACAGAAAAACTCTGGGGCAAATGTACGAAAGTCTGCCCTAGATCATAACAGCAGAGAATCACACCCCTCAACCACTTCCCAGGTTCGAGTCAATTTACAGATCCAGAACCCTTTGAATGAAGGGAAGGCCAGGTCCCCTTGAGGAAGGACACCAGTACACTACCAAAAATCTTTACTGTTAATCTTTCTCCCATCTTTCCCCAAACAGACCTGGGGCCTTTTACCAGGGTAACTGTGTCTTGGGGAAAAGGCAATGATCAGAACTTTCAAGGACTGCTAGACACAGGCTCTGAATTAACACTGATTCCAGGAGATCCAAAACATCACTGTGGCCCTCCAGTAAAAGTAGGTGTTTATGGAGCTGAGGTGATCAATGGAGTTTGGGCCAGGGTCCAACTCACAGTGAGTCCAGTGGGCCCCCAAACTCATTCTGTGGTTATTTCCCCAGTCCCAGAATGTACAATCAAGACAGATACACTCAGCACTTAGCAAAACTCCTACATTTTTGTGGAGTGAGGGCTGTTATGATGAGATGGGCTAAATGAAAGCCTCTGGAGTTGCCTACACCTGGAAAAACAGTGAATCAAAAGCAATACTGCATCCCTGGAGGAACTGCAGAGATTAGTGCCACCATCAAGGACTTGCAGGATGCAAGGGTGGTGATTCCCACATCTCCATTTAACTCTTCTATCTGGCCTGTGAATAAGACAGATGGGTCTTAGAAAATGCCAGTTGATTATCATAAGCTTAATCAGGTGGTGACTCCAATTGCAGCTGCTGTACCAGATGTAGTTTCTTTGCTTGAGCAGATTAATACATCTCCTGGTACCTGGTATGCGGCTTTGATTTGGCCAATGCTTTTTTCTCCATCCTGGTACAGAAGGACCACCAGAAACAATTTGCTTTCTGCTGGCAAGGCCAGCAATATACCTTTACTGTCCTTCCTCGGGGGTACGTCAACTCTCCAGCACTGTGTCACAGCTTAGTTCACAGAAACCTTGACCATCTTTCTCTTCCACAAGTATTACACTGTCCATTAGGTCGGTAACGTCAGGTTGAGTGGACCAACTGAGCAGGAGATAGCAACCACTGGGAACTTGCTAGTGGATCATTTTGTGTATCAGAGGGTGGGAAATAAACCCCACTAAAATTCGAGGGCCTTCAACTTCGGTCAAGTTCCTAGGAGTCTAGTGGTGTGGGGCCTGCCGAGACATTCCTTCTAAGGTGAAGGGTGAGTCTTGGCATCTGGCCCCTCCTACAAATAGGAAAGCAGCACAAGGCCTGCTGGGCCTATCTGGATTTGGGAAGCAGCACCGTGCTCACTCAGGTGTGTTACTTCAGCCCATCTAACGAGTGACTAGAAAAGCTTCCTGTTTTGAATGGGGTCC
>CM053403.1:10439864-10490231 GCA_028644305.1 Xerus rutilus | reverse complement strand
TTTATTTATATGTGGTGCTGAGGATCTAACCCAGCGCATGCGAGGCAAGCGCTCTACCACTGAGCCCCAGCCTCAGCCCCTATTTTGTGTTTTATGTAGAGACAGGGTCTCAATGAGTTGCTTAGCACCTCAGTGTTGCTGAGGCTGGCTGGGAACTCCCAATTCTCCCGTCTGAGCCTCTCAAAGTGCTGGGATTACAGGCGTGCACCACCACGCTCGGCTACAATGCACAAAATGGGAATGCACTAAAAGTGAGGTGCACTCCAGCAATGGGGAAGGAGAAAGCATTTGACCAAATCTTAAGAGAAGATGGCATCTTGGAGTCTCTGCATCTCCTGTGACAATAACAGCCAAGCAGCTGAAGCCACCTGCACTTCCATTCCCTTCTGCAGTATGTACTTCTGATGACCACAGAAATTGCCTTTCCAATTAGACGGCAACAGCTGCTGCCATGGCAACCAGAAATGATTTCAATACTTCTAGTCCTCTGTTTTCAAAGGCAACCTGAGGAAGCCAACAGATGAGAACATCCTAGACCAGTTCTGGGGTGTCCGTGAGGTTGAAAGGGTGAAAAGGAGTTTGTGAGAAGAAATCACCAGCAGCTAAACGGTCAGAGTGTATTCAACTCAAATATGCAGACAGCAGTAATACAGGATTTTCTTTTTAAGGTTTGTTACTTTTCAGCCAACATGAAAAAGGAATTATAGTAAGGATGTAAGGCAAAGTACAAATTGACTTTTTAAAAATGAATTTTTAAAAACACTGATAGTTGAAAGAATTGGATGGGCCCAGTTCTTAAGGTACTCAGCCTAACTCTATCTCCATGGATTATAATATAAGTATGTGACATTTAGATTGAAGGGATAAGAAATGCACTTCCTTATGAATGCTGCTTTGAATTCATTCTAGCATAAAAACATTATATTTGTCATTATTTACTTTATATAGAATAAGTGATTGCTCTTTATCTTACAAATCTGATAGAAAATTAGATTGAAACTTTTAATTCTTTTAATTGGCATCTATGGGAAATTTTCCAGCAAAATATTGAAGTAAAAAACCAGGAATAAAAACTTAGCCAGGTGTGGTGACGCACGCCTGTAATACCAGCACTTTGGGAGGCTGAGACAGGAGAATCGTAAGTTCAAAGCCAGCCTCAGCAACAGGGAGGCGCTAAGAAACTCAGTAAGACCCTGTCTCTAAATAAAACACAAAATAGAGCTGGGGATGTGGCTCAGTGGTCGAGTGCCCCTGAGTTCAATCCCTGGTACCAAAGGAAAAAAAATAAAAAACTTAAACTTCCTGGGGCTAGGGTTATAGCTCAGTGGTAGAGCACTTGCCTAGCCTATGTGAGGCACTGGGTTCAATCCTCAGCACCACATATAAATAAATAAATAGGTATTGTGTCCATCTACAACAAAAAAATTTTTTTAATTTAAAAAAATTTAAACTTCCTAATCTATAATCAAATTGTTTTGTTACTTTATGAAAAGGTCCTATCAAAAAAATTTAGGGGGGCTGAAACTGTAGCTCAGTGGTAGAACGCTTGCCTCACATGCGTGAAGCACTGGGTTCAATCCTCAGCACCACATTAAAAAAATAAAAATAAAGATATTGTGTCCATCTACAACTAAAAATATTAAAAAATAAAATTTTAAATGACTGCTGGGCACAATAGCACATGCCTGTAATCCCAGCAGCTTGGAAAGCTGAAGCAGGAGGATAGCAAGTTCAAAGCCAGCCTCACCAAATTAGCGAGGCTCTAAGCAACTTAGCGCAACCCTGTCTTAAAATAAAAATAAAAAGAAAAAGAACTGGGGATGTGGCTCAGTAATTCAGTGCCCCTGGATTCAATTCCTGATACCAAAAATAACAATAATAATAAAAAATCACTGATAAAAATAAATACTGATTACATTTCAGAGGGGTCTGTCATATGAGGTTTTGGTTAATCATATGCTAGATAGTACTGCTGTCCACTCAGCAACAGAAGCTGTTAAATATCCCACCTCACAGTCCCACAGAAGACAGGAATCCAAAAAGAAACAAGACTTCTTGAAGGCACAATTTATAGGGAGAACTATTGTCTTACACATGAATGAAATACAAAACTTATAGGAATGCATTATTAATGTTACACATTCAATATCTAAAAGGAAGAAATGTAAAAATTCTAGTTCTTGTGATAATGCTAAAACACCCTGTATTTAAATACACAATTTTAGAGGTGGAAGGGACTGCCAGACCTAAGTCAATATAACAGAATCCCAACACACTATATCCAAGGAATTCAGAGCACTTAGCTTTAAATATATTTGAGGGATGTGAGGAAGACTCTGAAGCTTTAACTTCTGCATTTTATGATTAGTGTTCATTCACAACCTTTCCAATCTACTTAACTGTTTGAAGAAAGGAATGGGGAAGGAATGGAAGGAAGAAAGAGAGGCAAGGGAGACAAGGGAAACAGGGCTGGCAGAGGAGTGAATGAACGAAGGTGCCAAAATGTTCATCTGCTGCTGTTTTGTGAAATAAGCATCCCCTGGCATTCTGCCTCCTGGGTCGGTCTAGCTGCCCTGAGAGCAAGAGTGTGTGTGTGTGTGCGTGTGTGTGTACCCGTGTGCAATCCACTTCTCTCTCCATCTTCCCCTGTGCCTTTGTCTTGCTTCCATGTCCTCCTGTCTGCCTCTGGACATCTTTTGCTTAAGGTCTAAAACTCCACATCTCCCCACAGGGCAAAAGTAAATCTTAATCAAAGGAAAGGAAATTTAGAACAGGAGTTTGTTATAAAGTTACAGATCATCTGACCCCTTTAATCCTGTCAGTTTAGAAAGTGGCTTCTGAGAGACCATACAGGCAACTGGCCCGAAGTCACAAAGCTAAAAAAAAAATAATAGAATTGAAACCAAAAGCCAAGTTTCCCCAAAAAAGTACCAAAAGAAAGCACAGAAAGTTATTTTTAAATCTCAGAGTGGAGATCTTTCTCACAAAGAAACAAGATCTAGATGTTTTAAAAATACCTTATATGTATGATTAAAACATTGTCTGGCACACACACACACACATATATGTATACCTATGTACACGAACACACACACACACACACACACACACAAGCAAATCCAAAAGACAAATAACAAGCTAAATGAGCAACTTTGAAACACAAATGACAAGGGCTAATTTCCTTAATTTTAAAACAGTTCTTAGCCAGGTATGGTGGCGCATACCTGTAATCACAGCTACTAGGGAGGCTGAGGCAAGAGAGTCACAAGTTTAAAACCAGCCTCAGGCCGGGCGCGGTGGCGTATGCCTGTAATCCCAGCACTTAGGGAGGCTGAGACAGGAGAATCACGCGTTCAAAGCCAGCCTCAGCGACAATGAGGCACTAAGTAACTCAGTGAGACCCTGTCTCTACATAAAACACAAAATAGGGCTGGGGATGTGGCTCAGTGGTCAAGTACCCCTGAGTTCAATCCCCAGTACCAAAAAATAAAATACAATGCAATAAAATAAAATAAAACCAGCCTCAGTCACTTAGCAAGGCCCTGAGTAACTCAATGAGACTCGGTCTCAAAATAAAAAACAAAAAGGGTTGGGGATGTGGCTCAGTGGTTAAGCACCCCTGGGTTCAATCCTGGTAGCAAAAAAAAATGATTTTTAGAGGTATTTCTTAATTCCCTTTTATTAAAGAAATACAAGGGCTGGGGTTGTGGCTCAGTGGTAGAACACTTGCCTCACATGCATGAGGCACTGGGTTTGGTCCTCAGCACCACATAAAAATAAATTAAGATATTGTGTCCATCTACAACTAAAAAAAAATTTTAAAAAAATACAAATTAAAAGGTCAAATTTTTTTCTGGTAACAAAAAAAAAGCCATTCAAATTCGCTGTTCCTACAGTATATAATTTTGAAGGCTGCTTGACAATAGCAATCAGAAGTTTAAAGGTACACACCCAACAATCTCACTTCTCAGAACCTGTCCTCTTGTACTTACTGTATGTGCACAGAAACATATACCAACAGCCCACTTACAGCAAAAAAAAAAAAAGATAAAACAACCTGCACAACCAGCAACAGGAAATGTCTCAACATATCATGATTTTAAAAGCAAACAAACAAAAAACCTCAACATTGAATATTAAACTACTGCGGTCACTTAAAAGAATGAGGTTGATCTGCATAAATGAAAACAAAATGTTCCCCAAGATATTATGCTCAATGAAAAATAATGCAAGGTTTTTAAGATATAAGGAGTATATGTGTATGTGTGTGTACAAGTGCTCCAAGTTTCTCCAGAACATAGACTATCTAGCTTCCGACACTCCAAAAAGAACATGTTTGGACTCCTCTGGTCCTAAAAGCCTCCTATGTTCCTAAGTTCTGACTGCTAACTGCCATAGCCTTCTTCAAAAGACTCTCCTCGACCTCTTGAACCCTAAACAACGAAGAACTCATATTTTCTTTGCCTTTCTCGCAGCCCATCAGCTAGGGCCATCGATTGCCCTTCTACACCCCAAAAACTTTGAGTTTTTCTTCATACTTTAAAATTTCTTCCACATCCTGACATTAACTCCTTTTTCCCATAAACTTATCTCACATCCTTGTAACACCTAAAAGCAGTTACTAAGAGTTGGCTTTCTTTGTGATCCCCATTATCTCTCTTCTATTGATTCATCTCATTTGCTATTCAGCAAAGATATTATTAACAATTGTGTACCATGTACTATAATCAGAAATCAAAAAGAAAAACCTCATACTTCACACAAAAAAACTTATAGCCCAGGAGAAATTTTCAAAATTAAACTTCCAAAATGTCATATTAGAGAGGGAAAAAAATGATATAGGGACGCAAACTTCAAATGTTCAGCTACACAAAGCAAACTGAGAGCACTGGATAGCTCCAGGGAAGGAACAGAGCTAGGAGGTGACAGTCAATGTGGACCCTCATTTTATGAGTTTTTGGTTTTCTATTTGTGAAAATACATTTGCATGCCTTCTTGTAGTTAAAATTAAACTTTGCAGAGGAGATAAAGGGGAAACACTGTGGAATAACAGTGGCCAAATTATATTGGTATACTGTGTACACATACAAATATGCACCAATGAATCCCATCATTATATACAACTACAATGTAACAACAGAAAATATAGAAAAATAAAAAATATTTATAAAACAAATAAAATTAAACTTTAAGAAAGGTGATGCAGGCTGGGGTTGTGGGGCTCAGTGGTAGACCACTTGCCTAGCACATGTGAGGCACTGGGTTCAATCCTCAGCACCACAATAAATAAATAAATAAAGTAAAGGTACTGTGTTCATCTACAACTAAAAACAAAGAAAATAAAAGAGGGGGGAAAAAAGAAAGAAGTGACGTTTAGTTAATTTTTGTCTTCCTAATGTCTATCTAAGCATGGTGCCTGGCACATAAATGAAGCTCCATAAGTGGTCAATAAATGAAAGAACAAATAAATGTGCAGAGGTCTAAAAGCAGATTGGAAGCCAGGCACGGTGGTGCACGCCTGTAGTCCCAGCACTTAGGGAGGCTGAGACAGGAGAATCATGAGTTCAAAGCCAGCCTCAGCAATGGCAAGGTGCTAAGCAACTCAGTGAGACCCTGTCTCTACATAAAACACAAAATAGGGCTGGGGATGTGGCTCGGTGGTCGAGTGCCCCTGAGTTCAATCTCCAGTACCAAAAACTAACTAAATAAATAAATACATGAATAAATAAATAAAGCAGATTGGAGGACAGAAGCAATCATATTCAATAAATTATTACCTTTACTTAATAGCTGTTCTTTGAAGTCAACAGTTTCTCAGCCTCAGTACTTCTGACATTTGGAGCTAGATATTTATTTACTGTGATACTGGGACTGTGTATTTTAGTATGTTAAAGCAGCACCCTGGACTCAACTCCCTAAACACCAGTAGCAGCTCCACAATTATGAAAATCATTAATGTCTCCAGGTATTACAAAAGCACTTCCATTGAAAACCACTGAGTTAAGGCTTATCCATCATCCTCTCCACCATCTTACCATCCATGACTTTCAACTCTCAGTCCTTGATTATTTCAACACTCAAGAAGAGAACACACAGTCCGACGCGATGGCGCATGCCCGTAAACCCAGCACTTTGGGAGGCTGAGACAGGAGAATCATGAGTTCAAAGCCAGCGTCAGCAACAGTGAGGTGCTAAGCAACTCAGTGAGACCCTGTCTCTACATAAAACACAAAATAGGGCTGGGGATGTGGCTCAGTGGTCAAGTATCCCTGAGCTCAATCCCCGGTACCAAAAAAAAAAAGATAACATCTAAAATCTGGACTCAAGGTCTTCTGCCTACTTTCTTCCAGAGGGCACTATTTCTACCACAGTCATCCACTGGATCCTTCGGCATTATCACTATCCAAAACATGGTAATGTCATGATCTCAAACTCATATTGCAAGCTCTAGTCCTTTTCTTCTCCCATTCTTTTTCTACTTGAACCTGTTTATCCCAACAGAATAGTGTCTGGCCCTGGACAATGCACATGAGGCTACACTTATGGACTTCTAAGTACTGTTTGATAAGTTTAAGAAACCACCAGAACTATCTCAATCTAAGCTGGCACTTAAGTGAGACATAGCAATCCTTTTATTCCACTTCATGGATCCTGTTGAACAGGAAGAGCAACTAACCCTAAAACTTCTCTAATCTCCTCCAGGGGTCACCACCACCCTGGCCACCACACTCTTCTCTGAGGAACTACTAAGTTCCCCCAGCATCCAACTCCCCTTCTCGTAACCTCACACACCTTATTACTAGGCACTCAATAAAGTCTGTTAATTTTAGGAAGAAAAAAACATCATAGCTTAATACTGGCTGTATTTAAAAGAATTATTTTTATGAAAAGAAAAAATAGCTCTAAATTTCACCCTAACTCAAGATTTTTTTCTACAATCCCAAGCAACCCTAAAAGAACATACCTCTTTAGTTTCTCAAGGCTACCACTAACAATCAGTGGCCACACTGCCACCACAGAGGGACCCTCTGAATAACCATTAAAGCACACTGAGGTTTTAGAAAAAACCATAAATATAAATTTCAAAGACAACTGAATATGCTGCAAATAAAAATAAAAATGTGATTCTTAATTCCACAAACCAATGGGATGAGAGGAGAATTTAACAGAATGAGTCTTTTTTTTTTTTTTTGGTACTGGAGATTGAACCCAGGGGTGCTTAATCACTGAGCCACATCCCCAGCCCTTTATTATGTTTTATTTTGAGATAAGGTCTCACTGAGTTCCTAAGTTGCTGAGGCTGGCTTTGAACTCGCAATCCTCCTGCCTCAGCCTTCAGAGTCACTGGGATTACAGGCATGCACTACCATGCCCAGCAGAATGAGAGTCTTTTTTAGGTTTTGTTTGTTTGTTTTTTGTTTTGGAGGGGTTTTTTTGGTACCGGGGATTGAACTCAGGGGCACTCGACCACTGAGCCACATCACCAGCCCTATTTTGTGTTTTATGTAGAGACAGGGTCTCACTGAGTTGCTTAGCACCTCGCTGTTGCTGAGGCTGGCTTTGAACTCGGATTCTCCTGTCTGAGCCTCCCAAAGTGCTGGTACTACAGGCGTGTGCCACCGCGCCCGGCTAGAATATGAGTCTTAATAACAATTCTACATGCTAAAGACTCATCACCTGGTACTCTGTAGAGACTTACAAATATTCTCTAAGAGTAAACCTTGCTCTGTAACAGGAGTTAGGGGCTTCAACAGTGAACTGATATTGGCAGTTGTACAACAGCTTTAGAATTAAATGTCCCATTTTCACCTACCCTAGTGCCTTCCACAGTTCCAAGAGAGAGGCAGCATGTGTGCTCCATTAAAAGAACTTCTCAGCCCTACTGAATCTACAGCATGGCACTTTCCACCAGCTTTGGCCTCATGAGGTAATTATGGAATAAGCAGGCTGGCAAAAGCTTAGCAAAACAGGGCCAAATGTTTCTCAAAGTGTGTTCTGAACTTTTTTCTTGACCTTTAGCTTATGATAGCTCAGACAAGTATCTTAAAAGCATTTCTAGTCAGCCATTTTTGGTAACTTGTGAGCAAAATTATTTTTAGCTGAAAAAGTTTATTTTAATCCCTCTCTCATAACCCAAAAGCATCTGATCAGGTTTAGTTCAGTCTTTCCAGAGTGGTCTGTCTGTGAGTGGATTCAAAGCATAGAATATTTCAGCTTCAAAGGAGCAGCTTTCTCTTTAAAAAGCAGAACAACCAAAATATGCTAATACACAGGATACATGAAAAAACATCACTTGCCTACCTGCCACCTCCTCAGTATACTGCAGCAATTAAACACTTAAATATTCGTGAAGTTTTTTGAAAGCCTGATGGACAAAATGTTGTTACAGCAGTTCATGCTATGACAAGCAAAAGACACGTCTACATGGCAGAAAGTGCTTCACATAAATTCAAATATAATAAAACAGAACATAACATGCAAGTGGTTTCCATGCAGCACTCAAACTGTGATTCCAAATAGAGGGAAGGTTCTTCTAGGATGAAGAATAGCTGGGAAAAATAAGAAAATGAGCAATTCTACTGGAAGGCAGTATAAGTACATCTGTCCAGCTTAACCAAATATAGGTTTCTTTGTTCTCTCCCACTTTCTCTTTCTTTTTTTTTTTTTTAAATATTTTTTTAGTTGTAGGTGGACACAATATCTTTTTTTATTTATTTTTATGTGGTGCTGAGGATCGAACCCAGCGCCTCACGCATGCGAGGCAAGCACGCTACCACTGAGCCACAATCCCAGCCCCCCACTTTCTCTTTCTTAATGGACAGAGTTACTATGAGAACATGCTCCTTGAGTGGCAGGATAATCCAACTACACATCCAGCCAGCTTTGTAAACAGTTGGTACATGATAGCAAGGAGGTAGCAGTCAGGATGGACTGTATACCAAAGACACTCCAGGAAAATCCCCTGCCCTTGGCTCGCCGTTCCAACCCCACTATCCCACCTGCAGTTGCCCTCAGACGCTACCCCTGTACATACTGGTACAGGGGAAATGCCCTTCCAGGGCTTGGTCTACCTAGCCTCTGCTCAACTCACTGCTCTCAGGAATAGCTCCAGCAGAATGCTCTTATGCTGGCTACGAAGCCCACCCAGCTCTGCTCCCACAGAAACACCAGGCTCGGTCCTATCAGGGTATGAAAGCTCCTCTATTTACCATCAGGTTATGTGCAGAAACGAAAGGCCATTTCCAAATCCATCTGTTCATAAAATTCCAATATGAAAAAATCCAAGTGCACACCTATAATCCCAGCACTCTGGGAGGCTGAGACAGGAGAATCACGAGTTCAAAGCCAGCCTCAGCAACGGCGAGGCACTAAGCAACTCAGTGAGACCCTGTCTCTACATAAAACACAAAATAGGGCTGGGGATGTGGCTCAGTGGTCAAGTACCCCTGAGTTCAATCCCCGGTATCAAAAAAAAAAAATCCAAAACTCATGTAGCTAAAGGACATTTCTGTGTAAGTATCATACACTAACCGATTGCGCCACTGGAGCTCCCTAGGGGATGTTTCTTTAGAAACCCGCAGAGGCTTATGGTAGTAGCTCTGACTCACTCTGCTGCTTCTCAACCTACTTCATGATTTACACTTGACCCTTTATAATTATACTGTTGAATAATTCATCCTGTAGGCACATTCAACATTTATAATTTTCTAACATTACTTTCCATTTTTAATCATGTCTACATCTATCCACTACTTAATATCAGCATTTTCACAGTTAATATATGTACTAAGACGCAGCTAATTATATATAATAATAATATATAAGACATAATACAAACACAGAAATATATTAAATATATAAACACATAAATATATAAATATATAAGCACTGGAAATACTCTTTGTACCTCCAAATAATGTGACAGACAAAATTGAAATGACCATGAGCCACCACTGGTGCTATGTTTTGTTTGTGATAAGCAAAACTAGCACACTTCTGCTCCAACACGTAACTACTCATTTCTATGAAAATTGACAAATTTAAGGATCATAAGCCCTGTACTTATACCCGTATACCTGTTAAATTGTTATTCTTAAGCAATACATGCATGCACAGTACTCCTCACCAACTCGTTTTACTTCATACAGTTTCAGTTATTCACAGTCAACCACAGTCTGAAAATATTAAATAGAAAATTCCAGAAATCATTTATAAGTTTTAAATTGTACACCATTCTGAGTAGTGTGACAAAATCTTCACCATCCTGCTCTGTCCCACCTGAGACCTCAACCATCCCTTTATCCAGAGCAACTGTTAGAGTATCGCAGTGCCTATGTTCCGTTATCCCTTATGTTATGTAATAATGATCCCACAGCACAAGAGAGTGGTGCTGGCAATTCTATTACAATAAACTCTTATAACTATTCAAATTTATCATTAGTTATCATTAAGCTCTTTCTGTGCTGAATTTATAAATTAAACTATCATAGGTATGTATGTACAGGAAAAACCAGTATAGATAGGGTTTGGTATTCCTCTATTATCCAGTTTCAAGCATCCACTGAAGGTCCTGGAATATATCCTCATGGACAAGAGAGGACCACTATAATATAAAAGGCACAAAAGGTACATAATAAACATTAAGTCTTCACCTGCAGCTCTATTCCTTCATCATTCGGGGCTCTTCCCAGGAGCAAATACTATCAAGAATCCTATGTATCTTGGCCCAAAAAAAAAAAATTCACAAAGAATAGAACTATCTACTTTTCCACACTGTGACTTTTAGACTTGAAGTATTTAGAGAGTGTTCTGTTTCTACTCAAATTTCCTGTCAAACAGCATTTTTTCAACCTTCTACTATTTAAAATAATGCTATAGTGGGGGCTGGGGTTATGGCGCAGTGGCAGCGTGCTCGCCTAGCACGCGGGAGGCACTGGGTTCGATCCTCAGCACCACATAAAAATAAAAATAAAGATATTCTGTCCACCTACAACTAAAAAATATTTAAAAAAATAAAATAAAATAATGTTATAGTGTATATTCTTCCACACAGATGCAAGCATATCTATACAGTAATTCCCTAGAGATAGAACTGCTCGGTCAAAGAATCCGTACATAATCCGTATATTATGTGACTTTTTACCCAAGCAATATGAGTACCTAATTCTCTACTTACACCCCTATCAATATATTGTTATCAAATTTTTATTCTAATTGTATACTTGTTCCCTAAACGTCCTCCAATAAGCTTCACGTTCCATAAGAACATTCCTTTAACTCTTTAACCAGGGCCCAGCAGTATTTAGCATCTCACAAGTATTCAAATGTCAGATGACTAAGTGAATGATCAAGAAGAAAGCCTTCCGCACGATATAGAAAGTTAACTTCTAATATAAAGAACAATGAAAGTGCTTAAAATATTAGCAATTTTTCTCTTTTAGAGAAGAAAAGAGGGAAGGAAACAATAATGGATAGATAAACTGATTATGATCTAAAATGGTTTCTGGGGCTTGGGGCTGGGGCTCAGTGATAGAGCACTTGCCTCGCAAGTGTGAGTCACTGGGTTCAATTCTCAGCACCACATAAAAATAAATAAATAAAATAAAGATATTGCGTCCATCTACAACTAAAAAAAAATTTTTAAAAAATAAAATTTAAAATGGTTTCTCTTAGGGGTTAAAAAAAGAAACAACAGTAATGATTCATACCTGTCTGAAATGATTCATAGTATTATCCTACCTTAAAGTATTCAGTCTATCTTCAAAATGCCAAGAAAGCTGAAGGGCTGCCAAGGAATATTGAGATTCCTCCTCTGAAACCTCCATAAGATACCAAAGCTTCTCACATCAATATTCTTTTTACGTAACTTTCCAAACACTGACTTTCACTGTGTATTGTGCACAGTCATCACTCACATGCTTCTGTAAAATACCTGGCATAGATAATGCTAAAAATCTTGCAGTGAGTACTATAAATACTGAACTCCCCATACCTCTAGTCAGCATGCACTGTCATGGTCTTTGGTGCCCCTGCTTTGTGCTATAACAACCAACATAACAACAGATAAAAACAGCACTTGCTATGGAGCAAGCACATTACATTCATGGTATTAACTCATTTACCACAACCTATGAGATAGAAACTACCACTATCTCAATCCTACACATGAAAAACTTATGCACAGAGGAGTAAGTCGCCTAAAGGACACAGCTAAATAGGTATAGAGACAGAAACTGAACATAGACAATCTGATTATCAGAATGAATCCTTTTAACCCCGTATTTCACCATAGTATGATAATTACTCTGATAAAGTAATGTACAGAATATGTATCACTAAAGCACTCGCTTTAACATATACTCTGTGAATACCTCTATCAGAATAATTATGACATTGTATTAAAATTATCTAGGTACGGGGCTGGGGTTATGGCTCAGCGGTTGAGCGCTTGCCTCACATACATGAGGCACTGGGTTTGATCCTCAGCACCACATAAAATAAATAAAGATATTGTGTTCATCTACAACTAAACAAAATATTTTTTTAAAAAAATTATCTAGGTACACATCCATGCCCCACTGCAAATTCAAATCACCACATATAGCACTATAGAACTCAATAAATTCTTCAACTGGGTTTCAGGTTTAGAGAATGATAAAACATCATTTCTACTCCTCAGGTCCACATTTCACATTTCCTATGTTGGTACTTCTTCAGCTCCTGTATGCCACTATTCCCTAAGACCTATCTACTCAAAGGCGAGATCTACATCTCAAACATGTACTATTTCCCTAGAGATGCTGTCCAGACCTCTTGGGCCGCCTGGGGGACATTCTTGGGGTCCTGAAACACTGCAAAGGCGCACACCACCACACCTGAGTATAGCTAGCAGTATGGCTCCCAGTGGCTCCAGCAGCCACTAGCCTGGATAACTGGTTCTTATCAGGACCATGGCGTAACTTAAGCCACCTGACAACCCATCTCTCAGCTGCTACGACAGGCGCTTTCTGCTATCATGTTGCACAAATGCCTGGAAACCTTACACTGGCTGTGAAGGAAAAAGCAATAAGTGACACAACACAGCATCTGGGGCCCTTCCTGCTTCCATTTACTTCTTGGGGCAGGAGCACTAACCTGCATGACTCAGGCCACAGAGACCAAGAAGGCCTAATTCATCCACTACAGAGCCTTGGCACCACAAAGACCATACAGAGAGAGTGGACTAAGGGGAGACCAGCGCCCATCTACACTGTGAGGCACATTGCACCTGCCTTTGTTCTCCTGCCCAAAACACTCTCCAAGCAGCTGGAATGCTGCCTCCTCCATAATATCCTCCTGGAAACAAAGCTCTACTGCAGAAGTCAACTCTGCAAAGCATGTTTATTTCATATCTTTGAATGCAGATGTCTGTAAAGGTTAACTGGGCTAGAATCAAGCCTGAGCTTGAAATCTAATTCTTTGTCTAAATCAGAATCCACTACTATCCAGGAAACAGGGAAAAACAACTAAAACGAAATTCCCTATTTGTTGAACCATATCTACTTTTTCCCCATCAAGGCTCAGCCAGAGAGAAGCCATATGCTGAGGAAGAAGAGAATTCACTCAATCCTAGGCTTTCCACAAACACAAACATCATGCGCAGCTAATTGCCATTTATGGCCGCTGAGATGGGAACACCTATGAAGAACTCAGCCCTAATTTCTCACAATTCAACACCAAGCTTGGTTCACTGAACAGCCTCCTGACAGCAGTGACATTCAATCAGGAAAAAGTTGGGTACTTAGGATATGTCAAGATGTCATAATGAATAAAATCACACTGTAGTTAGTTAGATTCCATGTGCATCGACTCAAGGCAGATTCTGAGTATCATTAGTAACTCAATGACAAATAGGGTATCTTACCCATGATGTGCTCACTAGTCAAAAACAGACCGGGGGGCCTGGGGCTGGGGCTCAGTGGCAGAGCACTTGCCTAGCATGCATGAGGCACTGGGTTCGATCCTCAGCACCACATATAAATAATAAATGAATAAAATAAAGATAAAAAAAAAAAAAAAAAAAAGACCAGGAGCAGCTGACCAGGAGTTGGAAAACTGAGCATACCTATCTTTTACTAAGACATCCCTAGAAGATATCATGATTCAAGGATTTGCAGGGAATTCACATGAAAGAACAGAGACACAGGTTAGGTCTCTGACCTTGTGATTCCATAATTCCATAAAAACAAAGAATCACACTATATGAGGTCCTGTACTAATAAGTCAGCTATACTAAAGACAATCAGAGACGGGCGTCGTGATGCACACCTGTAATCCCAGCACTTTGGGATGAGACAGGAGAATCACGAGTTCAAAGCCAGCCTCAGCAATGGCAAGGTGCTAAGCAACTCAGTGAGACCTTGTCTCTACATAAAACACAAAATAGGGCTGGGGATGTGGCTCAGTGGTTGAGTGCCCCTGAACTCAATCCCTGATACCAAAAAAAGAAAAGATAATCAGACACAGTCATCTCAGCAGACCAGAGCAAAATAATCTTAATTTCAGAAAGCTAACAAAAAAGAGGAAAAAAAAAAATCAAACTGATATGAAGTGATCTCCAAACAGAGGGAAAACCAAGTACAGAACAGTATGCATATTAATACTATTATCTAAGTTATTCCAAAAGGTGGGGGAAATACTATATAGGAATGTTCTCTGGAAGAATAACCCAGATAACTAACTACACTGGTTCTCCACAAGGGGAACAAATGGGTAGCCAGGAAAAGGCAGAGGACTTTTTACTCTTTAATGCATGTTTTCAGTCATTAACCTTGTGAAGATATTATATGCTTAAAGTGTAAGAGGAAAAAAAATAGGACTTTATACAAGAAACTCTCAGAGAAATCACACCAAGTAGTAAGAAAGATTAAGAAACAAAAGATGCTAAAGCCAAATATCTGGGCTTATTGCTTGTTGTCACATTCTGAGCCTGTGCTATCTTGTTCATAAAAATGAGGACATTATTTTCCCTAACTAAAGCAGAAGGTTGAACAGATAACTTCTACATGCCTTTGACTCTGGTGATTTCACACAACCCACCATAATCAATCTATTGATTGATGCATCATTGGTCCATTATCTGAACAAAAATAAAATTAAAGACAAGCCGGGCGCGGTGGCACAAGCCTGTAATCCCAGCACTTAGGGAGGCTGAGACAAAATAATCGTGAGTTCAAAGCCAGCCTCAGCAACGGCGAGGCGCTAAGCAACTCAGTGAGACCCTGTCTCTACATAAAACACAAAATAGGGCTGGGGATGTGGCTCGGTGGTCGAGTGCCCCTGAGTTCAATCACCAGTACCCAAAAAAAAAAAAAAAAAATTAAAGACAAACCACCCTTATGAATGGATTAATGCTGTCCTGCGAGGTTCTAGTTCTGGTGGGACTAGACCAACACCGGAGAGAGCAGACTGTTAAAAGCAAGCCTGGCATTCCCCCCAATGCCTTTTCCACAAGCACTTTGGCACCCACACTCTCTCTCTTGCCATGTGATGCCGTGTGCTCCTCACAGCTCTGCCAGCAAGAAGGCCAACACCAGATTTGGGCCTGCAACCATAATAAACCACTTCTTTATAACTCAAATAAATAAGTAAAATTCAAGATGGGACTTTAAGGGGGGCAGGGTAACAGGGATTGAATCCAAGAGCACTTAACCACTGAGCAACATCCCCAGCCCTTTTTTGATGTTTTATTTTGAGACAGGGTCTCGCTAAGTTGCTCAAGGCCTTGCCAAATTGCTGAGAATGGCTTTGAACCTGTGATCCTCCTGCCTGAGCCTACCACACCACTGGGATTGTAGGTGTGCACCACTTTGCCCAGTGAAATGGAATAATTTGAGACTCAAACCAACAAACAAGCCAGGCACAGTGGCGCATGCCTGTAATCCCAGCACAGTGGTCGAGTGCCCCCGAGTTCAGTTCCTGGCACCCAAAAAAAAAATAACAACTGTCATACATCCATAACCAATTATCCCATTTAATTACCCTTAAATATGAACCATAGGAAAAATGAGATAAGCACATAAAACCCCTAATACAATGGCTGGCACTTACAAGTACACAATAAATTTTAACAAAATCCCAATTCAAAACACTGGCTTGATCCAAAGTACTAAAGAAAGAAACTGGAGGTCAGTATTAACTTCAAGTTCTATGGGAATCAACCATCAAGTAACATGTGAAATGTTTTCAATATTAAATACGTGGCATGCAAGGACAATGAAGTACCTATTTGCTCCACTCCTTATCAGCCATACCCACCCAATCTCAGGGGCCACAAGAAGGCACCGCATAAAGAGCCACAAGATCTAGGGAGGAGCATCAGCTTTACCATTTCCTAGTCACAAGGCTTAAAGGTATATTTTCACCAGCTGATAAACAAGAATTGCCCTTTGTTCAGGGCTGTAATAGGGAATAAATAAGAACCAGTATGAAAGCCTTTTTATAAACTATAAGACCTGCTGGGCAAGGTGGCAACGCCTGTAATCCCAGCAGCTCCGGAGGCTGAGACAGGAGGATCACAAGTTCAAAGCCAGCCTCAGCAAAATGCGAGGTGCTAAGCAACTCAGTGAGACCCTGTCTCTAAATAAAATACAAAATAGGGCTGGAGATGTGGCTCAGTGGTCGAGTGCCCCTGAGTTCAAACCCTGGTATCAAAAAAAAAAAAAAAGCAACATGCATTTAAATATTGCATATTTTGTGCAATTTTAGTCTCTATGCTCCACACAGTCCTGTGGTTACAGAAAAGGCAACAAAAATTAAGTTTTAGAACTACATAAAGGGTGACTTTTTTTCTTTTTTAGTTGTAGACAGACACAATACCTTTATTTTATTTATTTATTTTTGTGTGGTGCTGAGGATCAAACCCAGTACCTCGTGTGTGCTAGGCCAAGCACTCCACCACTGAGCTACAACCCCAGCCCAAGGTTGACTTTCTTTTAAATCAAATGTTTTTACTGAGTTCTTACTTACTGAATTCTTACTTTATATCCCTGGCACTGATGGAAGGGCCAAGATACATAGATTCCTTCCTACAAGGAATTCAAACAGCACTAGGGTAACAAGAAAAATAGAGCTAGGAAATAAAAATAAAAACAACTATTATATATTGAACACCTGCTATGTGTTCGGCCCTGAACTTAAGCACATTATATACACATTATATATACATTATATAAAAGATGATGATTACATACATCATCTCTTAATCCTTACTAATCCATAATATATTTTACAAAAGAAGATGATGCTTAGGGTAACTAACTTAACCAAAACCACATAGCTATGAAGTGGAAAACCTCAGACTTAATCAGTACTGCCTGTCTGCAGTGCCATTCTATTCTTCTAATCTTGGAGTTAATAAAGCTTTTCTGCACAACACACACTCACACAAAACAAACCATTAATGAAACTTTTACTATTACACACACAAAAAAATTAACCTGACATAGTAAATGAAAAGAGCAAGGGATGTGTAAAGTATGCTACTGTTTATAAAAAAGAAAAGGGGAAGAATAACACAAACAAGCAACAGTAGCTACCTGTTTCCTAAAGAGGGACAGGACAGAAGGGAATCAGTTATGAGAAGGAGGTATTTCACTCAATATATTTTTATGAATTTATAGAGTTAGGAATTAACTTTGAAGTAGGAGATTTGGGCAGAAATCGTGGTTTGGTTAAGTCAATTTAGTTTTTTTTGTGTTTGTTTTCATAAAGTCAGTTTAGAAAATGATGCATAAAACCTCAGTCACAACATCAGCTTACAAAAGTACAATGTGACAGTTTTTTGAAAAATGTAATTCTAATTTCCAAAGTTATTTGACTTTTTGGGGGGGAGGCAGAATGACACCTACTATTTTTCAAAGAGCAAACAATGAGTTGGGCCTGGTTGCACACACTAGTTGGGAGGGTGAAGCAGGAGGAACACACATTTGAGGCCTGCCTGAGCAATTTAGCAAGACTGTCTCAAAATAAAAAGGGGGCTGGGGCGATAGCTCAGTGGTAGAGTGCTTGCCTACCATGCGTGAGGCACTGGGTTCGATCCTCAGCACCACATATAAATAATATGGATCTTTATTTAAAGATCCATCAACAACTAAAAAAAATATTTAAAAAAAAAAAAAGGGCTGGGGATGTAGCTCAAGCAAGGCCCTGGGTTCAGTCCCCAGCAATGCGCTCACGCGTGCGTGGGCACACACACACAACGCAGTGAATACAGCTCGGGATATTCCAAATAAAATAAACATCCCTGCTTAAAACAGAACGTTTAACCAAAATTTTTAGGTTTATTCAAGCTCTGGGATACTGTTAAACCAAATAATTCATAGTGAAGCGGAAACCCAAAAAGGATAAATGACCCCTCCAGCAAGCCCAAGAAAATCAAATAAGAAATTCTTAAAATAGACTTCCCAGGACTGAAAAGCAAAACCTACAAGGTAACACTCCAACTACCCTTAGAGAAAAAAAATGCAAAGTAAGGGAAATTGCAAGTGCACACACACACAGAATTATCTATTAATCACAGCATTTTTATACAGTTGACAAAAATCACTAATGGTCCCTGATAAGCATCTTTCTGAAAGGCGGCTGCTGCATGCAGTAACATGCTTTAATGCTAATGTCTGGAGGCAGGTAATGCCAAGTAAACCAACTGATCTCCGACACTGTAAAACCTGGCCAGCTCAGAGCCAGACTACTTCAGCAAGATCTCGTCAGTAATACAAGCAGCTAAAGACCTACACACAAAATAAGGACAAAAAGTTATCTATAATGAGCGACAGGCAGCAGCATCTGGGGATGGAGAGAAGTGGCCAACAGAAATGTCTAACTCAGAGAGACCTGTTGAATCTGACCAGAACTGCCTCACAGTCCTAGATGATATTAATACCAATCAAATCAGCTTATTAGCAGTCATGAGTCAGACTATGGCTCTGAGTTCAAATATAACATAAAGTATGCAGTAAAATCTGTATGCGAGTACAAGCAACACAGGTATGCACAGATGAAATGAACTGCTTAAGTGATAGCTGCCTAGCATTACTTTGTACTCTTTTATTTTTTTTTTATTTTTTGGTACCGGGGATTGAACCCAGGGGCACTCGACCACTGAGCCACATCCCCAGCCCTATTTTGTGTTTTATGTAGAGACAGGGTCTCACTGAGTTGCTTAGCGCCTCGCCGTTGCTGAGGCTGGCTTTGAACTTACGATTCTCCTGTCTCAGCCTCCCTAAGTGCTGGGATTACAAGCGTGAGCCACCGCGCCCGGCTACTTTGTACTCTTTTAAACAAGCTGCTTCTCTCTCACAGACAGGTGTACAGCAAAACCTGGCACATACTTTCAAAACAAGTACTACCAACTCCCTATAAGGTTTGCCAAAGCTCCCACTGTTGAGAGGCAGTCATTGTGGAGACTTCCTGGAGTTCCAACAAAGTCTTAAACCCACTATGCCAGTCACTGACAGTGACAGTGTTCCTGCAAGAATGAATGAAGTGCAAAACCCATGAGTTAAGCTTTGTGGGTCCTGCAAGTCACCACAAAACATCTTCCAATTTTCCAGTTTTGCTTTGAAATCACACAAGCCATCCCCTAGAAACCAAGAAACAGCAGGTGAAAGCTGTCAAAGCCACATATTCAGACTGATTAGGGGACAAGCCAGTCTGACTAGGGGATAAAGGAACCTCATTTGCAGATGCTTTTGCCAAGGGGAGGAGACAAAAGGGGGGAAAAGCTAACAAAGATCTACAATTCCTGCCTTCTACCCAAAATTATTACTCACCCTCCCAAGAATTTCTGTGAAACTCTGAACTACAGTAGGAAAAAAAAGAAAAAAGGAAAACAAACTTAAGGCTGTAAGTGTGACTGTAAAAAAAATCCCCAAGAGAGGATGACCTATGAAACTAAGCTCCATGCAACAAGGGCTAACTATGCAGCTGCTTTTCTACTTGCCTAAGAGTCCAAGATAAATACAGCAGGCCCATCAAGAAGACCCACCAACTTCCAGGGAAATAGAACCAAAGTCCTCTTGTCTCAGGACAAACCACACACCCACGAATTAATCCCTAAAAAAATCCATATAGGTCTGCTTTAGAAAACATTCTGGTTATCAGCAATTAATGTCCCCTCCTCCAAACAGCTGCCAATTTGCAGAGGAAAAAGCTGCTCAAAATAAGTAATTGAAAGAACTTCCCATGAGCCTCTGTTCCCTAAGCATTCCAACTCCAGCAATAGCTGGAGGCCACACTGGGACCCGACAGGACCTGCCTGCAGTTCCTCTAGTTCTGCTAGTATTGCCTGTGCCCCCTTCCCAACCCCTAGACCTGTGAGAGTCCCACAGTCACCCACCTACCCCTCAGGATAAATCGTGCTTTGCTTGTGGTATTTCCAATTAGGATCTGACAAAATCAATGCAGCCAGAAAGAAAACAAACAGTATGCCTCCTCCAAAACCACATGCCTGGAATAAAATATTCAATATCCAGTGCAAAATCTCTTTTCCTCAACAAAGGAAAAACCAAGGAACCAGCCTCTACATAGGAAAAATCCCACATACCAGGGTTTTATCTGGGGACTTCAGTCCCTTAAAAACACAAGTATTATGGTTGAATACACCCATGTGGAAGTCTACACCTCAAAGGCTCAGTTTCCTCCCTTGGGAAAAAAGGTTTTTAAGCAGTTATTCAACCATTATCATGTGACGATTCATGACTGCCATCTACTTCATAAGAGGTATTATTTATCATGAACCCTCAGGTGAAATTTCTAGATACCACACAGCGCAGAATACATCAGGAGGAGGTGATATTGCAGGCAGTTCTCTCTCTGATTTCCCTTCTTTGGAGTTGTTTATTCATTCAAAATCTAAAAAGCCAGAAGGACTACAAAATGTAACCCTCCATTCGCCCCGATGAAGGCCCACACCACACTAACGAGGGAAAGCTCGAAGCTGGAGAATGGGCCAGAATTCTTCAGGAGCCAAAGCCAGAAGCCGAAAGTGAGGGGGAAGGGAGAACAGCAGCCTGAGAGCAGAATTCTTGTAAAATACTTGTATAAATCTATCCTCAAAGCTGAGATGTGGGGCTGGGATTGTAGTTCAGTGGCACAGCGCTTGCCTCCCATGCATGAGGCCCTGGGTTCAATCCTCACCACCACATACAAAGCAATAAAATAAAGACATTGTGTCCATCTACAACTAAAAAAATATTTTTAAAAAACTGAGATAAAGGAATTGTATCAAACTTGCTCTTTTTCAAATACATCCAATAGGAGTGATCTGAAAAATGGTATATATTTTGTAAAGTGTCTCAACTTATTTTTCCTGGATCCATAAAAACAAGCAATAATATCTGATGAAATTCACCAGCCAGGAAGGGGAAGGTTAAGGTCCATGGCTGATCAAATGATTCTATTCCCAAATGGTGTTAATATATCTAAAGTGCAACAACCCAGAATCCCTCAGCAGCACTGTGAAAAGGTAGATCAACAGTCTGCTCCAATGAACTGGAACATGCTAGCTCTAACTGCCCCCTCGCTTGTGTGGTTCCTTCTTTTTCCTTAACCACACTATCACAAAGGGGCTTTTGCACATACACACGTGCACTCAATTAATATCTGAGCACAGGAAACTAAATATCAGGTTGCCATGCCCACCCAACACACTCGGCAGTTAAATTCCACCCCAGCTTCTGTCTTCAGAAAGCCTCTCTCACCTTTAACCCTGATGCGAGGGGAAAGATCAGGTAACATTCACAATATCAACCAACACCTAGTCTTCACAAGAGCTGGAAAGCAGACCAAGGGCCAGACCAGACCCCTCAGGGAAAATCTGGAGAAACAATTAAAGCCGTCTGTAGGCCCCAAATGAGAAGCAGGAAGACAAAGAGCAATTTGACAAAAATACCGGTTTCTTCACTATTTGGACTTAGGCACAGTGCTAAACCCTATGGATCCCTAAAGATCCCTTCAGGATTTCAATCTGGGCAGTGATGGAGGGGCAAACATTTGATCAAATGGTAACCTAAAAAGTCCTACAACAGAGGCTGGGGTTGTGGCTCAGCGGTAGAGCACTCACCTCGTGCAGGTAAGGAACGGTGTTCGATCCTCAGCACCACATAAAAAATAAAAATAAAAGTATTGTGTCTGCCTACAACTAAAAAAAATTTGAAAAAAAAAAGTCCTACAACAGAGCTACAGTCATGATATTTTGGAAAACACGAGTATGGGCAGGATGAGAGTCATAAAAGGCATCCAGGGGGAAACAATATCCAAACTGATTCTTGTTTTACAAATGGGGGACAGTGGGGGCAGAAAGAGAAAAAGAGAGAGACTTTCAGTTAAAAGTCACAGAAACAAAAGTGAATTACCTGAGTGGCACAGCATGCTCACTTGGAGGTGGAGTGCACAAAGAGATGGGGCTACAAAACAGGCAGATGTCGGATCAGAAGGGCCTGGTAGGCTCAGGGAGAGAATGGACTTCATCCTGAGATCAACATGAACTTTCAAAAGATTTTAAGCAAGGAGTAACAGATTCTCTCTTTGAGATAGATCCCTCTGTTAGCAGTCTGGAGAGTGGGTATAAAGAGATGAAGAGACAACACACAGGCATCCCTGCTCTGTTTCCATAAGCCAAAATGAGAACAAAAGATGCCATTTACTTGGGATGGTGATGTAGCTTAGCTCAGTGGCAGAGCACTCCCCTAGCATGTATGAGGCCCTGGGTTCAATCCCTAGCACTGCAAAAAACAAAACCAAACAAGACAAAAAGGTGCCATTTACTTGATGCAACATGTTTAACCAACATACCTTAAAATTTTGAAATACAACATTTTCACTGCTCCTAAAATACATGCCCTAAAACAGCCAGTGAATCTGTCACCCACTCTTCCAGCAGAACTCCCCTGGGTTCCATGAAATATCTGCATTCCCCAGTGCACTCCTTCACAAAGAATGAAATGCTGCCCCTCCCTCCAACAAGAGAGACCTCAATGACCAAGTCCATTACCCAAGTCCATTACACTTCTCCCCCCACCCCACAAGCGAATGAGGTTTCCCAGTTTAACACACTGCTCATCTCTAACTGTTCTCAAGTCTGGCACCTAATCAATCGGAAGCACATTAACCACTCCATGCTGATCAAGCAGTAAGCAGGAACTTATTGAGTGCTGTACAGCAGGATATAAGGAAAGCAAGAGATAAACATGCAGCGCTGGGTTTCAGGATAGGCACTTCAAATAATCTCAGTTACTCACTGTAGTAGCACATAAGAGTATGTATTAATTTCCCCAGTTCACAGATGTGGGAACAAGAATTCAGATGTTCAATATTTTGCCAAAAACCATCCAGTTGTTAAGCTGCAGAAGTGAGGACTCAAATCCAAGTATGAGAAACTCTAAATGGTGTATTTCTATCTGACACCATATGTAAAGTACATATGTACTTCACAAATATGTTTCAAAATTAAAGCTGAGAATAATAGTAACAATATCTTCACTTTAAAACCCCTATCTTAAGCCAGGCACGGTGGCGCACCCCTGTAATCCCAGCACTTAGGGAGGCTGAGACAGGAGAATCACGAGTTCAAAGCCAGCCTCAGCAACGGCGAGGCTAAGCAACTCAGTGAGACCCTGTCTCTGCATAAAACACAAAACAGGGCTGGGAATGTGACTCAGTGGTCGAGTGCCCCTGAGTTCAATCCCCAGTACCAAAAAAAAAAAAAATTAAAAAAAACCCTACCTTAGAATCTCAGATTAAGGGCTCACTCAGAGAGGTCAGTGACAACTGAGTGATCCCAACTCCAATTTCTAAATGCTACTGAAAAGGTCACTCCTGGGCATTAGTGATCAAAAATGTTCAGGCTCAAATACTCAAAGCAACTTGGCTATACTCCAGAGAAATATACATCCTCCATATTGTCCCAAGTCCCCAAGACAACGTTTGCAAAAAACTCAGGGCTAACTGCTTGCTCACTCACTCGACTGATTTCCCGAACTACTTTACACCCCAAATTACAGAAATATGTCCAGGATTCACATGGCAGTCCTGATCCGATTTGTCCCAATCCTGGCTCAAGCAGCTTTGCACTACCTCCTAACTAGATCAGCGCCAGCCAATGGGTTTACTCAAGCTGATCTGTGATGGATTAGATAATGAAACCTTAGCCATGTAAGCTGCCTGCTCACATTGGGGTTGCAGGGAAGGAGAAAAAGAAACTCAATACTCCTAGGGGCCACCTAAAACACCAAATGCACTCCCATGCCCCGTTCCATCTGTTTGCTCATGCTCCAGTTACTGCCATTTCCTTTCCATCATCTCTGTGGCTCTTCCCTCCTGCCTCTGAAGGCAGCAGCACATGTACCCCAGAATAGAAACACTGCTTTGCAAACATACAACAAAAATTCCAAAATGGCTGTCTTTATTGTTTCTGCAAATTATTAAAGCCTAACATCCAACTGAGGGCGTAACAGATGTCAAACTAGAGATCCACTTGCAACATTCTTGTTTACACTAAGTAGTATACAGAATTTCTTCCTCCACAATCCTGTAATTTTGAGGCCTCTCTGTACCAGTCTGCTTTATAACAAAATGGAAGTTAAATCTCCAATTAGCTTCTGTTGTATTCACACATCAGTGAAATAGAGGCAAGAATGACAAGGTGGCTAGAAGATGGGAGAGGGAGTCAAGGCAGACTCAACTCGTGCTGATCTCTAGAGTCACCTGAAGAATAATTCCACTTTCAACTCAGAGATGACCTTCTCCTTCTCAAATACATCCTCAGTTTTACATTCACAGGTTTCTGTGTAAGGCTTGAAAAAAATTAGTAATTTTAGCAGAGTGCAGTGGCACACACCCGTAATCCCAGCACTTTGGGAGCTGAGACAGGAGAATCACGAGTTCAAAGCCAGCCTCAGCAAAGGTGAGGCACTAAGCAACTGAGACCCTGTCTCTACATAAAACACAAAATAGGGCTGAGGATGTGGCTCAGTGGTCGAGTGCCCCTGAGTTCAATCCCCAGTACAGAAAGAAAGAAAAAAAGAAAATAGTAATTTTTACATGATTGTGCCTCAATTTCTCCATCTATAATATTTACTACTCTGGTAGTGTTATGAACTGAATGCTTCCGTCCTCCCAAAATCCACACGTTTAAGTCTTAACCCTCAATGTGATGGTACTTGAAGATGAGGCTGCATGAGCAGTGAGGAGGCACCATCTACAAGCCAGGAGGCCAGACCTCACCAGACACCAAGTCAGCTAGCACCTTAATCATGGACCTCCCAACCAAGAATTGTGACAAATAAATGTCTCTTAAGTCTATGGTATTTTGATGCAGCAGTCTCAGAAGACTAAGGTAGAAATGTCAGTAATTTTAGGGAGATATTGTTCATGAAATTACATGTAAGGGAAGTATGTTTTTGTGTAACTCTACTCAAGGCAGCACCACACTCAGCATCAGCGGCAAATACCCAAATGAGGGTCCAAAGAGACAGCCAGAGACAGCCACCTAGAAGAGAATAAACCCAGTAACAAGCAAGTGGGAAGACACTCAACAGATACAGCACCCACAAAGCAAGTACACACTACCCAGAACCCTTTCCCTGATTCCAGGAAGAAAGTCTCCCTGCTACTAGTCACCTGCTAACATGAACAAGTGCTAGCCCTACACAGCTAGACTGACTGAATGACACTATAGTCAAAAAGTTACTGACTTCACTGCCATAAAGCATTTTGCTAAAAGCTATAAGCAATCATTAAGATGTATCTTACTTACCTTATACAGTGAAGTTCCTAGAAAGTTGAACAAAAATATAATTTTTGTTAACTGAATTGTTTATATCCCTAGAAAAGTGACCAAAAAAATTCATTGCCCAGCATATTTGACTGCACCTAAGTGTCATACTTATCAGACCTGCTTAAAGTGAAATGAACCTCTAACATCTAGACACATAACTCATTTAACTTTCTACCAAGTTTGAGTAAATTATTCCCAAGTACTCCCTTCAAGAACTAACTACATTTGAGGCTGGGATTGTAGCTCAGCGGTAGAGCACTTGCCTCGCATGCGTGAGGCCCTGGGTTCGATCCTCAGCACCACATACAAAGCAATAAAATAAAGACATTATGTCCATCTACAGCTAAAAAAAATTTAAAAAAAAAAAAAAGAACTAACTACATTTCTCAAACCACACTTCAATTTTCAAATGAATGTCTCTGCCCTCCTGTTCCATGATTTGGGTCTATTTCTCTCTTTTCAGGGCTGAGCCAGGAGAGGTGGCCCATGCCTGTGATCCTAGCAGCTTGGGAGGCTGAGAAAGGAGAATTACAAATTCAAAGCCAGTCTCAGTAACTCAGCAAGGCCATAAGCAACTCAGTGAGACTCTGTCTCTAAATAAAATACAAAAAAGGGCTGGGAATGTGGCTCAGTGGTTAAGCACCCCTGAGTTCAATTTTCGGTACCAAAAAATAAAAATAAAGATCTATCTTTCCAAGGCTGCACTAACTCCTCTGCTACCTGCACAGAGCTTCTGTACACTGCCTTGAAAGCACCCATCCTGTTTCTCTTCCCTAAGGTTCCTTCTGAGCCTAAGGATTATAAAACAAGCATCAGGGACTCTCCGGAGTGCCCTGAGCTTCACTTTGAGAAGTAACGATTTATTCCAAAAGCTTGGAGGCTGCAACCCAACAGAGTTCAGCGTGGAATCTGAAGCTAACAGATGCAGCTCCATTTAGAAAGTAGCCTTGGAAAACTAACCCCAGTAAATGACTTTTTCCTGTAAAAAGCAGTTAATTCCTTGGCACTCACAGCGATTAGGAGATTTTGTGATGGTACCCTCACCCCAGAATTTCATGATTCTCTTTAAGCCCTTAACTATTTGAAACAAGGTAAATTTCAACTTCAATTTAACAAGTGCTGAGCACTTACCATGCACCAGAAACTGTCAAGTTATTATGGAAGATAAACACAAAGGAAATACAGTTCCTGTCTTTTGCGAGCTTACAATCTTACTAGGAAAATAACAAGAATAAAGCCATTAGGGATAATAAAAGACAATGCACAACTAAGCATCAACATACCAGGAGGCAAAAGCAAGGCCTAGCAAGTATCAGCTAAGCTGCCAGGGAGGCTTTATGAAGGAAGGAGCTAGAACTTCAGAAAAACTCCACTGTGTTAGGATATAAGAAAAAGCGCATGCTTTAAGACAAAAACACTGATGACATGAAGATTTTTACAGAGGATATTTTTACAGAGCCTATAAGCATTTCTAAATGAACTACTGAACTACATGCTCAGTTCCCTCACACTCTGAATGGCTGGTTGCTCACCTCATTCAAAGACCCCTACAGAGACACCCTCCTTTACCATCTTCATCATTCTCTATT
The DNA here is from genome assembly GCA_028644305.1 of Xerus rutilus. Classification (NCBI taxonomy): domain Eukaryota; kingdom Metazoa; phylum Chordata; class Mammalia; order Rodentia; family Sciuridae; genus Xerus; species Xerus rutilus. The sequence continues at coordinate 10,462,826 of CM053403.1, read as the reverse complement.
CCTTTCCCTGCTTAACTTTTCTTCTTAACTCCTCTTACCACCTAACAATAGTCATCTCTATTAGATCCCACTTCCCATTAGACTATTAGATCCATAAGAGCAAGGTCTTTGTTTACTACTTATCCCCCAGGGTTAAAACGGTGCCTGGCATGTAGCAGGTGCTCAATAAACATTAATTAAATTAATATTAAATATACATATACACATATTTTTTAAACATTTTATCCATTTGTCTTTCCACCTAGATCACATACACCTTAATGACAGAATTTAGCTGGTGGCACACATCATAATCCCAGTGACTTGGGATGCTGAGACAGAAAGATTGTCAAGTTTGAGGCCAGCCTCAGCAACTTAGTGAGACCCTAAGCAACTTAGTGCGACTTTTTCCCAAAATAAAAAATAAAAAGGACTGGGGATGTAGGTCAATGGTAAAGTGCCGCTGGTTCAACTCCAAGTACCAAGAAAAAAAAAACCTAAGGAACTTAGCTTGCTTGTATTTTTCAGAAGGTGACTTAGAAATGATCTTATACAAACACTTCATTTTACAACTAAGAAAACAAAAGCCCCAAAATAAGAGATTTCCCTACAACCGTAAAGCTAGTTGAAGGCAGGAAGCTAAATCAATGATTTGAAGACTTGTGTAACATGATATCGTGGAACTACAATAAAGAGAAGGTATGAAGTGAAAAATGAAAAACATTCATAAATACAGAGGGGGAAAAAAAAGGTTCTCTGTGGAATGTTCTGTTGCTCAATTATACCCAACAGACCTGAGGTACCCCTTGCTCTGCACAGTTCCTAGACACTGGTCCATTTCCAAATATCACCATCCTCAGCTAATCTGAAGGCAACTGGTAAGCAACAGGCCACAGGCAGAAACGAGGAAAGGAAAGGGGTATCATTATTAACTATGATTTCATTACTAACTGTGACTGCCAGAAATAATAAATGAATACATATGTGCATATGTAGATATTTGCACACACCAAATGGCACATGCTCACCAGCACTTGCTTCCAGTCCCCGCTTCTTACCACCCAATGTTAACTCACCTCTCCTGAAGTCTCCCTGCAGCCCTCTATATTTTTTCCAGGGCTCAGAGTTTTTACTTCTCACGATCCCTCTACATGAGCGAGTTCTCATGGAGAATAAAAGCAGGCAAAAAACAAACAAAAAGAACCCAAAAATGAACGCCAATAGGATCACTTTACCAAAACCAACAAAAGTAACAGAGTGGACACTGCAAAGGAGACCAAGAGGCACACAACAAACATGCAAGGCTTAAGTGCAGCTCCATCTCTAACACAGGAAGTCAGGCAAAGCCTTGAAAAGCAGGCAGCAGAGCACAGGAAGTCTTTTAGCACTGCAGAGATTTCCAAGAGTGGTGTAATGGAGAGAGCACAAGAATAGGAATGAGAAGACCAGGCTCTTAGCTCCAATTTTACAAACCGCTAACTGGGTGGCCTTAGGCAAGTCACTACTCTTCTCTGGACTTTTGATTCCCCACCTCTACAGTGAGGTGATTAAAATATGATGGGATTTAAATCCACCTCCCAAAAAATGATGAAAACTACTGATTCTTCTCCACCAAAAACTGCACATAAACTAATCTGGGTAAGATTCTTCCAAGTCTACCCAGATTAAGAACCCCTGGAAAAGATGAGGATGAGGGACCAGAGGGTCCCTTCTATCTCTAACATTCTATGATTCTAAGAGAGTTAGGCACATGTCTATACGCAAATGCTGCTGGGTGAGCCTCACCATTTTAAAGCACAGTATTCTGAGCAGAGACCAAATCTCGAAACCTGCAAGGTTTCAAGCCCTTCCTCAAACTACAAAGTAACTGACGTTATCAATACCTGTCCCATTCCCTACCCCAAATCAGCCAGTTTATCCTTGAATCCACAACTCGGAATCCAGTTTTCTAATAGCCCTACAAATTTTCTTTTGTACCCCAAGGCATCGAAGAGCTATTGGGAGTCCTAGCGGTGCAGGATGCAACTGGCAAAGTACAGGAGGGATATGTCCCGTCTCTCCTGGGACTCATTAGCATGTGCCACAAAATTAAAGAGGCTGAGGCTGAGCACCACGGTGTCCCCACACCACCACCAAACTCCATGTACTTCTCACACACTCCCCGTGTCACTAGTTTAACCCCCAACCTAAGCCACATCCCCTTTGGGCTCTCTCAAGGAGTTCTCTCGCTTTTCACGCCTCTCCTTCCAATGCTGCTCCCCTCCCCATCCCAGCGAGGGCCAGGGCTGCCCCAAAGGTGCTCCTCCTTGGGAGCCTTCCCACCAGGTCTCTTCGTCCTGGGCTCGGCCCAGTCGCTCTCCTCTGAGCAACAGATCCTGGATTTCCCGGTTTCCTAAGGAACTAAGGAAGGGTTTGAAGAAAGGGACTCCAGCCAGAGGCTCCGCGAGTTCCCCGTGCCGCCCTCGCCCCCTCAAGAGCGGGAGCCTCCTGCACCCCTCGCCTCAGCCTTGCTCGCCCCAGCTTCCACCAGGCCCCGGCCCGCCCGCCCTGCCCACCTCCCGCCGGGACCCCCGGCGCCCTGCCCTCTCCACGCCGCGGCGCCCGGCCGCCCCTCCCGGCCCCGCCCCGCACCCCGCGGTAACGGGGCGCCGGGTCCCGCGCGGTCACCTGCATCCCGCCGCCGTCGGCCGCCGCCTCCTCGGTGCGCGGCCGCTTGCTCAGGCCGGGCTCGGCTCCGTCTCCTCCCGCTCCGGGCACCGGCAGCTCCAGCTCCGACTCCCGCTTCATGCCCCGGGCAGCGGCGCCGGGCCCGAGCTGAGGCGGCTGCTGCGGCTGGGCGCCCTCCGCCATCCGCCCGCGCCCCCCTCGCCTCCGGGAGCCGGGCGACCCGCGACAGGCCACCTCCCCCTGGGCCTCGGCCCCGACTGTCGCGACAGGCGGGCGCGCGCCTGCCCCGCCCCCCGCGTGCGTGCGTGCGTGCGCGCGGGCCCGGCGCCCTCGCCGCTCGCGCCCGCCGCCCTCGCCCGCACGCCCGCACGCCCGCCCGCCGGCTCGTCGGCGCGGGGCCGCTGGCGGTCGCCTCGGGCACTCGCTCGCGCCCTGCACGCACACGCGCCGCCCGGCCGGCCCGCCGCGCCCCGCCTCTCGCGCTCCGGGGTCGCCGCCGGCCCGCGCCCGCTCACTCACACTCTCCCTCACAACACGCCGCCGAGGGAGGAAGGGGGCGGTCCGGCTCCTGAGGCGTGGGGAGGGCTGTTTATTTGGGGGAGGAGGGGCGCGAGGCCGGGACGAGCTGACTGGCCGGGATCCGCCGACCCGCCACTGTGGCAGCACCGGGAAGGCGGGGAGAGAGAAAGGAGGAGGGAGGGACCGGGATGTAGGACTCGCCCGCGCGGGAGGCTGTGGCGAGGGGGCGGCGGCGGCCGAACCCGCGGAGGGGCGGGGCCAGCGACCCTCGGCAATCTCCGCCCCCGCCGCCCGAGGGAGGCCGGGAAGAGATCGGGGAAGCTCGGGAATCTCCGGCACTGGCCAGGGATTGTCCAGGAGGCGCGGCGCGGCTGGAGTGCCAGCCAGCGCGGAGCGGGCAGGATCCGTCTCCTCGCGGGGCGGGGCCGTAGCCACGGGTAGGCGGAGCTTGAGAGGCCCGAGGGCCGGGGCGCAGCTCCCGCCTGCAGGACTAGTTGTGCGGAGTTGTGACCCGAGTTCACCCATCTGGTTGCCCAGGTGCCTGGCGACTGCAGGAACACTTTGCGGGCGGGGAAAGACGTAGAGGGTGGGGAGAGTCTTTGCCTGCTTTCTCTCCCGAGCCAGAATGGGAATCTCAAGTCCAAGAATGACGCCTCCCCTACACCCAGTTCTGAGAGCTTTTACCCTAATGATGATGGTGATCATATCCCTGATGATCTTAATAATCTCTGATGTTTTAAGAGCTTTACAGTTTGCACAATTCGTTTACAGACCCGTTTTGAGGTTGTTGATAGAGCTAAAGACCATGATCTCCATTTCATTGATGAACCTAAAGCTTACTTCCCGCAGCAAAAATGTGGCTGATTGGCAAGATTCCAGATCACATTCCTTCTCTATACCTTACTGCCTGCGCAGTACTTTATCGCTTATGCAGTAGCTTCTCTCTCCTAGGAAACTTTCAATAACAAGAACTGCTTCTACTTTCTCTGGTTTCCATATTGTACTCTGTACATTATGTGGGAGGCTAGGGATGATGTTGCATGAGTGACCTGGATTCTAGTCTTGGCCTTGCTAATCATCTTAAACAAGTTACTTTATCTCTTTGGACCCCCAACTCCAACATTTGGTAAATGAGGACATGCTTTGGATTATTGGTTCTCAACCAGATATAGATTTGTGCCTTTCCAACTCTGCCACCCCCATATTTGTCACGTCTGAAGACATTTTTTAATGTTGCGTTGAGGTTGTGGGGGTTGCTGACATCCAGGGAGTAGAGGCCAGGAATGTTGCTCAATGTCCTAGCATGCACAGGACAGTCCCCACAAGAATGCAATCCAACCTAGAATGTCAGTAGTTCAGAGATTGACAAATCCTAGGTTAGATGATTTTTAAGATCCTTTGCAACCACCCTATGACTTGTCCTTTGGACTTGGGGTTAGAGGGCTAGCGCTGGAAGAGAACAGAAGTAAAAATCCCTGCTTGAGTCAGACCAGCCCAGGTAGGAACCCAAGCTTTACACCTTCTGCCCATGGAATGTTGGCCCAGTGGTGACTGAAGCTTCCTTTACACAAATGTGCAAGAGCCTGCACACTGGTTGGGAAAGACAGGAGGACTTGCCTGGAAACTGGTTTTTCCTAGCCAGCACCTGGTATTTAATTCTTAGACTATAATACAGTACTTGTTTAGTTCTGCCACTTACAAGTCATGATGCCATGTGGAAGCTACTTAACCTCTCCATCCCTCAGTTTCTGAAAATTAGGGTAATAATAGTACCTTCTTGAAAGGGTTGTTGTAAGAATTAAATGAGTTATCACACCTTAAGAACTCTGGTCAGAATGGCCTATGGTACGGGGTTGGGGCTGTAGCTCAGTGATGGAGCACTTGCCTAACACTTGTGAAGCACTGGGTTCCATCCTCAGCACCACATAAAAATAAATAAATAAAATAAAGATATTGTGTCCATCTACAACTAAAAAAAAAATTTAAAAAGAATGGCCTATGGTAAGCACTGGTTAAATGTTAGCTACTATTATAAGCATTATCATTTTATCCACATTTTACATGACAGCGAGCAAAATGTGCATTGTCAAGATCAAAGAATGTAGCCGGGCGCGGTGGCTCAAGCCTGTAATCCCAGCACTTAGGGAGGCTGAGGCAGGAGAATCGCGAGTTCAAAGCCAGCCTCAGTAATGGCGAGGTGCTAAGCAACTCAGTGAGACCCTGTCTCTACATCAAACACAAAATAGGGCTGGGGATGTGGCTCAGTGGTCGAGCACCCCTGAGTTCAATCCCCAGTACCAAAAAAAAAAAGATCAAAGAATGTCATTATCACTGTTATTGAGGTTTCTTTTTATATGAGGTGCCTTGGGTAGGGCTACTAAAGATTCAAATGAAACAAACTCCCCAAGTCACCCTTTGGTGTAAACAATGTGTTAAGCAAATTATTTATTTTCACTCAGGTTTATATTCCTCATTTGTTAGATGAGGATAATAGTCACAATGTTGTTCTAAACATTAAATGAGATAAAATAAAACACTTAAACTGCCTAACATACTAACTGCTCAATAAGCAGTAATCATTTATCTTCTATTTTGATCAGTGCCAGTAAGCTACCAGCCAGGGACCCAGGAGGCTGGAAAGAGAAACCCAGGCATCTCTTAACATCACCAAGGTAGAAGTCCAAGTGTCTGCAAGCTCATTAATGAGCTGAATTAGCTCCATCCTAAGTCAAGGGTCCCAGTTGGCCATGCCCTGCACAGATGGAGCCTGATCCTGTCAACCAAGCGTCATGGCTTCCAAGGAAAATCAGGATGTTTCCTAGTGGCCTATGGAACAAAAGTGCTTGCTTGCTTGCTTGCTTGCTTGCTTGCTTGCTTTTCTTCCTTTCTTTCTTTCTTTCTTTTTTTTAATCTGAGCACTTCAGCAATTGGTTTTATGAAAAATTTACTTAACTGAGCTGGTATCTTAAGAATTCTTCTCCCCTCCCAACCTGCCTTGCCAAAATACTGAAAACTAAATGATGTTAGGTCCTTCTGGGCTGCCCTGTGACCAAGCAAGAAATGAGACTTGGAATCTAAGCTGCCTGTGACTCAAATTATTATTATTCAAGTAGTGCTCAAGTCCCTAAGAAATAGAGCAATGCAGTATAGGAATGTTTGAATGACCTGGCAAAACAAAGAGAAATTGGACCATGCTCTGTAAACAAGCATGAGACAGAACAGAAGCCTACGAATAGTAGAAATGTGCCCAGCAGCATAAAGACCAAGATCATCTCTTTTATATACATCTGCAGCTACTTATTTGGGAACAGGTAGTTATTAAATATTATTTATAAGGAAAAATACATTCAAAAATATTTTCCTAGAAAGAATTTTTAGTTGAAGAAATTACGACAAGCCTAAGATTTGTTCATTTATCCATTTAACAAATTATAGGCAAGTGTCAGGAATACCAAGGTGAATAAAATGTATTCTTGATAACAAACAGTACATCATCTAGAGAGGAAGGGTTGAACAAATGAAAATGACAATTGGGGCTGGGGCTGTGGCTCAGCAGTAGAGCGCTTGCCTCGCATGCGTGAGGCCCTGGGTTCGATCCTCAGCACCACATACAAAGCAATAAAATAAAGACATTGTATCCATCCACAACTAAAAAAATATTTTAAAAAAAAAAAAAATGAAAATGACAATTGTGGTGACTCTGAGCAGGGACTCTGGTGTCAGGCATGGATTTGAGTCTGTCTGCTAGACACCCGATCCGGACAAGAACCGTAGCATCTCAGGCCCAGTTTCTTCAATTGAGTGGTGGTTGCTAACCCAACAGCATTCTCTTACTCCTTACTAACAGAGCCAATCTGCCCTAAAAGAAAGAATTCCTAGGCTCCCTGGCAGCTAAGGGTAGTCCCAGAACATAGTTGTGGCCACTGAGATGTAGGAAGGAGGCGGTATTCCTTCCCGCCTAATGCAAAACGCTCCTTGTCCTTTGTCCTCACCCTTCCTCCTGCCTAGAACATAGATCAGGAAGCAGCCAGCACCTTGTCTCCCCAACAGCAAAGCCACGTGCTAAGAACAGTACTGAGGAGTCCCCATGCCCACCCGAGCCCGTCTAATTTATTGTTATTTGAGAAAAATAAGTTTCCATTTGGTTAAGCCACTCTGGACAGGTTTCAACATGCAGCTAAACTCAACTCCTAACTGATCTAATCCATAAATGGAGGAATATAAAGGTGTCTCCCCTGGGGTTCTTTGAGCATTGAATAATGCATGTAAAGTACTCAGCATGACACCTGGTTCATAGACATGCTCAATAAGCGGTGACATGGACCTTTATATTACTAGTACTACATTCATTACCCTTATTAATATGATTATTGTATGTGCCAAAAGCTAGGAGGATACAGGTTACTATTTGCCTGGGGCAGACAGAACAGGTTTCACCTAGAATGTTACATTCCACCTGGGCCTTTAAAAATGAGGAGGAGTTTCTCAGGATATGGTTTCTGATGAAAGGCGTGCAAATTCTTAGATCCTCCTTTTCTTGGGGAAACTCAGCACTGTGGGTTTGGCTATTAGGAGAAAACTCTGGGTTTAGTCAAAAGACCAGGATCAGAGTCAAGACCAATAGCTGTGGTCTTCAAATAAACAGAGACAGTGAACTAAATTAGCTACCCATCTGGAAATGGGACCAGCACGACTAGCCACAGGGTGGCTCAAGACCCACAGGAGATAATTGATCTCAGGTAGGATCAGTTCAAATGCCCATTAGTTAACCCAATTCTCTGCCTAGCAACAGCCATTGATAAGCTGGTGGTATAAGTCATTTTATTTATAAACTTTTTGAGATTATAAACTGTCTTAATCTCCTTTTTGATTTCTGTGTCCTTAGCACCTAGCACAGAGCTTGTTACAAAATGTGGTACTTCCAACAATCCTGAAGATATCAAAAAAACAGCTTCAGGCCTGAGATAGGCCCCTCCACCCCCAGCCCCAAGAACAGATAAAGGCCCAGAGCAGAGCAGAGCAGACGGGCTTAGAATACCACCTTAATCATGTCCTCCTCTCAACAGACAGCACACAGAGCCCTGGTCCATCCCCAGAATCGATCCTCCCTCTAATCAGAGAGAGGAGTGACTATAAATAGAAGAGACCATATTCTAAGCCAAAGCTTTCTTTTCCCAAAAAAGAAAGGCGGAGAATACCCTTGATAATTCATGGGCTGGAGGAAGTGGGAGCAATCCTGCCATGTGGCCAGCTGATCTGGGAGCAGATAGAGCCTAATGAGAAAGTGAATTCAGCAAAAAAGGACTGTGAGATGTTTAAGCCTCATTAGGACTGTAAAACCAGCCGTTGGACGCAAATCCCACTATTGACTTTGACCTCACTTCCCTACCTCCCTCTGCTCGCAATATTATTGAACCTGGGTTTTTTCTGTAGGCCAGGACCCTGCCAACCCTTCTGCCCTTCACATAATGTGTTTGTCTGGTTTCTATTTCTGTAGTTTGATGAAGGATGATAGCAGGGTATTGAGTTGTTGTTTTTCATTTAGTGCCGTTGCCGCCCTCACCCTGCCCCCAGCCCCTACCCTGCTCTAAATCGTGTTTTCATTGTCTGTTTTGTGCCTTGTGCAAGATTTTATTGCTTCCTCCAGAGTGGAGGAAAGCTTTATTTTATTTTCCAGGCGCTGCTATACATAGCCCCATGTGTTCATGCTTCCTGCAAAGAATTATGGTGTTTCAGTATTGGCAACAACCTCAGAAAGGGCAGGGAAGGTTTGGATATTTGCTAAGTCCCTGATGGGTGCCAGCCCTAGAACTGGGTGCTTTGTGCATTTAACTCCCACCACACACCCATGAAATGGGTCGGATTACATCTCATCTTGCAGAGGAGAACCAGAGAGATGAACAGACCCGCTCAAAGTCACACAGGATGGCGAGAGGCAAAGGGCCTCTTATCCCCCTATGACCCTTCCGGTGCTGCATCCTGTCTTTGAGGACCATTGAGAGTGTCTTAGTTTGGGCAGGAACCAATCTCACAGGGAAGAGGGAACAAAAGGGCTTAACTCTCTGTTCTCAGAAACAGAGTCTCAGCACTGCGTTTGGAATGGGAGCCCAAGTTCCTGAGCCTTTGTTGTATCGAGGCCTGGGGTCTTTGGTCATCGTTTTCCTGCTGCACTTGCTCAGGTATCTTTCTCTGGGTCCTGACTGTCACTATCAATCCCAGCCAGCCTCCACTGAGCTGTTCTATCTGATTCCCAGTCCTTGATGCACCCAGTCCTGCCTCGGTCAAGGGCGAAGGAAACCTTGGCTGCTCCCACACGGCTCTGGAGCCTTGGGACTCTGAACTGCTGACTGCAACCCCTGCGGAGAAGACACTGAGGCATCCTCCTCCTCCCGCATGTCGCTGGAGGACAGATGGTGCACAGCCACAGCCTCCAGGGCCTCCAGAGGGCAGCGAGGGACCTGGCACTCTGTCTCCCTGTCTCCTCCCTGAGGCTCCATTCAGGGGGACACAGGAGACAAGGATCCCCCAGAGACCCACACCAGGCTCCGGTGCGACTGTTCTCTCCTGCCTGCCTGCTGTCCCCTCGGCCCTCAATGCATTCATCTCTCCCGGGTGGAGGTGACAGACTGATCCAGCTCATCCTGATTCTTTTGAACCTCTGGATTTTGTAGGGCAGGGGCCTCCTGCCAGACTCATGCAAGGTTTTGACTTTGAGGCTTTTGAAACCCAGAGAATTCCATACATTTCAAACGTCTATTTTGAAATTCAAAAGCTGAGTCCTGCCTCTTCTTTCTCTTGACATCTCCACTGAAACAGTTTTATTCCTGAAAGGAGGAGAGGGTGGCAAGAGCAAAGGTGCCTGGGAGAGTGAGCACAGGAAGCACAGCGTTAGAGACACCTCGGCACAGAACTATCCTCCTCCTGTGAACACAGGAAGGCAGTCCCCAGCCTCCCTCAAGTCAGGATGGCGATGTGTGACAACATTGTGACCCCTGGGATGTGGGCTAAAGAAATGGAAGCCACTTCCGAGCCTGGCCTCTGAAAACATGCCTGCCACCCTGCTCTTCTTCCCATGGCAGCTGGGGAGGCCATGAGCTAAAGACAGGAGGAGCACAAGAGGATGGGAGCCTGGACCACTGGCCATCAGCCGGAAGGAGCAGCATAAGAAGCTGCCCCACCAGGACCAGCTGTGATGTGAGCAAGAAATAAACCTTGATTTTATTAAGCCACTGAGGTTCCATCTTTGTTTGTTTTGTTTTAGAGCAGCTTACCTTACTTACCTTGACTAATAATATCTCCATATTTTTCTGCCTCATAATCAATGCATAAAATATCAGAGATAGGGAATCAGAAGTTGACTGCTTTGATAAAAATCTATGAAATTAAAGGTGCATAGAGATTTTGGGGAGGGTGCTGAAGGGGTTACATACAAAATACCTCTCTACCCCCTCAAGCCAGGAACCAATTTAGAAATAGGTACCAAAGATGAAGAGAGGAAATCAAAATGTCTGGTTTGCATGAGGTCTTGGTAGGAGCAAACCCAGGCAACTGCCAAATGGAAGTGCCAGAAATCTTCACCCCTGAATTAAACATACTCAAGTACCACATCACTAGAATACTGCAAGACGCAGGTCCCTTACTGCATGGCCCAAAGCTAACCAGAGACACCCCTCTCAGCAGTCAAGCAGATTTGAAGTTAGAGTCAGCAAGGAGTAAGCCAAGCCGTGTCCAGTTTCTTTCTTTTTCTTTTTCTTTTTTTTTGGTACTGGGGATTGAATTCAGGGGTACTCAACCACTGAGCCACATTCCCAGCCCTATTTTGTGTGTGTGTGTGTGTGTGTGTGTGTGTGTGTGTGTGTGTGTGTGTTTTAATGTAGTGACAGGGTCTCACTGGGTTGCTTAGCACCTCGCCATTGCTGAGGCTGGCTTTGAACTCGCGATTCTCCTGTCTCAGCCTCCCAAAGTGCTGGGATCACAGGCTTGTGCCACCATGCCTGGCTCCGTGTCCAGTTTCTTCTTCCCATATCCGATCCTTTTTGTTTGTTTGTTTTGGTACCAGGGATTAAACCCAGAAGTGCCTAACCACTGAGCCACATCCCCAATCCTTTTTATTTGAGACAGCGTCTCGCTAAGTTCCATAGGACCTCGCTTGCTGAGGCTGGCTTTGAACTCACATCCTCCTGCCTCAGCCTCCCGAGCTATTACCATGCACTACCACACCTGGCTAGATACGCCAATCCTTCTATCAGTTGTCTTTGGTTAAAAAAGGCAGCAGGAACCAACAATCCCACATTCCCAATGGCTTATAACCACACAAGTTTCTTGTTCCTACATCCATTGTGGGTTGGCTGCGTGCTCTTCACTCCCCGCCACACAAGGGAAGGGAACACTGGTATTGTGCTCTCATTCCATTGGCCAAAGCAAATTGCATAACCAAACCTGCCTTCCATGGAGCAAGGATGTTTGGTCTTACTCAGGGGGGCGGGAAATGCATGTTCTTGAACAGCAACACAATATCCTGCACCCCTTCTCCTGAGATGAAGTGGGAGCAAGGAATACAGACCTGGGGTTCCCTTTTCCCAACGTGCAGCCAAACGCCACAGCAAAAGCAGCAGGCACTGCTGTTGCTTCATTCCTGTATTCCTGGCGTTCACTGTGGAAGCCCCGTGGGTTCTGCAGAAGTTCCCCACATCTGTACCTACCACCTGCGTCCTAATTTCAACACCTGCCAGGGGCTTTCTCTGACTGCAGGAACCTGCTCAGTGCATGTGTGGGACAGTCCAAAATCATCCTTAAAACAATCACCAACATTTACATACTAAACACTTTCCTTCCCAGGACCCCACTACTTAATACTGAAAATAACCACATGAGGTTGGTGTTGTTATCGCTCCCATTTTCTGGTTGAGGAGCCTCCTCCAAGCACTGATTTTCTGGCCATTGAGTCTCTAACAGCCACACTGGGACCCTGGCACCTTGACCTTGTAGCTACCTCAGCTGGTGTCCGCCAGCCTCCACCTTAGACCTCTCCGAATCTCTCTTTTGCTCCAGCCTGTCACTGAGGATCTCTGAAGTGTGACTTAGTATCTATCATCATAGCACAGTTCATTCACATGGATCAACAATTGTTAAATGGCTCCTAATGGGCAGGATCGTTCCAGGCGGGGGGATGGGGGAGGCGGATGACCATGAAAGAGACCGATTAGGCCGCTGCTCGCCTAGAACTTACAGTCTAGTGAGGAGAGAAGGAAGATGAGCACCAAAGATATGGGCTGGTGACAAATGCCACCCAGGGAATGAAAAAGAGGGTGAGGGATTGGTATGGGGCAGGCAGCTTTTCAGGTAAGACCAGAGAAGTCTTCTCTGAGAGGGTCCTTTTTGAGCTAAAAACTGAATAGCAAGAAAGTGTTAACCATGGAAAGATATGGGGGGGACGCACTCCCCAAAGAGTGTTAGGAATAAAACACTGTCCTGCAGGTGGCAGGTCTTCATTAGCACAAGCCACACGTTAGTTCTAGCCTTTGAAGAACCCCAGCTTCATCCTCCCTCACCCTCACTCTCGCTTGGCACCTCCCGGAATGGAGAACCTGCCGGGACTCCTGACCTTCCAGATGCTTCCACAGCATTGTGCCGACTCCATGGCTTGGCACTGCAGTTCTGCTATGCTGCTGCTTCTCTCTGCCTCACTTCTAGAGCCCTAGACTAGGGACACGGCAGGGGCTGGAATCTCTGTCCCTCCTAGCTCCCTACTCCTCCCCCCACACTGGGAACGTGCTGGATACCCAGTCAAGAAATGCAGAGTGGAGGGCTCCCTAAAGGTGGTGTCCACACACAACCCTGCTCTATGAAATCTTGCCTGATACCCACTTCTTCCTCCCTCTCAATCCTTCCTTAGCACTTTGCAATAGTCCAGTGCAGTATTTAATACATCATTAGCTATTAACATGTCCATCTTCCCCTGCAACTGTACATCAAGGGCAGCAAGCTCAAATGCCTCCAAAGGCCAGGCAGACAAGGTAGATGACAGTAGTGAGACCAACTGGATGGCAATTGCAAACTAATTTCCATGTCAGGCTACAAAGTTGGATTTCTATGTGAAATCTCTGATTAGTTAAATGTAGGAATTTAATGACTTTGAAAGGTTAAGCAAACCCTCATATTAAAGTGTTTTCTGTGGTCTAACAATACTTGAGGCTGAATGCTTTATAAAGAAAAGAGGTTTAGCCAGGCACGGAGGCACATGCCTGTAATCCCAGCACTTTGGGAGGCTGAGACAGGAGAATCGCGAGTTCAAAGCCAGCCTCAGCAACAGCAAAACCCTAAGCAACTCAGTGAGACCCTGTCTCTACATAAAACACAAAATAGGGCTGGGATGTGGCTCAGTGGTTGAGTGCCCCTGAGTTCAATCCCCGGGACTAAAAAAAAAAAAAGAGGTTTACTTTGGAGGAGGTGAAAGTCCAAGATCAAGCAGCCCATCTGTTCAGTATCACGGCAAATGGCACCACAAAGGTAGGAGTCCCAGCAGACAGGAGGCCAGAGAGCAGGGAGGGGGTAGTCTTGCTTTTTTCTTTTTTTGATAACAACTTACTCTCCTAAGAACTAGCTCACTTCAGGAAAACAGCATTAACTCCTTATAAGGGCACGCCCCCCAGTGACCTGATCACCTTTCATTAGGACCTGCCTCTTACAGGTTCCCCACCTCTATACCACCACATTGGGGACCAGGCTTACAGTACATGAACCCTTGGGGGACAAACCATGGATCCCAGGCCCAAAGTGTATCTCACTTTATTCATAATGCTATTCTCAGTATATCACATGGTTGGTTGAATGAATGAATAAATGGAAAAATTAAAATTTACAGGAATGAATCAGATCAGCTATTCTCAACCGAATCCACCTAAGCCTGGAATGGGCATCCCTTGGCTTAGCAGAGGTTGGATTCCCAACAAAGTGGAGAGTGGACTTTGTTTTCTATGGGATATCACGGGATGGTTTCAGTTTGTTTTCTTTATTGCTTCTCTGTCTCAAATGAGTCAAGTGGCCCTGGGGCTTTCTGGGCAGGAGGTCGAAAGTCTTCAAAACAGGCTAATTTCCACAGGTGTCTCTGCTGGATTCAGACACTAATCAGATAGCTCATGACTAAGTGCTTGGAATCCAGAAGTGTGATGTTGGTGTTAATAGAACCATAGAATATTAACACTGGAAGCACACCTAGTGTCACCCAGGGACTGAACTCCACTAGTACAGCCCAGACTAGCAGAGAAGGAAACTGGGAAAGTGACCCACTGGAGGACGTGATTCTTTCTCTCTCTTTTTTTTTTTTTTTTTTTAGTACCAGGGATTGAACTCAGGGACACTCAACCACTGAGCCACATCCCCAGCCCTATTTTGTGTTTTATGTAGAGACAGGGTCTCACTGAGTTGCTTAGCACCTCACCATTGCTGAGGCTGGCTTTGAACTCGCGATTCTCCTGTCTCAGCCTCCCTAAGTGCTGGGATTACAGGAGTGCACCACCGCGCCTGGCTGAAGACGTGATTCTTGGTCCTGGATGGTCCCTCCTCCTCTCCCTGCCTTCGGTGGCTCTGCTTGGAGGGAGCTGCATACTCATCTCTCGCTGTTTCAAAGGCAGTGACTAATCTTTGCAAGAAACACCCAAGGTCACAGGCCTCCAGACTGGTTAATAGTGACTGCTGGCAGTGGACTCTTTCTATGCTAATACCAGGACTGCTACCCTGAGAGGATTTCTCTGAAAACAAAGTTTGGTTGAACACAAATATAGTCAACCCTCAATATCCATCGTTCCAGGATTCCCCTCAGATACCAAAATCCAGAAATGCTCAAGTATCTCATATAAAGTGGCCTCATACATGAAGACAACCTATAGGTCCCTTCCCATACACTTTTAAGTCATCTCTACATTACTGAAGTTACTTAATACAATGGAGATATTGCATAAATAGTTGTTATACTGTATTATTTAGAGAATGGTTAAAAGAAAAAAATCTGCACATGTTCAGTACAGATGAAATTTTTTGCAAGTTTTTTTTTTTTTTTTTGGTACTGGGGGTTGAACCCAGGGGCATTCAACCAATGAGCCATATCCCCAACCCTTTTTTTTTTGAGACAGAGTCTCTCTAAGTTGCTTAGGGCCTTGCTAAGTTCCTGAGGCTTGTCTTGAACTTGTGATCCTCCTGCCTCGGTCTCCTGAGCCTCTGGGATTACAGGCATGTGCCACCACGCCAGCTTGGAAGCCTTTTGGATCCACTGTTGGTTGAATCTATAGATGTGGAAACTGTGGGAACAGAGAACCAATTGTATTCTGCTACTAGAGTCCCCAAAGGGCATGTAGGAGCTTTGATTTAAGGGTTAAGTCTCTCCTACTTGACCATCACCTGTAGCACCTGGCAGAGGGCTTTCAACACACACATGTGTGTGGGGATCATGCCTACTGTGTTCCAGGCATTGGAGTAGTCCAGATACCCCCACGACCTCCAAAGTCCCATTTGGGGTCCTCAATGTAAAAAAAAAAGAAGCAGCAGCTAAACATTATTTATCTTTTTCACTCATTCTCTCATGAGTATATGGTAGAACTTTCCAGAGGCTACATGATATTTGACAGGTTATGATTCTTTTTTTTTGGTACTAGGGATTGAACTCAGGGGTACTCGACCACTGAGCCACATCCCCAGCCCTATTTTGTGTTTTATGTAGAGACAGGGTCTCACTGAGTTGCTTAGCACCTCGCCATTGCTGAGGCTGGCTTTGAACTCAGGATTCTCTTGTTTTAGCCTCCCACAGTGCTGTGATTACAGGCGTATGCCACCACACCCAGCTAGGGTATGATTCTTGTGTTTTGAACGTTTCTCAGTTTTCTTTTCAAATATGGCAAATATCAATAAGTACAACCCACATAATGAGTTCTTTAAAGATTTCAATTGTGAGCTGGGAGGCTGAGACAGGCTGAGACAGGAGAATCCCAAATGCAAAGCCAGCCTCAGCAACAGGGAGGCGTTAAGCAACTCAGTGAGACCCTGTCTCTACATAAAACACAAAATAGGGCTGGGGATGTGGCTCAGTGGTCAAGTATCCCTGAGTTCAATCTCCAGTACCATAAAAAAAAAAAAAAAAAAAAAAAAAAGACCAGATTTCAATTGTGTGTTAGAGCAAAGAACATGGAAGCAAAACTTATGAGATCCCTGTTATTCTAGACAATGTAAGAAGCTTGTAAGTGCAGGGTATGATGGTGCACAACTCGAATCCAGCTCCTGGGGAGGCTGTGGCAGGAGGATCACAAGTTTGAGGCCAGCCTCAGCAACTTAGTGAGACCTTGTCTCTAAATAAAAAAATTTGAAAAGGGCTGAGGATGTAGCTTGTGGTAGAGAATCCCTAGGTTCAATCCTTTGTCCAAAAAAAGGCAAAAACAAAAACAAGTCTCCTACGTTCAAGCATTATGTCAGCTAAAATAAAACAGAAAATAATAAACAGAAAACAAATAAAATTTCCCCATTTGTCCTTAGTTTAAATTTTTATTGTGAATTGAATTATAAATTTATAAGAATATATCATTAGCCGGGCGCAGTGGCTCAAGCCTGTAATCCCAGCACTTAGAGAGGCTGAGACAGGAGAATCGCGAGTTCAAAGCCAGCCTCAGCAACGGTGAGGTGCTAAGCAACTCAGTGAGACCCTGTCTCTACATAAAACACAAAATAGGGCTGGGGATGTGGCTCAGTGGTCGAGCGCCCCTGAGTTCAATCCCCGGTATCAAAAAAAAAAAAAAAAGAATATATCGTTATTATGTACAATTTAAAGGAACTGGGTTAAAACATAAAAATATTTCATGCACTTCAAAACTCCACTAGAAGCCCTCAGAGATACACAATTCTCTCTCCTCTACAAAAGGCACCTTTACTCTGATTTTTGAGTTCAGCACCTCCTGGCACTTCTTTGCAGTTTTACTATCTACACATGTATCTGTAAGTATTATATTGTGTCCTTTTGGAAAACAAAGAGGCAAGCTCACCCAGCCTTAAGGAAGGGGCGATATTGCTAGAATATACCAAGTGTCCCAGGAGGAAATAGGCAGGCAGAATGTGGCATCACAGCTCGGCTCCAGTTGGTTTTAGAACCTTCTGGGATGTCAGTGGGTTTGGGGCATCAGAGACGGCTGTGGGATGAGCCATGTACTGCGGTCTGGCAAAAATAGTTCACGGGGCTTGGGGACGTGGTTTAGTGGTACAGTGCTTGTCCAGCCTGTGTGATGCCCAGGGTTTGATTCCCAGCACTGCAAAAAATAAAATAAAAATAATTTTTAAAAAAAATTTTAAAATAATGTTTAATCCTAGCACCTCCGGAGGCTGAGGCAAGAGGATTATAAATTCAAGGCTAGCCTCAGCAACTCAGCGAGGTCCTAAGCAACTCAGTGAGATTCTGTCTCTAAATAAAAAATAAACAAAGGGCTGGGATGTGGGTCAGTGGTTAAATGCCCCCAGGTTCAATCCCCGGTACCAAAAAAAAGGAAATTGATCCATTTGTTTGTTTATTTTGCTCCTTAGCACGTTGCCAATCTCCAAGCCCAGGCCTCAGGAATGGGCCCCAAGCTGAGCACATCTATGAAGCTTCAGTGACTGCGGGTGTCTTAGCAGTAACAGGGAACCCTGGAGCACCCAGTCAGGGCAATTCTCTTCCTCCAGCTAGGATGCTGGTGATAACAACAAGCGCAGGCCTATCTGCTGAGTCACGGGTCTTCCTCTGGACTGGTTGAACTGCTTGTCCTGCCTCTCGACTGTCTGGGGTAGGATTGCAGCCACTCTCTGGGGTAACAACCCCAGTTTCCCGAACCTACACCTCCTAACCTCGTGCCTAGTGCTCTGTGGAGCTTCTTTTGCTGCAAAAACTTTGTGGGAAAGGGTCTGGGGGTCTTGGAAATCTGTAGTGGTTTTTTGCAAACACTTTTAAGTGCTCACACCAGGTTGATAACTGGGCTGGGAATAGAATTCTAGGTTGCAAATGGTTTCATGTGGACGTTGGAAGGCATCGGGTCATCTGGCTCTCTGTGTTGCTATGAGAAGTCTGAACTGCTCTGATGGAGGTTGGTTTTTTTTCCCTCCCCTTTCTGGAAGCTTATAGAACCTTCCTTTTTTTCTCAGTGCTCTGAAATGTCCCAGTGGCAGGCCTGGAGCTGGGTCTATTCTCACCCATCGTGCTCAGTGCTTGCTGGGCTCTTTCACTTGGGAAATTTTGCATTTGCAGAATTAATTGAATTTACCATTAACAATCTCCTCTGTTTTCTCTGTTCTCTTCTAGAACACTTGTTATTCTGATGCTGAATCTCCTGGACAGGACTTCCACTTCTTTTCTTTTCTTTCTTTATGTATTTATTTATTTGTGGTGCTGGGGATTGAACCCAGGGCCTTGTGTATGTGAGGCAAGCACTCTACCAACTGAGCTACATCCCCAGCCCCCATTTATTTTTCTTCTTTCTTGTTTTCTATTTCTTTGTAGTTTTCTAACTTCTTTTCCTTTCTTCCTTTTTTTTTTTTTCCTATACTAGGGATTGAACCTAGGGGTGCTCTGCTGATAAACTACATCCCCAGTCCTTTTTATTTGTTATTTTGAGGCAGGGTCTCACCAAGTTGCCAGAGAGGCCTTGAAATTGTGATCCTCCTGCCTCAGCCTCTTGAGTAGCTGGATTTCAGATGTGCACCACCATTTCAGGCCTGTAACTCTAATTTCTAATTTCTAAAATGTTGCCTAACTTGGTCTTCCAATTCTTTCATCGATTTTTTAATTTCAACTATGTTTATTTCTAGAATTCTTTCTAAACCTTTGAATGTTTTCTAATGGTACCCTGTTTTGTCACACTTCAGAGATGTAATAATCCTTTCATATCTCTCTGAGGACAAAATACTTAAAAAAAAAAAAAAAGGATAGGTACAGTGGCACACACCTGTAATCCCAGTAGCTCAAGAGGCTGAGGCAGAAGGATCGCGAGTTCAAAGCCAGCCTCAGCAACTTAGCGAGGCCCTAAGCAACTCAATGCGACCTTTTCTCTAAAAAAAAAAATACAGAAAAGGGCTGGGGACGTGGCTCAGTGCTTGTGTGCCCCTGGATTCAATCCACAGTACAAACAAAACAAACAAACAAAAACCCAAAAACCCACTCCCTGCCAGGGTCTATTTCTCCAAGTTGCTCTGATCCTATTGGTTTGGTCTTTGCTCTGTGTTCAGGGTTTTGGTTTTGGTGAATGTGAGGATGGGAAGTGGCCCTTAGCTCTCTTCTCAGTGACATGCTAAGAAACTAATTGTTGGCTCTGGAGCACTTGTGAGGCTGTCCCCTGAGGTTCACCGCAGGGTGATCTGGGTGGCTCTATGCTGGGAAGCCCCAGATGCCTGTGTTTGTAAGTCTCTCCTAAAAAAGCCCGCCCTGGAGGGTGACGACTTGGTTTTCCAGAGTTCTAGGAAATGAGTTAAGGCTTGAGGGCGGGGCGACGTGGGTGTGCTGTTTCCACCGCCAGCATTAAAATACATTTGTTCCTTCATCCCTCATTTTCTATGCAACACTCATGTCCTCAACTCTCCCTGGCATCTGCCAATCCAGAGAAGCTGTTTTATCCCTTGGTAATAATCTTCCAATTCTTTTCTGGAGTGTGGGAGGTTGGGGGGGGTGAGGCAGGAGAGGGGATCTAGGAATCTAATTGCTTCCTAAATAGCTCCCACACCAGTCCTTATTTTAGCACCACCCCCACCCTTTCATGCGCAGAGGGACCTGGAGCTGCCAGTTTCCTTGTTGTGGCAGAGGCCGCTGTGTAAGTCCCCCTGGTGCTCAGCCCTCCGGCTGCCTTGGACTTGGCCAACTCAGTCCCATCCTCCTTCTCTCCTTGTGTCTGTGGTTCTCCATCCTGTTTTTCTCAACAGTGTGGGTTTATGCCTTTTTTTTTTTAATTCCTCTTCCAGAAGTTTTAGCAGGGGTTTCAGGAGAGAGCAAAATTAGATACATGTGTTCAGTCTGTTGTAACCTGAACTCTACCCTAAAATTCTGAAATTCAATCTGCTCCTTAGAGTTTAGGGGGGGAGTTCTCAACAAAGTTATGGAGAATTCATCCATGCAACCTGTCCTGCAGCCCTGTTGCCTGGGAGCCCGTGTGAGACGCTCTGCGGACATGGTACTGTCCTCACAGAGATCACCTAAGCGGAGCAAACGGACGTGCTCCAGGGAACATGACACAAGGTCACCATCCCTCACCCAAGGTCCTTGGGATCAAATAGGGTTTGGATTTCAGAATTGATCTGATTTTAGAAAAGTCACACAGGGCATGTGTGGTTACTCTCAAAGCACTTGACGGGGGCACTTAGGTATTGAATACATTCCTGTTTCTACTGTGAAACATGTGGCCATTCACACCAAGTAAAGTTTTAAAAAATACTGAGAATAGTCTTGCATCCATCCAGGACAAGATTTCAAACCAAATGAATTAACAAACCAGGGCAGGTCCAGTTTTCAGTTCAGGAATTTCTGAGTAGCTGATAAGACCTGTGACCTCTCCATCTGTGTCCCTTCCTTTCTTTCTTTCTTTTTTTTAAATCTTTTTATTTATTTATTTTTATGTGGTGCTGAGGATCGAACCCAGTGCCTCACGCATGCAAGGCAAGCACTTTACCACTGAGCTACAATCCCAGCCCCTGTGTCCCTTCCTTTCACTGCTATAACAAGATGGCTTAGACTGGATGACTTTGGAACAATAGAATTTTCGTTTCCACAGTCCTGGAGGCTGGAAGTCCAACATCAAAGAAGCTGGCCAAAGCAGTGTCTGGTGGGAGTGGCCCTCACTCTCACGGTGTCCTCACCTAGGGGAAGGGGTGCACAGTCCCTCACAAGGTCCCAACCCCATTCACGAGGGCTCCGACCTCGGAGTTCATCACCTCCTAATCTCCACCTCTAAGAGCATCCCATTGGCAATTAATTTTCAACATAGGGATTTGGGGGATATGTGTTCAGAACACAGCACCCTGCAATGTTTTCAGCAGTGGAAATGAAGAAAGTTCGACTGGTGTGGACTGGGGGGTGAGGAATCATGGGGAGGTGATATCTGAGCTAGACCTTGATGGTGGGGAAGGACCTCACGGGAAGGGAAAGGAAGCTCCAGACAGAGTAAGCAACCAGAGCGCCAAGGCCCAGGGGCTGCCGCCTGCAAGAGTGTCATGGCTACATGCCTTGCTCCTGGAGGAACTCAGCCGGGAGGCAGCTTGGTTTGGGTTCTAGAGCCAGGTCCCTTTCTGCTCAGGATAAGTCCACTTCTTAGCCAAAGCTGCATTACATGGCAGAATGGCGTGAGGGGTCAGCAGGGACAGGTCATGAACAGCTGCCTGGCCCCGCCAAGAAGTTTGGCATCTTTTCTCATTAAAGAGTCCAAGAGGTCAAAAATCACTTTTGTAATAATGTCAACACATTATTTACTTTACTTTGTTGACACATGTCATGACGGCACAAATGTAAATTTGAGTGAGAACAAAAGCTTTACTCAAGAACATACTTAGCAGCACAGTAAAGTTGTTATTTTCACTAGGTCTTGGCCCTCAAGTTCACAACTGTCTACTACTCTGTGAGGGAATGGCGAGGGCGCATGAACCAATGCCATTTCCTACCAAAGTACCTCCAGTATCGCTCAGAAAAGTTCAGAGGTGAAGCAAGCCATTTTTTCATGGGACACCATTTTTGCTTGAAAGAACAACTGCCAAACCAATTATGGTTATTCATTTTTTTTTTTTTAATTTTTTTTTAGTTGTAGATGGACATAATGTCTTTATTTTATTGCTTTGTACGTGGTGCTGAGGATCGAACCCAGGGCCTCACGCATGCGAGGCAAGCGCTCTACCGCTGAGCTACAATCCCAGCCCAGTTATTCATTTTTTAAAATATCTTTATTTTATTTTTATGTGGTGCTGAGGATCGAACCCAGTGCCTCACACGTGCTAGGCGAGCACGCTTCCACTGAGCCCTAACCCCAGCACCCAATTATAGTTATTCAAATTGGAGTTTTTAGGCAGATATTTTCTTGAGAATAAATGCAGTGAAGCTGTCCTTTCAAGAATAACAACTGACAGTATTTGTTGTCAATGATAAAATTTGAGCTTTTGAAAAAAAATTAAAATGTTGGGAATTTGACACTGTGGATTTGATGGTTTTCTGATAGTAAAAACATTTTTCTATGTCATCAGTGGTAAGATGAATAAATGATATTTTTCAACATCCAACAGTATAGAGCAACCGTAGGAAAATCTGCAGGAGTCAGAGAACCAATATTTTTCCTTTCCACTGCACTTTTTATTTTTTATTTTGAGATAGGGTCTCACTAAGTTGCTTAGGGCCTCACTAAGTTGCTGGGGCTGGCCTCAAACTTGCAATTCTCATGCCTCAGCCTCCCAAGCTGCTGGGATCACAGGTATGCACCACCATGCCCAGCTTTAATCAATATTTTCCACAGGATGTTGCAAAATCATGCATAAATAAAATAGCCACTCAAAAACAAAAAAAAAGTGGGTGTTAATGTAACAGACTAAGAAAAGTTCAATGATATTGAAACCATATTCCACATCACAACTAACCTTTGACCCATTTTGTCCCCTCAACCAGATATGGAACACCTATAAAAACTTAAATTGATTGCGAGTTCAAAGCCAGCCTCAGCAAAGGCAACTCAGTGAGACCCTGTCTCTACATAAAACACAAAATACAGCTGGGGATGTGGCTCAGTGGTCGAGTGTCCCTGAGTTCAATCTTCAGTACCAAAAAAAAAA
>CM053403.1:10381426-10439364 GCA_028644305.1 Xerus rutilus | reverse complement strand
ACGTGGGGATCACACACCGGGCTTCGCACATGCTAGGCAAGCACTCCACCACTGAGTGACACCCAGGCCCACGTGGGTACCCTGTGGAGTCGCTGGCGCTGTGGACTGAGCTGTGTCCCCCATATTCACATGTTAAAGCCCTACCCCCCAGCAACTGTTTGGCAATAGGACCTTTAAGGAAGTGAACTAATTAATATGCAATGAGTCACAAAGGTGCCTAATCCATAGGCCTGGTGTTCTTAGAAGACCACAAGACACCAGATCTTCCCCCATCTCTGTGCGTAGAAGAATGGCCCCGTGTGGGCCCTGTGTGAAGCAGCCTCCATAAGCCAGGAAGAGGCCTCACCAGAAACCCGCAGCATGGCCTCTGGCCTCCAGAACCCTGAGAGGTAAATGTCTTTGGCTTAAGCTGCTCAGCTTGGGGTAATTTGTGACCGCAGCCCAAGACTAGGTGCAGGGAAGTGCCCCGGGAGTTTTGCAGAGAAACAAAGTATTCTTGGCCCAGGGCAGCCAGGAAGCCAGCCATTCAGCCTGGAGAGTAGAACGTTCCAATGACGGCCTCCAGTCGCGTGTCAAAGACTGTTCACGGTATCTTCAAAATGGAGTTTTAGCCCATCCATGGGTTCTTTTTTTTTTTTTTTTTTTTATCCCTTCTCCAGTTGTAGATGGACACAATGTCTCCATTCCATTGCCCTGTATGTGGTGCTGAGGATCGAACCCAGGGCCTCACGCCTGCAAGGCAAGCGCTCCACCGCTGAGCCACAATCCCAGCCCCCACCCATGGGTTCTGAAATAAGTTTTTTGGTTCGAGCAAATTTTTAATTAATTTATTTATTGGTACCACGGATTGAACCCAGGGTACTTAACCACTGAGTCACATTCCCAACCCTTTTTATATTTTACTTAGAGGCAGGGTTTCCCTTAATTGCTTGCTAAGTTGCTGAGGCTGGCTTTGAACTCACGATCCTCCTGCCTCAGCCTTCTGAGCCACTGGGATTACAGGTGTGTGCCATGGTGCCTGGCTAAGAGCACCATTTTAAAAAGGAAATAGAATCAGTAGTATCAAAGTGTATCAAACAGAGGAAGAGTATTATTTTATAAAATATTCCAAATAAATATTTACATGTGTATATATGCATATAAGGGTATACATGTGTATATATGTATACACGTATGTATATTATGTGCATATATATATATATATATCCCTATCTAGATTCCTGGGACCTAGAAATGTTTAAGAATTCAGAATTTTTGATCTTTTACAAGTATTTATTTATTTTTTGGTACTGGAGATTGAACTCAGGGGCACTCGACCACTGAGCCACATCCCCAGCCCTATTTTGTGTTTTATGTAGAGACAGGGTCTCACTGAGTTGCTTAGCGCCTCGCCGTTGCTGAGGCTGGCTTTGAATTCGCCATTCTCCTGTCTCAGCCTCCCTCAGTGCTGGGATTACAGGCGTGCGCCACTGTGCCCAGCTTATTTTTTATTTTTAATTGACACATAATTATGTTTGTAGGGTATGATGAGACATTTCAAGGGTACCTGGTATGTCATTAGCACAAACATTTATCACTTATTCATGTTGAGAACATTAAAAATCCTCCCCACTACCTATGTTGAAATACGTAATTAAATAGGATTTTTAAAAATATTTTTTTGTTGTAGGTGAACACAATGCTTTATTTATTTATTATTTTTATGTGGTGCTGAGGATCGAACCCAGTGCCTCGCCCATGCTAGGAGAGTGCTCTACCACTGAGCCACAACCCCAGCCCTTAAATAGAATTTTTAATCTTTTATAAAGGTAATGCTGGGCATATATAATGTTATTACTCGCCAGTCCTAGTAATCAAATGTGTTGATTTTTTGGGGGGTGGGTGGCTACTGGGGATTGAACTCAGGGGTACTCAACCACTGAATCACATTTATTTAGAGACAGGGTCTCACTGAGTTGCTTAGCACCTCGCTTTTGCTGAGGCTGGCTTTGGACTCGCAATTCTCCTGTCTCAGCCTCCCAAGCCACTGGGATTACCGGCATGCGCTACGGCGCAGGGCCTCTTGCGTTGATATTTTGACAGTGAACCAAATGAATATTCATATTAAATGAGATACATAGGTTGAGTATGGTGTTGTACCTGTGATCCCAGCGACTTGAGACACTGAAGCAGGAGGATCGCCAGTTCAAAGCCAGCCTCAGCAATTTAGCAAGACTCTGTTTCCAAAAACAGGTCGGAGTGGTGGCTGGGGATGCGGCTCAATGGTTAAGTGCCCTTGGGTGCAATCCCTGGTACCAAGGAGAGGGGGAGGACCTAGTGGAATGACTATAGTCTCTGGTCGGTTCAGGGTGGGATTACTGTCCAAACGAGTTGCCCCACAAGTGTGCAGTGTGCCGGGACCTGGAGGCTATGGGGCTGCAGGTAAAGGGAGCCACTGGAGTATATATCCTGTCCTGTGTGCTGGGATAGGATATAAAAAGTTCTTCCTACTGCATGTGTACGAGAGGCCCTTCTGTCACAGGAGACGGTGAGACAGAAGTGACTGTCCAACACCAGCAAGCAGAGCGCCGAGTGAGGATCCGGATCCACAGCTGGGCAACCTGGGCAACTTAGTGAGACCTTGTCTCAAGACAAAAACAAAACAAACAAACAACAACAAAAACAAAAATAGAAAGATCTAGGGACACAGCTCAGTGGAAGGGTGGCCCTGGGTTCCATGCCTGGTACTGAGGGGAAAAAAACCCAACTCGTGGCTTCTGCATTCCACACTATAGTACATAGTGGGCTTTTTTAAAATTTAAAAATAATATACACTACTGAGTACCACACAGAGAGGGTCCCTCCTGTTCATCAGGACTGGCAGTGCAGGGGATTTTCAGGAGGGTGGTGAAGGGGGCTTGTGCTTTCTCCCTGTCCTGGGCCCCCCAGTGACACTGCTGGCCCGTTTATTAAACAAGGGCAAGTCTGTCCTGAGAGTCCACCAGCCCGCCCTGCTCGGGGCCACAGGCCTCTGGGAGCCTCCCCTTGCTCCCCAGAGCCTTCCACTTGAAGCCCCGTTTGCTTGGCCTGGTTGCCAAGGAAACAGTTCTGAGAAAACAAGACTTAGGGAAGAGCAGCATCTGCTGGGAGGGCGGAGGGGGTTTCATTTTGGTTTTGGTTTCAGATTTTCCTGTGACCTGAGATAATTAGGATCAGCCCTTGCCCTAGGCAGCCACACCTGGGTAAATAAGCAGGTGCTTATCTATGGCAGCGGACATAACAGGTACCCTAGCACAGGTGCTGTTAGGCAGGTACCCTAGCACAGGTCCACCTGGGATTGTCAGGGTCCAGGCGGTGAGGAGAGAAGGGACAGTCAGGGAGGACCTACTGTGTGGCAGGTGCTGGCCCAGGCTAGGTAGCCTTTAGGTCAGATCCTCATAACATGGGGAACACTGTCCTCACGTTATAGGTGAGGTGAGGAGCTCCCAGTGACACAGATGGGAGGTAGCCAGGGTCACAATGGGGCTGAATTCAGTGACATTCTGAGTTACACTACCTGCTGAGCCACTCAGATCTGAGCAGGACCAGGCCAGCCAACAGCGGTAGAGGAGAGGGCAGGACCCCGGGGTCACTGTCCACTCCTCTCCACGTTCCTTCTCTCCTCCCCACGTTCCTTCTCTCCTCCCCACGTTCCTTCTCTCCTCCCCACCCCCTCAGGGGTGTCCCTGTTCTACCCGAGTCAGTGGCTGGGGGTAGGGTGGGGAGGAGGTGTCCAGACCCCTGAGGAGAGGGCAGGGATCCCACAGGCCCCGGGTCAGGGGATGCCACTTGTCCCTCAGCCTCCCTCCTTGACTCCTCTCAGGCCTACTGAGCCTCAGAGGAGCCACCCCAGTTCTGAGTCTTGAGGGAGAAGGGGCCGGGGAAGGGGAGGGGGACTACCTGGGCAGGCCGCACAGGCGTCTGGGTCCATGGCGCCAGCAGCCGTGTCTCTTACAGGCTTCCTCACAGCTCTCAGCAGGGTCCAGGCTGAAGGGGAGGAGAAGACAAATTGTGGAGTGGGATGTGAGCCAGCTGTGGCAAAGGGGCCTGGCCTCCTGCGGTTCCCGTGGGGTGGCAGCAGAGGCCAAACTGGGCTTAAAGTGCCGCTGTCTCCTGGCCTCTGCGGCTACTATTTAAAGAAAGTCATGTTGCTCCAGCTCCCTCTGTCCTTGCTCTCCAGCCAAGGCAGAGGCCATTTGTCCTGCTAGGGATAGAAAGATAAGATGAGGAGGCAGCCATGTAGAGATGACAGAATCCATGCACAGAAGAAAACACAGAAGGAACATTCTGGCAATTACCTGGGGCTGGGAACTTCTGTGCTGACTAATGAAAGCAGCTAGTATTGATTGAGGCTCCTTACACATCCCTCATCCAGTGGTCACACCCTGGAGATGAGCTCCACTGGGACTGAGTTGAAGCAGAAGGAACCACCACAAAGGTTTCACAACGTGCCCGAGGTTTCACCATAGTTCTAGAGCAATGACTTGACCCAAGCCTCTCTGATTGAAACCCTGTGTTTTCCTTGACTGTGCTTGATTCCCTTACATACATGAAGATATTTACTCAGGTACACATGTGTTTTGTAAGTGACTCTTGTCCTTCCAAATCAATGCCTGTACCTTGGGCCCAAGTGTCCCTCTTGGTAAATACACAGGTGCTGTGCTCTGCTCTGAGGTCCTCCACGATGTACAGAAGAGCCGTCTCCAGGCTGTGCCGAAACCTCTGTTACTCCATTTTGTAAAGCAGAAGTTTGCCATGAGCTACTCCAGTTTGAGTTAAGGGCTGAGGGGGAATAATTCCACACCTTGTTTGTACAAGTGAGCAATCACCACCTGCCTGGCACAGCCATAAGGCATAAATTGATAAATTAACTGAGCTAAGAATGACCACCTGTGAACCCACTGAATTAATCAGAAGCACATGGATGCAGGGGCGGACCAAACTCATATCAGAAAAACCAGGCCCACGAGCTTATTGAACACATCAGACCTCCAAATAACGCAATCCTTCACTGGAGGGGCACCCCAAGACTGAGCTTGGCACCCTGACCCCATCACCTGGTCACGAGCCTTGCCCAAGGAAATCGCCACAGTGAGGAACCTCGACATCGCTCTCCTGGCAGAGTGAGGTTTCTCCTGCCCTGATGAAACCTCGAGTCCCACTCCAAGCTGTTGCGGTGAAACTGTCTCTGCCAGGACATCACGACTTTGTCCTTGGACAGCTCTGCACCCTGAACGAGTTCTTCTGCTGGTTCTTCCTCTTGTCTGACCACCTACAGTGACTCTTTGAACTCCTATCTGCTCTGCCTTTGCCCTCAGTTCATCGCCTGGACCCCTGTGGCTGCCTTGGCCTTTTCTTAGCCTTTTTGTATTCTCCATATCTAACAGGACACGGGGATGTGTGCCTTGGGTGTGACAGATGTTAGAAGTTAAGACAGGACTCCAAGAGCCTGTGCTTGCCCAGCTTATGATTATCAGGTGACCCACAAGCAATCAGAGAGCGGCCACTGATGAAAGTGGGGTGGCCTGTGAATTTGTTCTTCAATAAATTCAATAAATTGTCAATAAATTCTGACACTGAGGAAAGACACGAACGTGTTTGGTCTACCTTAGTGACACGGCACACTCACGACACCAAAAGAAACAAATGACTTTGAAAATAGAAAATAATTCTTTTTTTTTTTTGGTAACGAGGATTGAACTCAGGGGCACTCGACCACTGAGCCACATTCCCAGCCCTATTTTGTGTCTTTTGTAGAGACAGGGTCTCACTGAGTTGCTTAGCGCCTCGCGCTTGCTGATCAGGAGCCAACCCAGAATGCCAGAGGGTGGGCACTTGGTCTCTTCCATCCTGTTCACTCTGGGTCTCCCGGGGACCTTGTCTGGGGCCTCAGCTGGGTGTGGCTATGGGATAGTGCTCCCTCCCGCCTGACCTGGGCACAGCAAGTCCTCCTGCAGGCGTCCCGATTCCCAGGAGGGCTAAAGTTAGGAGAGTAAGGGAGGCACCCAGAGGAGCCGGGATGGGGCCAGCATGGCCTCCTGGACAGGGAGCTGGGCCTGAGCTCTCCAGGGCTGCAGGGCAGAGCAGCTCAGCAAGGCCTCTCCCTCCAGTGGCTGCAGGCATCCTGTCCTCCAGGGGTTAGGGTAGCAGCTCCTCCTCAGGAAGTGTGAATGGCCTCCCAGGTATGGTCAGCTCCTGCCCAGCGCTGGCCCAGCCACCGGCCTTAGCTCCCCACCACCTGCCCTCGACCTGCACCTTGGTTCTAGCACCTGTGTGAACCTCTGCTTCTCAGCCTCAGCCCTTGCTGTGACTGCTCCCTCCCTGCTCCCTCTGCCTTCCCATCCTGAGAGCCTTCACCCTCCCGGCAGCTCCCAGGATCCAGAATGCTGGGCTTTCCTGGGGCCACTTCGACCCCTGTAATGGCATCTGTCTCTCCAGCAGACTAGTCCTGTGCATCCTCCTCAGCCAGCGCCCTATTATCTCTGCTGCCGAGATGGCTCCAGCCCCCTGGGCACAGTTCCCCCAGAAGCCGGGGTGCGAGGCAGTCACTGGGCATGAGCACAACCAGCCTCCGGGGGCCACAGCACAAGCTCAGTAATTCCACTTGTTTTCTTTTTCTTTTTCTTTTTTTCTTTTTGGTACTGGAGATTGAACTCAGGGGCACTCGACCACTGAGCCACATCCCCAGCCCTATTTTGTGTTTTATGTAGAGACAGGGTCTCACTGAGTTGCTTAGCGCCTCGCCGTTGCTGAGGCTGGCTTTGAATTCGCCATTCTCCTGTCTCAGCCTCCCTAAGTGCTGGGATTACAGGCTTGAGCCACCGCGCCCGGCTTCTTTCTTTCTTTCTTTTTTTTAATATATATTTTTAATTGTGGATGAACCTTTATTTTGATGTATTCATTTTTATGTGGTGCTGAGAATCGAACCCAGTGCCTCACGCAGGCTAGGCAAGCGCTGTACCACTGAGCCCCAGCCCCAGCCCCTCCATTTGTTTTCTTCCTCTTTTCAGTACTGGAGATTGAATCTAGAAGGGCTTTACCACCGACTTACATCCCCCGTCTTTTGTATTTTTTAAGACAGGCTTTTGCTAAGTTGCCAAGGCTGGCCTCCAACCGGTGATCCTCCTGCCTCAGCCTCCCCAGTCAGTGGCAGGGATTACAGATGTGTACCCCCATGCCTGGCTTTGTTTCTTTTCTGCCTGGATGAACAGCTGTCTCTGTCAGAGAACAGATAGGGCTAGGACTTAGATTTAACACAAATCACCTCGGTGATTTCATGTACCTTTCATAGTTCTATCAGATTTCTGAGAGTTTCCATTTATTTACTCAGTGTCTCCTCTCTCCTGTCTTAATATTTTGTAAAATATTTGAAAAACATGAGGCCAGCTAAAGTGTGAGGAGTGGCAGGTCTGAAGTGCCACATTCCAAAGCCCCTTGGCCAGGCACCACCGGGAGCCAGGTCTCAGACCAGCTCCCCGCAGCCTGCACCCCAATCCTGCTCACTAATGCTACCAGGGACTTTTACGGGGAGGAAGTGGAGGTCGTTTCCTTGTTGCAGTGGCTGCTCCTCCAAAGACCCACAAACTCAGGAAATGCAAGTTAATATATTTTTAAAATTAGCAGATTTAAAATGACCGACGCCATCCATCGCAGCACCCCCTTAGCACTTGAGGGGCGTGTACAAAGTCCCAGTGTTCAGCAACCCACCCAGGTTTGAAACGTGTCCAGGTGATGGCCCAGTAGCCCCCACCCCTGGGGTTCTAGCCACAGACAGCAGAGTGCCCGCAAGGACCTGAGGGCCGTGTGCAGAGGTCAGTGCTAACACCCAAGGGCAGGGAGAGGGCTCCTCCAAGCACAAGGTCATCGGAGTTGTTAGTGCCCTCAGGAAGATCAAGAAAGAAGCAGCATTCAGGGAAAACCCTGGAGACCCTCCAGGCAGAGGCTGCACACAGCCCAGGGGCTTGGTCTCAGCAGCTCCGGCCTGTGTCCCCGCAGCACTCCTGCTGGGCTGGGCTTCTCCCTGGGCTGAGCTCCTGGACTTGGTCTGGTATGCTCCCAACCCCCACATCCACAGCTCGGCCTTTGATCTTACAATTGCCAAGCCCAGCGGTGCTGTGGACACCATTGTCCAACATGTCCTGTCCGTCCCCACGGGCCCTTTCTTTGTCCCCACGGCCAGGCACTTCTCCATTCCAGTGCATGGAACGGCTTCTTCTTCCATCACCACAGGCCTCTGTGGAGGGCCCGGGGAGGGCCAGGGAGACATAGTCCTGCCATCTACCTGTTTAGCCTCCTTCTCGGGACCCTGGACAAGTCCCTCCCCCTCCCAGGGCCTCAGTTTCCCCCAGGGCCTGACAGTGTGGGTGCTCAGAGATGGGGCAGGAGAGAAACTCTGGGTGCCCTGCAGGTCAAAACAAGTGCTTCAGCCTCTTCTGACTCAGCAGCAGCCCGGGGTGCCAGGCCACCAGGCTCTGGGTCCTCTGCCCTCCTCCTCCTTTGATGCCTCCAAATTTCCCAAAGGGGTGGGGCACCCCTGACATCCACCTTCCCTCTGGGGTCACCTGGCCACAGAGCCTGGGCTGCACCCGAGGGAGCCTCGGGAACCATCTGAGCAGGTCCCTACCCTCTCTTCTGTTGCAGGGGACGGGGGAGCCGTCAGATCCTGCAGGCTCCGCTCCTGTCTCATGGTGCTGCCTGGGGCTGATTCCCTAACTTCTCAGAGCTCATCTGTAAAATGGGAGCAATACTCCTCGTCTTCCAGAGCTGTGGTGAGGACAAGGACACGGGGGCCACCACACCAACCCCAACTTACCAAGGGATCTTCCCCTGACTGAGCTCACACACGACCCAGCTGTCCTTGGCTGTATGGATGCAGTCACCAGATGTGCATCTGGGTAGTGACTGGACACATCATCACCTGGGCACTGGAAAGGGAAACTGAAAGCTACAGCCTTTGAGCTGCTCCTGAGCAAACATGCGCCCACTACTGGGCGGGTTCCACGCTCGGCCACCTCCTTGCTGACTCACTTTGAGGGCAGCCCCTGCTGGGTGAGGAAGGCGGGCAGGGGCCTGCCAGCGTCGCCAGCACCTCCCAGGTGCCCTGGGTGCTCCTGCACCCTGACTGTGTTTCTGTTGCTGAATGTTGTGCTCACATGACCTCAGGACACTGGCTCACGTGGGCTCTTCTGCCAGGAGCACGACATTCATCCTTCAAAACCCAACCCTGGCACTGCTTCCTCTGAGAAGCCCTCCAGCTTCCTCCCGGGGAGTCCCCTGCCCCCTGCGCTGCTGCCATGGCACCTGCCACTTGGCCACAAAGCCATGGGTGGAGTCACGCAGCTGGGGCAAAAGGGCTGGGAGGAGGGCTGGAGCCCAGAGGCCAACCTGAGCCTTCTATCAAGGCTGTTTGATCTGGGGCAAATGTCACTGGTGGATACTCCCCACTCCACCAGCTTTAGCGGGAGGGACAGCAGGTAACCACACAGGATCTACATTTGCACTCGATTTATTCCTCCATTTGATTGCAGATTTATTTGTTTATTTAAAACCCACAGAGGCTTAGCCACTGAGTCACTGAGTCACATCCCAACCTTTTTTTTTAAAAAATATTTTTTAGTTGTTGATGGATCTTTATTTTATTCATTTATTATTTATATGTGGTGCTGAGGATCGAACCCAGTGCCTCACGCATGCAAGGCAAGCGCTCTACCACTGAGCCACAATCCCAGCCCACATCCCAACCCTTTTTTTTTTTTTTAAATATTTTTTTAGTTGTAGATGGACACAATGTCTTTATTTTATTGCTTTGTATGTGGTGCTGAGGATCCAACCCAGGGCCCCACGCATATGAGGCAAGCGCTCTACTACTGAGCTACAATCCCAGCCCCCATCCCAGCCCTTTTTATATTTTGAGACAGGGCCTCACTAAGCTGCTGAGGCTGGTTTGGAACTTGGGATCCTCCTGTCTCAGCCTCCTGAGTCACTAGGATTACAGGTGTGTGCCACTGGGCCTGGCTGGAGTTTTATAATCATTCTCTAAAGATCTAAAAATTTTCCCATTTTAAAAATAGACATATAATAATTGTACATACTTAATGGGGTGTGTGATGGGACTGTTTTGCAGGTGAGGACACAGGCAAGGGTGTCTGGCAACTCAGAGGAGGAGCTAAGACTCAGGCTGCATTTGACATTTTGACATTTGAAACCTGTGACCGCCCTTCTTTGCTTGAGTTTATTTATTTTTTTCTGATAAGGACTTCAATCTGTAATAAAGAAAGATTTTATACAAAGAAAAGGGACTGGAGCCGAGGATGTGATTCCGTGATTAACCACCCCTGGGTTCAACCCTTGGTACCAAAAAAAAAAAAAAAAAGATTAAATCTAATGAGTCAATCATGGAGATAAAAATAGTATCACTTGGGAGGGAAAATATCAATTCTAAAGAAGACAACAAGAGAACAAAAGGCAGATGAGACAAACAGAAACAAACAGTAAGAAAATTTAATCATATGTACAATTACACTAAATATAAATGGCCTAACTATTCAGTTGAATGTCAGATTGGACAAGGAAGTGAAGCTCAGTGTTCATTTCACTCTAAATCCTCCCTTCATTGACGCGGGTGGCTCTGACTTCAGGTTATTTTTTAGTCATTTTTTTCCCTGTAAACTCCCTTCCTGCCCATTCTTATCAGCATGACTAGCTTGACAGCCACACAAAATCACAGTGAGATACAGAACCAATTAAATACTGGCTCAGGTCCAGAGTTGAGGGCCAGGCTAAAAGAGGCCATAAGAGTATTTCCCCGACAGGAGCTGCAGCCCTGACATGATCCAATCAGAGTGTGGAATCTTCTGGAACAGTCACAGACTGCTGAACAGTCTCATGGTGAAGCAGCCAGGATGGAGCTGTAGATTGACCTTGAGGAGGGAAGTACAGGTCTCTTCCCTCTAGGGATACAGAGATGACCCCACTAGGAGATCCTACCAATCTGCTATAATCCAGCTCAATTTGACTGGTGGCATCACAAGAAAAGTCACCCAGATGTCTGTAGCTCCAGAGTTGAGGACCAAGCCAAAATCTTTGGTCCACAAGCAGTCTCGGCACATTGAGAAGGCCGTTTAAATTCAGTGGGAAAGCAGCCCCAAAACTACTTCAGTTTCAGTTTCTGTTTCAGGTGAACCAGCATCACCTAGTGAAAAGCCACCTTGGCCACCCCACCCTGGCCCACCCCTGGAGAGGTGGACTTGGCTCAGACAAGCAGGACACTCTGAGTTGTGTGCTCCAGTAGAGGGACCTCACCTCTCTGTTATTCTCCCTTTCTCTAAGGACCAAAAGAGGACAGAGGAATCTCCCAAGTGAGCATGTGACGTGGGGCCTTCTGAGGTCATCGGCGTGGCTAGCAGAGACGAGCCTCCTAGGACACAGAGCATGGGGAAGGGGATTGTTTTCTCTGGTGACAGTGCCTGATGGCCTCATGGGAAGTGAAGGGGCAGCTGCTGGACCTGGCCACTGTGACCACACCTCACTCCAAGGACATTCTGTTTCTTTCCTCAGATGGGAGAAATCAGGCCTTGAACAATTGTCAACTTTAGGAAATTTTAGAACTGAATGTGATGGCAAAATCAAACTCATAATCTTAATATTTTTGTGTTGAACTCAAGACAAATGAATGTTTAATTAAATTTAATTTTTTGGTACTGGGGATTGAACTCAGGGGCACTCGACCACTGAGCCACATCTCCAGCCCTATTTTGTATTTTATGTAGAGACAGGGTCTCACTGAGTTGCTTAGCACCTTGCCATGGCTAAGGCTGGCTTTGAACTCGCGATTCTCCTGTCTCAGCCTCCCAAAGTGCTGGGATTACAGGCATGCGCCACGGCGCCCAGCTTGAATGTTTAATTTTTATGCATATGCAATGTTCAAGATGATCTGACACATTTTCAGAGTGAACAGAGGAGCTTTAGGACTCAGATTTACAATAAGGAATTCAGCTGGGCAGGGTGGCACGTATCTGTCACCCTAGTGATTCAGGAGGCCGAGGAAGGAGGATCACAAATTCGAGGCCAGCCTGGGCAACTTAACAGAGACCCTGTCTCAAAATTTAAAAAATATATATAAAAAGGACTGGGGAGGTAGTTCAGAGGTGAAGTGCTCTGGGCTCAGTTCCTAGCACTCCCTCACACACAAAAATCCCAACGTTTAAAGAAAAAGATAACAGCACAGGAGCCCTTTAAAGTCTATGCGGCATTTTCACAGACAGCCTTGTAAGCCACAGGCCTGTGATGCAGACGTTTATTACTCTTGTTTCCCAGAGGAGGAAGCTGAGCTTCGTCAGGGTGGAGGACTTAATCAAAACGCATTGTGTGCGATTCTCTCCAAGTCTTCTTGCATCTTGTTCTTTATTTTCTGATCCAGATCATTCCCCAAAGAGAGAAAAATCCTTAAAACACTCAAGTGCCCTGAAAACGTCATTTTCTTCCCTAATTCTCCCTGCTGGCTTGAAGTGAGTCACAAAACAAAATACCACTAAATTGTCCAAATCCTACCTGACCTGTGGCTAGTGGCTGTAGAGAGCTGGGTCTGGCTGGGCCCTGCGGGGCCCTGGTGGCCGACTGCCACTGACGCCAAGTCACGCTCCCCATGCCCAGGCCTTGAAAGAGCTGCCTAAACATTCCCTAGATTTTGCTTTGTGACTCAGTTTCCTTGCTTATAGAATGAGGCTGTGAGAGCATTTCCCTGTCAGCCTTATGAGGAGAAGAAATGAGACAAGGTAGCGACCATGTTAGGCATACAGTAGGTGCTTAATAAACAAGAATGAGGGCTGGGGTTGTAGCTCAGTGGCAGAGCGCTTGCCTCGCACGTGTGAGGCACTGGGTTCGATCCTCAGCACCACATATAAATAAACAAACAAATCAAAATAAAGACACTATGTCCATGTATAACTAAAAAATATTTAAAAAAATAAATAAACAAGAATGAACATTCTCCGAATATTCCTTCTGTATGCTCCCTCTGTATGCCTGAGCGATCTCAAAGCTGTAATTGTGGCTGGGGAAATGTACCCAGGTCCCTCCCAGCCTCCCCTACCATCCCCCACAGTGCCAGGACCCCCACTAGAAGCCCCTAACAGGGTGCCCCTCAGGGGCAGCAGCTCCAGGCACAACCCCTGTCACCTGTCACTTTGCTTTCTGCAGGGAGAGACCTGGTCACCACTTCCAGCTCCCTGCCTCGTCCTTCCTCCGAACCTGACTCCTCTGTCCCTTGTAGGGTGCATTCTCTGAGCCTCTCTGGATCTCTTTCCAAGGCTTCCTGTTTTAATAGCGTTACAAAATTGAGGTACACGTCACATAACATTCCTTTAAAGTTGTTTTTAGTATATTTGCTATGTCGTACAAACATCACCACAAGCTATTCTAGAACATTTCCAGCACCCTCAAAAGCAACCTGCACCTATTAGGTGCTGCTCCCCTCCCCCCGGCCCCGCCTCCCTCCAGCCCTGTCCTGGCTCCAAAGCTCTTTGCTCTCATCCCTGAAGAAGAGTGTTCCCAGGTGGCCGGAGAGGAGGGAGGGAGGGGGTCCTGGGGACTGTCTGATGTAGGAGCTGGCCTGGCTGGTCTGGGCACTGAGTCTAGGACACCTGAAGGGGTCAGTCACTCACTGACAGACCATGGTGTAGAGATCCCCTGGATGGGGTAGAGGCCTGGGAAAGCCAGTGTCAAAGCCACAGGCTCTCCCAGCAATGGTCCACCCAAAGGGGCTGGGCAGAAACGCTGAGATCAGAAAGAGCAAGGGGACTCAGTGGCAAGGGGGAGATGAAGCCCCGACGTGGTCCTTGTCAATAGCACCCACTATTCATCCACCCACTCAACAATTCACAAGACATGTTGAATCTGGACATCGGAGCCAAGTTGCTAGGCAGTTTGGAGGCTGGGAGGTCACCAGCTTGCATCTGCTACCCTGTGGGGGTGTTTTCCTCCACATAGAAGCTGACCCTTATCCACTTACCAGCCCAGGGGGAGGACAGGAGAGGACTCAGAGCAGGAGAATTGTGCGCGAAAGGATGAGACTTAGAAGCACCCCCAACCTCCCAAGGGCCCCCCCAACCTCCCACGGCCTTGAACCTAGTAAGGAGGCCACCCAGAGGGGAAAGGAAGGCCGGGTGGCCATGAGCCCTGCGGAGATTCAGCAGATCCTGTGATTTAAAAAAAAGGAGGGAATAAAAGGAATAAGATAGCCAATTTTTTTTTTTTTTTTTTAATATCTTTATTTTTTTATGTGGTGCTGAGGATCGAACCCAGTGCCTCCCGCGTGCTAGGCGAGCACGCTACCACTGCGCCATAACCCCAGCCCCAAGATAGCCAATTTTTATTCTCAGTTCTGAAGGGGAGTAAAGGTCAATTGTAACTTTTTAAAAATATTTATTTTTTAGTTGTAGGTGGACAGAATATCTTTATTTTATTTTTATGTGCTGCTAAGGATCGAACCCAGTGCCCTACGCGTGCTAGGCGAGCACGCTACCACTGCGCCATGACCCCAGCCCCCAATAGTAATTTTTAAATTTTTATTTTACTACCATGAAAACTTTTTTGTTTTTTTGTTTTGTTTGCTTTTTTTTTTTTTTTAAGAGAAGAGGAAGGTAGGCACGGTGGCGCACGCCTGTAATCCCAGCACTTTGGGAGGCCGAGACAGGAGAATCGCGAGTTCAAAGCCAGCCTCAGCAATGGCGAGGCGCTAAGCAACTCAGTGAGACCCTGTCTCTACATGAAACACAAAATAGGGCTGGGGATGTGGCTCAGTGGTCGAGTGTCCCTGAGTTCAATCCCCAGCACACGCCCCCTTAAAAAAAGTACAGAACACATTGCTGTTCATCTCCCAGGATCTATTCCCACTAGCCATTTTAAAACTTCAGTAGAAAATTCATGTCTTTTTTTTTTTTTTAAGGTGGACACAATATCTTTATTGATTTATTTTTATGTGGTGCTGAGGATCGAACCCAGTGCCTCCCGCATGCGAGGCAAGCGCTCTACCGCTGAGCCACAATCCCAGCCCAAATTCATGTCTTTTTATTTGTCCAACAATCCCAACTGAGAGAGCAAAGCTCACTGACCAGACCCCGCAGGATCCCCTTTCTCTAAGTGCCCACAGTTGACATGAGCAGCAGAGACGTGGCGTGGCCAGATGTGATATCTGTCACTCCTATATTTTTTTTGTTCGTTGGTGGTGCCTGAGCAATCACAGATGGCCTCTGTCATCCCAAGGGCACCAAAGACAGAGAGTAAAGAAATTATGGACTTTGGGGTTCACAACCACATTCTGGGTAGAAGATTTGGAATTATTTGGAAAAACAAGCAATTAGGCAGACCTGGAGAGGTCTCTAATGTCACCAAAGACCAACGGGAAAGGTGACAGCTTGGTGGACGCCAAGTGAGGGCGGGCGCATGCTGGGGCTAGTGTGGACCTCCCGCTGAGGCCTGCAGTACTCTCTGGGTATGATCTGAGTGTGTCCCCAAGGGCTCATGTGCTGGGAGCTTGATGTTGGGAGTGGTGGATTTAGGAGGAGGAGCCCTGTGGGAGGGCCAGGGCCAGCCCCACCCCACACTCTGGCTTCTGGTCTCCCACGGATCTCTCCTCTGTCATGCACTATGGCTGATGTGCCCTGAAGTGACAGTCAGGGGGCCTACCCATAGCCTGCACCCTGCTGTTCACACTTTGAGCTTCCAAAACTGGGAGCTATGTAAACTTCATTTCTTTTTTCTTTTAGTACTGAGAACTGAACTCAGGGGTACTCGACCACTGAGCCATATCCCCAGCCCTATTGTGTGTTCTATTTAGAGACAGGGTCTCCCTGAGTTGCTTAGTGCCTCGCCATTGCTGAGGCTGGCTTTGAACCCGCGATCCTCCTGTCTCAGCCTCCCAAAGTGCTGGGCTTACAGGCGTGCGCCACGGCTCATTTCTTTTTTTTAAAAAAAAACATTTTTTGAGTTGTAGATGAACACAATACCTTTATTTATTTATTTTATGTGGTGCTGAGGATCGAACCCAGTGCCTCACAAGGCAAGCGCTCTTCCACTGAGCCACAACCCTAGCCCCGTAAACTTCATTTATAAGTTACCCAATCTCAAGTATTTTGTTATAGTAACAGAAAATGGACTAATACCAGCAGTGAAATAAAGACGACCAGGTGTTGGGAGACCCTGCTGGGAAGAAGAGGGGCAGCAGTAGCACACGGATTGGTTCCACCCAGGGTGCATGGAAAGATGGAGAGGGAGCAAGGACCAATCATACACAAGGGACTTGGGGTCAGTAGCCCTTGAACTTTCAGAACTCCCGTTCCCCCTGGAGGATGGGTCAGGCAACCCTGGGACTGCCCACTTGTTGGGGACAAAGGTGGACACTTGGTCCAGTACAGAAATCAAGAAACCAGGGATGCAGCCCCAAGTGGGAAAGCCAGAAGACAAAAAGGGGAAGACAGGAGCCGGGCGCAGTGGGGCACACCTGTCATCCCAGCACTTAGGGAGGCCAAGGCAGGAGAATCACCAGTTCAAAGCCAGCCTCAGCAACGGCAAAGCGCTACTCAGTGAGACCCTGTCTCTACATAAAACACAAAATAGGGCTGGGGATGTGGCTCAGTGGTCCAGAGTATCACTGAGTTGAAGCCCCAGTACCAAAAAAAAAAAGAGGCGAGGAAGACAGGAATGCCGGCCAGCTGAGGGGTCCTCTGTGTGCTGCTGTGGGATCAGGACACCTGTACTTAACACGAACAGTTGGATGGAAATAAATACCTCATATCGGCTCCAACTCAATCATTTTAAGTATATCGGGATGTGTGGCATAGAAAATATTTTGTCTCCAAGATAAAATAAAATCAAACTTTGGAAATTTCTAAAATTACATTTTACAGTTCGCTTTGCAATTATTAACTTAGTCACGCTGTCATCCTGATTCTCGCTTCCCCTGCACGAGGTGAATCAAGTCCAGCCACAGGATCGTACAGGGAGCGCTGAGGTTTGCTGGTACTGAACTGGGTCCATGGAGCCCCCCACCCCGTGTTTGCTGGAGTCTGTGAATATGGCCTTACTTGGAAATGGGTCTTTGTAGATCCTTTGAGCATCTTGGATTATTTGGGTGGGCCCTAAATCCAGTGACAAGTGTCCTTAGACAGATGTACAGGGAGGAGGAGCCATATGAAGACAGGCAGAGACTACAGTGATGGGGCCACAAGCCAAGGAATGTGTGGAGCCACCAGAAGAGGTGGGAGGGATTCTCCTCCAGAGCCACCACCTTGATTTTGAACTTCAGAATAAATTTTTTTTAAGTTACCACATTTGTGGCTCATCTGTTACAGTACCCAAGGAAACGAATACACCCATTCTATGCATAGCAAAGTGAGGCCTGGAGAGGTGAA
The DNA here is from genome assembly GCA_028644305.1 of Xerus rutilus. Classification (NCBI taxonomy): domain Eukaryota; kingdom Metazoa; phylum Chordata; class Mammalia; order Rodentia; family Sciuridae; genus Xerus; species Xerus rutilus. The sequence continues at coordinate 10,421,938 of CM053403.1, read as the reverse complement.
GCGAAACGCCCACCGTGCTGAAGCAAGGACCCAGTCTAGGTCTTCCACGTGGGAGAGGCCCCTGGTTTTCCACTGCACCAAGTTCTCAGCCTCTGGTGTGCATCAAGACCCCCTGAGGGAGCTGGTCACTTCCTGGGCACTGAACCCAACTTGAATTTGAGGCAGCAGGTCTGTGGCAGAGCAAAGATGTGCACCGCAGCTAGGCTGGGGAGCCCACTGAGAAGGGCCAGCCAGCCCACATACCAGAAGCATCCTTCATAGTTAAAATGACAGTCAAAATGAAAAACAGCTAATACAAAGACAAGTTAGAAATGGACACCCCTCAACAGAGTCAAAACACATGAAAGTAAAGAAAACCATGTGCTGGGCATGGTGCTGCACACCTATAATCCCAGCAGCTCAGGAGGCTGAGGCAGGAGGATTGAGAGGAGTCCAAAGCCAACCTCGACAACTTTGCACCTCAGTGAGACCCTGTCTCTAAATAAAATACAAAAGGGCTGGGGGGCTGGGGTTGTGGCTCAGTGGTGGAGTAGTGCTTGCCTCTCATGTATGAGGCACTTGGTTTGAAACTCAGCGCCCCAGAAAAATAAAGGTATTGTGTCTGTCTACAACTAAAAATATTTTAAAAGAGGGGGAGGGGCTGGGGATGTGGCTCAGTACCTGGAGTTCCATCCTTGGTACCAAAAAAAGGAAAACCAGGTGATAGGAACAAACAGTCGTGATGACACAGAAAAGATGACCTTAGGGCACGTGAGATTTGCCCTCTGTTGAGGCGCCCCCGCTCTCCCCTTTCCGTTGGGAACTGTGGTCACACGTGCACGTGGAGTCCCGGCCAGCCTCCCTCATGTCTCTGGCCCTCTCTCGAGCTTTCCTCCTCACCCAGGGCTGGCTGGCTCGCTGAGGCTTTCTTCACTGAGCGCTGTTCAGTGCATGCTGTGTGACAGCGCCCCCTTGCTCAAGTCCCCCTGCCCCGCCCCACCCAGCTCCACATCCAGGCCACCCTCGCTCTCTCTGGCAAGAAAAAGATGACCCCACGTGGGGGAAGAGACAGCACAGCCAGATGAACCCCCAGGTCCCATGGCTGCACAGCCCCAGCGCCAGGATGGAAGGAGGGACAGTAAAGGGTTTCTTGGGACACAAGCCCCTGAGGACCTCATGTGGCTGCTCAGAGCCCTCGCAGCCCAACTGCCGTGAAGAACCGGGTGCAGGTTCTCCGGGACCACCCGCCCTCGCAGACGGACGCCACACACGGCTCGTAGCACATGGTACTCTTTATTGCGACGCTCAGTGGCGGCCATCTGTAAACCAGCTTCCTGTAGTGGTGACACAGGCTAAGGCACTTCCGTTATAGAAAAGGGTGCTCCCCGAGAGTGCCGCTCACTCCACGGGGACAGCAACTGGGACCTGAACGCAGCGCTTCCTAGGCACACAGAGAGCTTCATGTTTGCTGAGTTTCCTTCCTTTCAAACGCCTCTTGCCACAGCAAGTCTAAATGCAGCATCGACAACAGGGACACAGCAGACTCGCAGCCAGTGTCGACCAGGGGACAGCTACTCTCCTAAACACAGTTCCCAAGGAAAGGCAGTGATAAGGACTCGGCATTGTATCATTTATTACAAGAAGGGAAAAAGAAAACCTTTTTTTTTTTCTTTCAAAAATCTCTGTGCAGGTGGCTGATTTGAAACTGCTGAGTCAGCAGTGCAGGCGGCTACCCTCAGGGCCAGTCCTGGAGCAGGCACGAGGTCGCAGAGGGCCACCAGCCCTCTCTGATGCTCTGGCTGCAAGACTTGGGACAAGTCCCTTAACCATTAAATATATTTGGTCCCCAAGAATGTTGGGAGAAGCCACGGGAAGGCTGCCAAGGCTGCCGGACTTCGCAGCGTGGCCTGACGCCCTGCCTGCTGGGCCCCGACAGCCTCGGGGTACAGGGACAGGCTGCCCTTGGCCAAGGAGGGGAGGGGGCATTGCACTTGAGACATTTCAGAATCAGGAAGGGGGCGGTGAGGACGGTGCCACCCAGAAGCGGGTGGGAGGAACGGCCCTGCCCCAGCATTCTGTGCCCTGCACAGAGGTGGCACTGCTGGCCGCTCCCTGTGGATACTCACTCAGGGTCCAGGGAGGGGGCCGCGGGGGACAGCGTGAGGTTACCACGTGTGATTGCCAACAGCGGAGAGGGAGGAGGGGAGAGCTGGTGGCAGGGGAGGGTGACACGCTTCTGGGGTGTTGGCCTATCAAAACTCCTTTAGTCTGAAGAAAAATAGATTCATAGAAAACTCTGGGGCCCACCCGGGGCCTGCCCTTGCCTCGCCGTCCGTGCTTGTAGGCGAGAGGGGCGGAGACCTGCTGGTCACTTGTTCCCCGGGCCGGGCCTGGCCCTGACTCTTTGGTATCAGATTCGCGAGGGTGGGAGGGGAGCGGGGGGCTGCAGCGGAGGACACCAATGCCCTCCACGAGGCTGGGTGGGTCGCGGTCACAGCAGTCCTGAGGTGGGGTGCCGCGGGGTCTGGGAGGGGAGGTGCAGTCCTCTGTCCTATTCAGCAGGCTTGGCCTCGGCCCCGTCGGCCTTGCCGTCCACCTCCTCGTCTGAGCAGTCGCCAGTGCCTTTCCGGGCCATTCGACGGGGCACAACAAACGGCAGGTCCCCACGCCTGCGGACAGAGGAGCGGGTCAGTGGGGCCCAGCGGGGGGTGGCCGGGCACAGGCACACATTGCAAAGCCATCTTCAGGAGACACTGGGCACTGCCAGGAGCAGCAGCTCTGAGCCTGGAGCCACCGGCTGGCAGGACAGAGACGCTCACGCGTGTACCAGACACGAGGACCCAAGCGCTGGCACTGACGACTCTGGAAGCAGGACCGACCAAAGTGGGGGCACAGAAGCAGATCCGGTCACCTCCCCTGGCAGCTGCCTCTCTGCTCAAGCTTCTGTCACACAGGTGGTGGCTGGGTGTGGCTCAGGCAGAGCGCTTGCCTAGCATGTGAGGCCCCGGGCAGCGTCCTCAGTACCTAAGTCAACACCACTGCCCAGAGCAGGTGGGACCGAGACCCTCAGAATGATCATTCACAGGGGGCCCAAAGGCAGAGTTGTTCGTCTGATCAAATCAGAAAATTCATGTGAAATACTGACAATAAAGTCTAGTCTTATTGTCCCCCGGGGCCCCCGAAAATAGGTTCCTATGAAAGGAAGTAAGAAACGAGAATCTCAAGGGAAATCTCAAGGGAAAGACCCTGTGGCCAGCGCTGACACCCCTGAATGCCAACAGCCGCTCTGGAACTTTCCCATGATTGCTCAGTTGCAGGTAACTCCCGGGCGCTAATATGCACTGGGGATTGGGACAGGCGGCCCCAGCATGAGGCTGGGCGCGCAGCTCAGGGGCAGAGCTTGCCTAACAAGGGTGAGGCCCTGGGCTCCATCCTCAGCAAAATCTCCACCACCTCACCTGCGAGTGTGCCCCAGGTCTGGAGCTGGGGGACACACTGCCAAGGAAACAGGCTGCGCCCAGGTCCCACAGGCATGGAGCGCCCAATAAGGCCGGTGCTCTGTGATGGGCGCTTCCTGGGTTTGTCACCTAGTACCCGGCTCCCCGGCTCTGGCTGAGATCGGCGACCAGGCCTAAGAGGTCACGCCCTGCACAGTGCTTCCGGAACAGGCCAGCTCGGAAGGGCAGGGCAGGGCGCGGCAGGGCAGGCAGCCTGGGCTCACCTGAGCTTGTTCTTCAGGGAGCTGACCTCGCGGTTCATGGCGTCCGCGGTCTCCGTGGCGTCCTCCAGCTCACGCTGCAGCTTCCGGCGCGAGGCGTTGGCCCTCTGGGCCTCCTCCTCAGCCTCTTCCAGCTGCCGCTTGAGCTGCTTCAGGCGGGTGCACGCCTTGTCTGCCTGCGGGGAGACGCGGCAGGGCCCTGGTCAGGGGCTGCGGGCTGCGGCCCGCCCCGCGCAGTCCCTCCCGGCCCCGCCCGCCCTGCCCGCACACACACCTGGTCCTTGTACTGCTCCGCGTTCCTGCGCTCGTCATCCACCTGCAGCAACACGTCCTTCAGCTTCTTCTCTGCCCGGCGCACCTGCTTGGAGGCTGCCTGGCGCTCCCTGTGTGGCACAGACCCGTGGCTCAGCGGGGCACGCTCCCGGGGAGCCTGGCTAGTGGCCTTTCCGTTTCTGGGGCCTCACGGGCATCTGCCCCATGTGGAGGCCTTGAGGTGCCAGTCTTTCCCAGACGCCTGCTAGCTGCTTGGTCTCTGGGGACAGGCTCTCTGAGATCCCCACTTCACAGATGAGGAGAGTGGGCTCCGGGAAGGGACACACCTCGAAGAGCACACATGTAGCCAGGAAGAGGGCAAATTGAGGTTGGGGCCTGGGGAGACCCTGTTATCTCCAAAGCAGTCTCAGACTTGTTGAGCCACAGATGGCTACACAAGGGGGACAGGGCTCTAGCCTCTCCCTACTTTAGTCCTGAGACAGCCAGCAAAGCCCTGGCTTTAGAGGGGGGTCACGGGCTCCTGCTCAAACCCTCCGAGTCCCCTAGCAAACATGTGACGGCTCCACGTGGGAGGATGGGCTCTGGGCTCAGAGACCACTGGTTCCTGAGGTGCCTCAGGGCAGGACCCAGGCACAGCCTGTGGCTTTTGCAGAGGGTGAACAGAAAGGCCACCTGCCACCTCGGGGCACCTACTTAGTCTCGTTGTCCAGCTGCTCCTCCAGCTGTGCGATCTTGGCCTCGAGGGCGGTGATGGAGGCCTTGTACTTGGACTTGACGGTGCCCTCCATCTCCTGCAGCTTCACCTTGAGCTCCTTGTTCTGGCGCTCCAGCTGCTGCCGTGCATTCTCGTTCTTCTGGGCGTGGCTGCGCTCCAGGTTCAGGTCGGTGTTGATCTGGTCGATCTGCGGGAAGGAGGCCAGTGACCTTGGGGAAGGACGGGCCTGGCTGTTGGCCAGAGGAGGTGGGCAGCAGGATCCCACCAGGCACCATGCGGGAACCTGCAGTTGCCAGGACGGTTTCCCAGGAGTCAGGAGCAGTGGCGCCCAGCCTGGGCTTCTGCAGCCGCTGCCGGCTTCACCACAGGGGCTCGGGACCCGGGCGGGGGCCTGGTGCGGGAGGCCGGCCCAGCCTCCTGGTGCCCACCTGCAGGCTGGCCTTCTTCAGGCGGTCGTTGACGAGCTCGGTGTTGCCCTGCTCCTCCTCCAGTTCCTCCTCCAGCTGGGCGATCCGTGCCTCCAGCCGCCGCTTTTCCTCCAGCGCCAGCGCTCTGGGGAGGCAGGGGAGGTGAGGGCCACGGGCTGAGGAGACCCTCGGCGCCCACCTCTGTGCCCTCGTGGCTCACCCTTTGCCGCTGCTGTTGGCAATCTCGTCGGCTAGCTCGTCCCGCTCCTGCTGGGCCTGACGCTTGGCGCGCTCGGCAGCTGCCAGTTCCTGCCACAAGGACCAGGTGTGACCACTGGGGCTGCTGAGGCCTTCATCCCAGCACTCCACATGCCTGAGGCACCCTTTGTCCCCTAGCCCTTTGCCACGAGCCCCTTAGCTCACCGGCTAATTCCTCCCTCTGCAGTCAAAGCTTAAGCACCACATGTTTACAAAATCCCTCTATCTAAGGTGCTAGGAATCAAGCTAGGGGCCATGGATACGAATGACAAATACCCGGGCCTAACGGGAGAGCATCCCAGACAGACCAGAGATCAGGCAGGCTGACACAGGTATGAGTCCAAGCTGGTGCCTAGGGCTCTGCACACCAATTCTAAGGGCACAGCTTCACCCAGGGGTGAGGCAGCCTCCCCAGGGACCCACGTGATGCTGGTGGGAGGAACCACCAAGCAGGATGTGCCTGAACGGAGGCTGGCTGTGAGCACACCAGGAGCCAGGAATGTCTCATAGGAGACCTCAGGGCCCGGGGATGCTCTCACCATGCGTTGCCTGGCGCCGAACAAGGCAGCCGGGGGACACTGGGGGCCCTCATCCCCACAGTCACCATTTCTCTGTGCATGTGTGAATCACACCAGGGGCCTGGCCACGTGGAGAGGCCTGGAGGGGATCCCCTAGAACGGGCGGCCCCGGCTCCCTCCTGGAGGTTGCCATTTGCTGCCAGCCCTCCCTGACCCCAGCTGGTGGGTGAAGCCCCGAGCGGCAGTGCCGGCCAGAGGACAGTGTGCCTGTCCCCTGCGCCTGGCTCACCTCCTGCAGCTGGATCATTTCGGCCTCCATGCTCTTGAGCTTCTTCTCGTTCTCCTTGGCCTGTGCCAGGATCTCCTCGCGGGAGGCCCGGGTGTCCTCCAGCTCCCGCATGCAGTCCTTCATCTGGGCCTGGGGGCGCGGAGGGGTGAGCACGGCCACCCACGCCTGCCCCACCCCAGCGCCCCCATGGGACACCTTGCTAACAGGGACCAGCTTTTACCTGACGCCATGTTTAACCCACTGGGGCAGAACTGTCACGAAAGACACCCTAGCCAGTGCTCCCTCAGCACGTGGCGCTCTCCAGGGGCACATGGGCCCAGACCCTCTCTCTCTCCAACTTCTCTTGACGGAGCATGGCATGCATGGTGCCACCCAACACGTCGACTCGTGGTCAGCGCCCAGGCTGTCTGGCTACCAGGCAGAAGGCATGTGCCTCCTGTCACTCCCCTGCCCTCTGCTTCGACTCTGAAGACCCGTGTCGAGGAGCCTTTTATCCTTTTGCAAATAATTCCCACACTGGGGTTTCCTGAGCACTCAGGCAGACAGCACCAGCTAAAGATGCCACCAGCAATCTGGTATCTGTCCCCACCACCTTGCCCACAATAACTGAAAAAAAAAACTTTTTTGAGGTGCTGGGGACTGAACCCCAGGCCTTGTGCATGGCAGGAAAGCACTCTACAACCAAGTCACATCCTCAGCCCCTTCTTTAAATTTTAAGACAGGATCTGACTAGTTTCCCAGGTTGGCTTTGAACCTGTGATCCTCCTGCCTCAGCCTCCCAAGTGGCCAGGATCACAGGTGTGCACAATGGCACCCGGACACCATTTACACCTGTGGCTGGCATACTGGGCACGCTGGGGCCCCACAGAGCTGCCTGTAACGTGTTGCTCTTTCTTTATTGAGAGCCGAGACTCTTGAGCAAGTGCCTGTGCTCTGGGCTGCTTCCCAGAACCATCAGCTCAGGGCTGTGGCTCTCTGTCCCCTCAGGCCAGGCCAGGTCAGGACCTGTTTCTCTGGACACCTGCACTGATGCCCACCTTCCCTAACTCTTCCGCGCAGCTAGGTTGGAATTTGTCAGTCTGCTTTTCTGTTGAACGTGCTCAAGAATGTGCTGTTGGCTTATGGTTGCTGGGCTCCCCTGGACCTGAGTGTCCAGGAGGTGGGCTGTGACACCACATACTTGTTCAGAGAGCGGAGGGTGGCGAGTCCCGGCCTTCACTGATCTCGCCCTCTGCCCGCCTGGCCTCACCTGCAGCTTCCGCAGCTGCTTGATGGCCTCCTCTCGGTTCTTGTTGGCCGTGTCGATATGTGCCTCCAGATCTTTCAGGTCCATCTCCAGTTTCTTCCGAGCAGCCACCGCCATCGAGCGCTGCTTCCTCTCGTCCTCCAGCTCCGCCTCCATCTCCCGCACCTGAGAAAGCCGACAGTTCAAAAGGCTGCGCCACTCATGGACCCCACGGCAGCTGAGCCCAAACGAGCTCAGGCCAATCCCATGGGATCTATGGGGCCTCCAGGGGCCAACGAGGGCTACTGACCATCAAACCCTAATGGTCAGTGAGCCCTGGAGAGGACAGGGTGAGCCGTGGGAGGAGCTGTCCAGGAACCCTCACAGCCCAGGTGGAGCAAGGGCAGGATGGGGACCTGCTGGGATAGGGACGGCCCTGCGCACCTGTCTGACCAGCTGCTTCTTCTTTTCCTCACTCTGCTCGTCGCGGCCCTGCAGGTCTCGCTCGAACTGGGCTTTCATGGCCTGCAGGTTCACCTCCAGCCGCAGCTTGGCGTCCTCGGTGGCCTGCAGCTCATCCTCCAGCTCCTCGAGCTGCGTCTTCATCTCCTCCACCTGCTGCTCCAGGGCCCGCTTGGACTTCTCCAGCTCGTGGACCTGACCCGAGAGCTAGGTCAGGCCGATGCACGGGCAGGAGCTGGGCCCTGGACTCAGTCACACGCACCCTGGCCCATGGTGCTCCCGCCTGCCGCCCGCCCGAGACCCCGCGGAGGGCCTGCTGCTCACGCTTTTGCCCACGTCGTCCTTGGAGCTCATGAGGTCCTCCATCTCTGTGCGGAACTGCTTGTTGAGCCGCTCCAGCTCTGCCTTCTGCTCCATGGCCTCTTCCAACGCCCGGGCCAGGGACAGCGCCTTGGTCTCCTTCTCGCGGGCCTCTGCCTCGGCTCGGTCACGCTCCTCTGCGTACTTGGCTGAGATAGTCTTCTCTTCAGCCAGGAGCTGGGAGAGCAGAAGCGGGCATCATGAGGCCGGAGCCGTGGACCACTGACGGCACCACGGGCAGGCCCTAGACCCAGATGCCAGGTCTAAGAGGGGCAGGACCCAGGACCAGCGGGCCCAAGGCTGTCACCTGAGAACTGGCTGGCCCAAGGATGACAGGCATAGTGTGTCCGTGGCCAGAGGAGGGCAGAGATTCTTCTACCACCATATTTTTAATTTGTTTGGTTTTTATCACTTAATAGTAAGACGAGTGCCCTTCCGGGAGAACCCACAGGAAATCACCCACGCCCCCGGAGCTGGGAGACCTTTGGCTCTGCGACAACAGACTGGCTTCCATCTCGAGGAGAATGGGACCTGGCCTCCTCCAAGCATGCTCCCCACCCGCTGGTGTCCGTTCTCTGCTGGGGCCCTCCCGGCTGGCTGACGCCCCCACCCCTCCACCCCTTGCCCCACTCTGCACTGGCTCCCTGTGCTGTGACCTTTTCCACAAGAGCCAGAGAGCACACTCGTTCCTGGAGCAACTACTCGATCCTGCTCCGATGCCGCACAGCCAGATGCTGTGCAAATGAAGGAGCACGGCTGTGTTCAAGGAAATGTCGCCTGCAAATGCGGTGGGCTGGTTTTGGCTGTAGCTCACTGCCCGGACTTATCTACCCTGTGACTCAACTTGGCCCCTGTACTCCCGTCTCTGGAGACCGCTTCAGATCTTTCAGAATGAAGCCTAGAAGCTGGGTGCGGTGGCACACACCTGTAATCCCAGTGGCTCAGGAGGCTGAGGCAGGAGCATTGTGAGTTCAAAGCCAGCCTCAGCAACTCAGCGAGGCGCTAAGCAACTCAGCAAGACCCTGTCTCTAAATAAAATATAAAAAGGGCTGGGGGTGTGGCTCAGTGTTGAAGCACCCCTGGGTTCAATCCCTGGTACCAAAGGCGGGGAGAAAGAGGAGGGACTAGATGTGAACATATGTGAATAAATTTTAAACGGTAGTTCAGACCAGCTCATTTTAGAAAATTTGGCAAAAACAAAAACAAACAACAGCAAAAAAAAGTTAAAGCCACTCCTAAACCTGTCATGGAGAAACCGTGTCTTCTTGCTTTCTCCCCAGGCCCCTCGGCAACCTGGAACTGAGCGGCCCTGGGCGCCTGTGCCCTCCTGGCCTCCTCCCAGGCTCTGCTGACTCCACCACGGCCCTGGCCACGGGCTGTGTTGGGAAGAGCAGCGAGGAGGGCCCCAGGCCGAGGCTGCACACCTGGTCGAACTTCTTCTGCTTCTTCTCCAGGTTGGACACGCTCTGCCGCTGGTGGTCCAGGTCCACCAGCAGGTCGTCCAGCTCCTGCTGCAGCCGCGTCTTGGTCTTCTCCAGTTTGTCGTAGGCGGCCACCTTCTCCTCATGCCGCTGGCTCAGTCCCTCCAGGTCCTTCTGGAGCTTCCGCTTGGCTTCCTCCGCCATCTCCAGGCACCCCGCGCCGTCCTCCATCCTCTTCTTCATGTCAGTCACCTGGGCAGGAGCAGAGAGTAAGGAAACCCCAAGATGCCACCTGCTCGGGATACGCCCATCCCTGGGACACACGGAGGCTGGCCTGCTATACTACGAGGGGGGAACCTGGGAGTCAACTTCCCTCCCAAGTGGGTAAGAAAAATGGAGTCTCTGCAGAGGGGTCCCCCACACCTGGGCGTGGAGGGTGGTGATCTGCTTCTCCAGGCTGCGCTTGGCCTCCTCCTCCTCCTCCAGCTGCTCCTTCAGGGAGTTCTTCTCGTCCTCCACCTGCTTCAGCTTGGTGCTCAGGCTCAGCTTCTGCCGGTTCTCCTCCTGCAGCAGCTCCTACTCCCAAGGACAGGGGTGTGGGTGCTCAGGAGACGCGTCCGTCTCATGCACCACAGCCCCCAACGGGAGCGGGGACCAGTCCTTCTGATTTAGGGAACAGCCACATAAAGACCAGGTGGGAACGGGCAGACCCTGGGGTGGGGGAGTCTGGTCATCAGGCACTCTGAGACGAAGGCCCAGAGGTCTGGCACTAGGCTTTGTGGGCACAGGATCCTCCAGGAGGGGTCCAGCTTCTGGTTCCCGACGCTGTCCTTACCTGAGTGTCCTGCAGCTGGGACTCCAGGGCGGAGAAGTCCTTGGTGAGCTTGCTGGACTTGCTATCAGACTGGTTGAGAAGACCGGTCACGTTGTCCAGCTCAACCTACATGGGAAGAGAGGCAAGGTAAACCCAGCCATACCTGCCCTGGCAAAGCTGGCCTGCAACACAAGTCGCACAGGGGGCCTTGCTGAGGAGCCAGAGCAGGAGAGAGGCTGCGGGGAGTGCCCTGTGGGTCTGGCTGGCATCCAGCTGGTGCTGAGGGCCCGCTGCTCAGGCTGGAGTCCAGCAGAATCCTCACCTGCAGCTTAGTGACCTTGTCGGCCAACTCGGTGCGCACGCGCTCTCCCTCGTTGAACTTGACCTGCAGCTCCTGCAGCTGGGCCTCCACCTTCTTGCGCCTGTGCTCCGAGTCCCCTTTCCCCTGCAGCAGGGCCTTCACCTCATTGGCCAGCTCACCCCGCTCGCTCTCCAGGGTCTGCTTTGCCTTCTCCAGGGTGGCCTTCACCTGTGGGAGGAGGAAAGGCGTGAACGGGATCCCCGCCACGACGTGCGCTGGTCTTTCTAACTCACTGAAGAGCCAGCGACTCTAGGCCCAGAAATCGCTGCCTCTGCGGCAAGGATGATGGCCACCAGCAGGAGCCCAGACTCAGAAAGCCCAGGCCCCTCAGTCCTCTTCTCTCTCAGGGGAAGTGAGGTGTGTCCTGAGGACCTTGGCTTCCCAATCTCTAACATAATCCCTGCCCAGGCTTCCTCCCTGGGAGGAAAGAATATTTAATTTTTTGGTACTGGGGATTGAACCCAGGGGAGCTTAACCACTGAGCCACATTCACAGCCCTTTTTATATTTTATTTAGAGACAGGGTCTCAAAAAGTTGCTTAAAGCCTCACTAAGTTGCTGAGGCTGGCTTTGAACTTGCAATCCTCTTGCCTCAGCCTCCTGAGCTGCTGGGGTTACAGGCGTGTGCCACCATACCAAGCACGAGGGCATATTTTAACACAAGATGTTGCTGTAGGTATTAAGATTCTAGCGATATATGTAACACGACGAGACAAGCTGTAATTGTTTTTGGACTTCCAATAAAACCCCTCTAAATTTTATGTTCCAAGTGATAATGTAATGTTCTTTCACAAAATGTAAAAGTGGAATTCACAAAATAAATGCAAAAATCCAGGGGAATTTTTTTAGCCTGCAGTGGGTGGGCTCGCTCAGTAAGTTCAAGGCTAAACTGGCCCTTGAGCGAGCAAAGGCTGCTCGGTGAAATCCTGAGAGAACAGGAAGGACCAAACCCAGGGCGGTGGAGCTGCGTGAGGTGAGCAGACCAGGTGTGTTGCTAGAAGTACTTGTAGGTGCCTCTGACCTCTCCAGGGGCCGCCTAGAGCAACGGCGCTGGAACCACAGGAGGCCAAACCGTCTGTCCTGTGAGGGAGCAGCCTGCCAACAGCCGCTGGGGGCCAGGAAGCCAGTTGCATGGCCACCACCCCAGTTTCCCAGTGTCAGCTGACCACTTGGGGATGCTCAAGGAGGACCCAGGCTGGAAAGGGACCAGTAAGGCCCTGACACTCAGGTTCGGGTGGCTCTGATTCCCAGATGCTGAACACAGTAACCATGAGCATGTGTTGGCAACTCGAGACCTCACAGGACAGGCCTATCCTTTGCCCTGGGCCCTTCAGGAGCTGCAGCCTGGCTGCAGGCCTAGGTTCTGACACCAGAACTGCTCTTCTCTGTAGGACTGGTGTACAGACAGCCAGGGCCGCTCCCGGAGAGGAGCCTGCCCCAGGGAGCTCACGCACCCTCTTCGTCTGCTCCAGCTGCTCTGCCAGCTCCTCCACAGCCTGTGAGTGCTTCTGCCTCATCTCCTGGATCTGAGCCTCGTGGGTCTTGGCCTCCTCCTCGAGGGTCTTCTTCAGGATGTTCACTTCCTGCTCACGTTTGGACCTGCGTGGAGAAATGCCCTCAGAGAGGAGTCCAGGACCCTGTTGCCCTGGCTCCTCCCCGACCAGGCAAGCCTGGCCAACAGCACAGCCACCCCAGGCAGCTCAGCTACCACGCGTCTCCCTCCCTGGCCTCCCTCCTGCAGCCAGGCTCACAGACACTCGAGGTTCTGTACCCTTCCAACCCAAGGCCCAGCCTTGCTTCACCCCGAACCTCGATCCCAGTTCTTCACCAGCTCTTGAGGCAGAGAGCTGAGGAACTCTCCATGTCCACACTCTGCACCAGAGGCCACCGTGTGCAGCCTGGGCTCCACCCCTTCTAGGACAAGCCCTCCCTCGGTTCACAGCCCTTCCCCGTCCTCCATGACCTGCCGGTCAGCCCCATGGTGCACCTGAGCTCCTGCTGGGCAGCTGTGGAATCCAGAGTATCCTCCAACTCTGTTTTCAGCGCCTCCAGCTCTTCCCCAAGATCCCGTTTCTGCTTCTCAGCTTTATTCCTAGAAGCACGCTCGGATTCCAAGTCTTCCTGGAGTTCGGAAATCTGAGACTCCAGCTCCCGAATCTTCTTTAGGGCCATATTTTTCTGTGCAGCTTCTTCTTCCACTCTGCCAGAGAGACCAATAACATCAGTAAGAGGCCAGTTTCACCTTCAAAGAGCAGGGTGTGCAAAGGAGGCCGGGGGTGGGGGGCAGCCAAAGCTGCAACTGGCAGTCATAATCATGGCATTGAGGCTCACTCTCAGCAAATCAACAGCTGAGGCATCTTCTCAGAAGATTCAAGAACAATGCCACTTGGAAAACTAGAGAATAGAGAATTTCATTTTCCAAATTAAGATTCACAACTTTAAGAAAACCCAAATGTTCGACGAAAAAATAAAATGTTACAGTTCATGATGACTGCAACTAAAAATATGTATGTACTATGGACTTTGGATGATTAAGAGGTGTCAATGTTAAGTCACTGAGGGTAACAAAGGTACTACTCTGGTGGAGGATGTTGACAACAGGGGCGGCTATGCAGGGTGGAGGCAGGGGATATGTGGGAAATCTCTATCTTCTGCTTAATCTTACTATGAATATAAAAAATAGTATAATTTCTTTAAAAAAATGTGTGCTTCTAGCTAATAAATTAAAAAGAGGAAGTGATGTGGAGGGGAGGGAAGGAAGGCACAGGAGTACCTGAGGTGGGCGACAGTTTTAGGTGACTCTTGTGGGATTAGAAACAAAAGACAAAGCTGCCCTCTTAGGAATAAGGACGACAAGTGCTCTGCATAAACTGGCTCTTCTAGGAACAGCAGAGCACGCGTGCACCAAGACAGGCCAGGAAGGCAGGACCAGGTGCCGACCCAGCAGCCCGGGCCTCACCTGGCCAGGGCGGCCTGCAGCTCCTCCTCCTTCTTAGCCAGCTGCATCTTGAGCTCTGCGATCTGTGCCTGCAGCTCGGCGATCTGGTCGCTGAGGTCTGTGGAGTCTCCCTCCAGCTTGCGGCGGGTCTTCTCCAGCTCCTGCCGCTGCTTCTCCTCCCTGCGGAGGCGCTCTGCCAAGGGAGGGTGGCGGGGTGCAGAGGCCTCAGTGGCCGCAGGCTCTCTGCCACTTTTCATGACTTACACAACATACTGAACACTTAGTGTAGGACAACGTTAAGGGTCGCCATACACACCCCTGCACCTAGCTCCTGGGCAGGGGACAGGACACTGCTGTGAGCCGCTGAGGCCCCGGGTCTCCGAAGTCCATCCTGCCCTTCCCCCAGGGGCAGCTGAGCTCCTGAGTTTGAAGGGAAACCCTTCCCTGGTTTCCCTCTATGGCTGCACCACATTCTGCACGAACGTGAACTCCCACAAAAGTTTGTAAGAGCAGAGTCAGGGTCCAACGCCTGGCTTTGCGAACCCTTTGTGATGTCACCTGGGTGACTAACTCACCAGGCCATCTCTGGTACTGATGAGGACAACAAGACACCCTGCGCCACCAGGCTCTGAGTTAGCCCCTTCAAGCACTCAGGCCCGCCTTCCTGAGCACCAGGACAGGGTCTGTGGTCCTTCTTCCTAGACTCGCCTTTGTTGCTGGAGCGTGTGCTCTGGAGACAGCATGGTGCGCCTCACTGGAGCTGTCCACGTGGACCTGTCTAGCACCCTGTATGTGCACCTGCCGCCACCGAGTCCTATAGCTAATGGGCATCTGGTTGGTGTTGGCATGTGCTCTTATGAACCAGGCCATGGAGAGTCTCTTGCCTGTGACTCTCAGGGCACGTGGCCACAGGCGTCCGACAGAACTGCTGGGCAGAAGGCGCACGCAGCTTCAGCCTCACCAGGCGATGGTTGCTCACGCTCAAAGCCACCTTCCACTTATACTCCCACGCAACGTGCCTGGATCCTGATGGGTCTACATCTTCATTAATGCTTGTTAGCGTCTAACTTTACATCTGTTATGTTGGCTGCTCCCAGGCTCCTCCCAGGTGAGGAAGGCCCTCTGTGGGAGAAGCGCTCTCTGCATACAGACCCACCTCTCTTCCCACTGGGCCAACTCACCGCATTCTGTCCTGAGCAGGGACAGGCAGGGTGGTGTCGCCAGCTGGAGCAAGCACTCAGCCTGCATGGTTTGGCCCCTATGTCCACCAGGCCTTAGCTGGGAGTGGTCTGGACACCCCAAACCCCCAGCCATTCATTCCTCTTAAAGGGCAGGGGTGGGTATCCTCAGAAGCCCAGCCCTCCTTCAGCCTCACATCAAGGAATGACCTTGGCCAGGCATGATGGCCCACGCCTGTGATCCCAGCTACTCAGGAGGCTGAGGCAGGAGGATCACAAGTTCCATGTCTATATAGTAAACTTAGCAATATAGTAAACTTAGCAAGACCTTGTCTCCAAATAAAATTTAAAAAGGGCTGGGGACATACCTTAGCACTAAAGCACTTGCTTGTACGTGTGAGGCCCTGTGCTCAATCCCCAGTACCACAAAAAATAAAAAGCCAAGCCATGATCTCTGGCATCTGCCTAGCGCATCACAAACGTGTTCATGTGAACATAAGGCCTTGCTAACCCTCTCACAGCGTCCCCTGTGCAGGTAAGAAAAACTAAAGCCCACACAGATTAACAGGTGTGAGGTGACATGGCTGGTAGGTGACGGAGCCGATCAGTTCTAGGGTTAAACCCAGACGACCCCCTTCGGGATGTCTCAAGAGCTTCTGAAAACATTTCCAATAACACAGTGATGCCAACGGTTCATCCTAAAGACTCCTGACACAGGACAGGAACCCATCCAGCCACGGGGACCTGGAGCCCAGACTCCATGGGGACAGACACCTTGCAGAGCCTGGGGTCTAGGTCTTTAGACAGCGGCCTAGCACTGCACTAAGGCCCAGGCTCGTCCTGAGTTGTGCCTGCCTTGTGCTCAGCGCCCAGGCGGGCTCCTGCCCAGCGGCCTCACCCTCCAAGTCGGTGATCATGGCCTCATGCTTGTTCTTGAGCTTGGCCAGGCTCTTGGACTTCTCCTCCTCTTCCATGAGGTTGGTGGTGAACTCAGCTATTCTGTCTTCCAGCAGCTTCTTCTCCTGTAGGGAGGGTACTGAGTTGGCGTCGGCTGAGCACAGGCAGCCAGCGTGGCCCAGAAGCCCAGGACGGACCAGCGAGGCAGGGCCTGCAGCACTCGCTGTACTTCTTGAGGGTGACGCGGATCACAGGGTTGGCTCTGAAAGGTCACTGGCTGCCCTGGAGGGCTGCATAAGCTTCCTTAGGGCCTACACACGTGGGTGCCCTGCCTGGATGGTCCCTCAGGCCCAGGTGAAACAGGCTTCTGGGTGTGGCTGGAGCTGGGGGGCATGAATGTCCCCATCGCTCTAGGGCAGCCTGGTGGTGCTGTCCAGGCCACCTTCTCTGAGCCCACAGCATGTGCAAGGCTGCTCTCCTCACCTTGTGCTTTCTTAGGGCCACCACTGGGGCCCTACTCTCCATAAGGTCCCCCAACACCTGCCATGAAGCCCTGTGGCTCAGTGCAAATACCTCTCTCCCACGTCAGTGGCCAGACAGGTGCCCTGGCGCTTCACCTCCCACCCTGGGGATCCAGGATGGCCTCCTGACCCCATCCTGCCCTCTCTAACACGCTCTCCTGCTCCACCTGCTCATGGGGCTGCTGCCGATAGGGACGGGCGCACGCCGCAGAGACACAGCTCCTGCCTCAGCACTGGTTGGGGGAGGACCCCACACCTCCACAGCAAGCCAAGGCACCCCAATCCCACCAGGAAGCAACATGGGCAGTGCCACCCAGAGGGTCCGATCCTTCAGTCTCGGGTCTGAAAGTAGGTAACTTCTCCCCCAACCCCAGCCACTCATGCACCGATTCTTTTAAACATGGCCCAGAGGCGAGGGGACCCAGGGAGAAGCCATCGAGCCATGGTGCCAGAATGTGACTCTGCAGGCGACGGCTCGCCCTGCCCCCCACAGGCGCCCAGGCCCACCTTGGCCAGTTTGCAGTTCTGGTCCTCCATGATGATCTGGTCTTCCTCCAGCTTCTTCAGCTTGGCCTCGGTGGTCACCTTCTCCAGCTGCAGCTTCTGCCGGGCGCTCTCCTCCTCCTCCAGCTGCTCCTCAAGTTCCTGCCGGGCAGGAGGGGCTGTGAGAAGGGACGGGAGCTGGCAGGGATGTGGCCAGGCCCCATTCCCACATGGAACCAGGCGCGTACAAGGGCTTCCCCGGGGCAGCTCCGTGCTGGGTGGCAGGCAGAGGCCGAGCTGAGGACCTCAGGTGCCTCTGAAGCTCAACTTGGGATGCGTGTGGTAGGAACGACCACCCCAAAGAGCAAGCCTCCACAGGGCTGCCCACGTGGACAGTGACGGCGGCAGGCGGCGCTACCTGGATGTTCTGCTGCATCTTCTTCTTCTCGGCCTGCAGGTGCTGGCAGCGCTCCTCCTCCTCCTCCACCCTGGCCTCCAGGTCGTGGCAGATCTCCTCCAGCTCCTGCTTCTTGGCGGTCAGGCGGGCCCGGAGCTCCTCGGCCTCAGCACACAGCTCTGTTTCTGCCTGCAGCTGTTCCTGCAGCTGTAACTTCTCCGCCATGAGCTGCAAAGAGCATTCGACAATGCAAGCTCCTCCGCCACCTCAGGTGGCATCCGTCTAGAAAGCACGGCCACTGCCAGCCGCCCCCGGCTTGCTCCTTTGCCTTGGCTGCTCCCTGATGAGCTTCCAACCAAGCTCCAGAGGAATCAGGCTGAGGGAGGGTGTGGCAGAACTGGGGCTGGAACCCACCATTCATGAACTTCCACCTGCCCCATGGGCAGCCTCCCCCTGTAGGTGGGGTCTGCAGACAGTAGCTGCTGACTTTCCACAGAACATTTCAACCGCAAACTGGCCCGTCTTCCAGTAGCCAGCAGGTGGCAGCACTGGGAGCGGCGGCAGTCCCTGGGAGATCCTTGCCTCCACCTACCTGCGACTGCAGGGTCTCCATCTCCGTGAGCCTGTTCTCTGCGGCCAGTTGCTTCTCCCGCACCTTCACCAGCTCCTCCTCTTTGGCCATCATCTCCTCCTCCTGCCGGCTCACCTGCAGCAGAGGCTTGACCTAGGGGACAAGGAAGCAGTCATCCTCGGCCGGAAGGTGTGCACCCCTGCCAGTAGCCACAGGCTCCTCCCTCACCTCTGGAACCCAAGCTCAGGAGAGTGAGAGGCAACCAGACCTCGCGGGGAGGCGCGAGCACGCGCAGCCACCTGAAAGCCCACTTGGCACTACATGCCACAGGTCTCTGACCTGCCAGTTACACATCAGGGAAACTGTCCCTAGCCACACATGAAGGCGACCATGGCAGTCCTGCTGATGCAGCCGGAAAAATAGAGAAAGCTCAGACTCTCCAGGGAGCAGGAAACAGGCTGCTAAACCCTGGTGCTGAGGGGGATTCTGAGGGGAAAGTGTAAATACAAGACTTGCTACAAGTCAAACCTCAGCTGTGTGAGCACGAGCAGGAACAGACCCGACGTCTAGCGCTGCTCTGGGATGAGCTGCTGGCTACCATAAAATACACACTATAAACAGTACTGTAAAGGGCTGGGGAGGGCCATCCGCTGTGAGCAAAGCAGCTGAGCTGCTGCCTGGCTTCTTGGAGGGTGCTGGCGTCTGCACCGGGGGCTGTGGCATCCTGGGCCTTTATTTGTCAGGAGCCGCTTTCTGAGCCTGCCCGGCCATGGCCATCCACGGCAGAAAAATGCCATGGGTCACAGTCTCCAGGTCCCACAGCACAGGACCATCTGGACTTGCGCTACCAGGCACAGGGGAGCTGTGGGTAAGGCTCACGCTGGGGACAGTGACCGCCACACAGAGGCAGCACAAGGCCTGCTTGCCCCCATGCTGCTGGCAGTCAGGGAGCACCTGGCGGGTGAGGGGGGCCCTTCCACACCCACCTTGGTGAAAAGCCGCCACCACTGCCAGTTCCGCAGCTTGAGGTAGGCGGCACAGTTCCTCTGTAGGACCTTCATGGCCGTCAGCTGCTGCTGCCGCTTGGCAAAAGCCCTGTGGGGCAAGGGACACGGTCAGCGCCTTGGGGTCAGGAACCGCAGGTTCAGCCTGGGCCCTGACCCATCAGACTCCAGTGGTCCACTAAGGAGCTCACGGGTGTGAAGGCCCCGGGGAACCAGCCACAGACCCACTCAGCATGAAGCCTAACCCGGACCCTGATTAGAGCCTAAAATGCCCAGGTGACTTTGATATCAGCTGCCACCCTGGTGGCCTCCACGTCTGAGTGTTGGTGGGGGGAGAATGCTTTGCCAAGGTGGGATGTAAGGTGCAGGCTGGAAGGCTCTGGATAAACAGGACACCATTTGTCCCAAGACCACAAACTCATGCTCCACTTGCCAGGACTAAGCTCACACTGGGATCCAGGTCCCATGGCAAGGACCCAGGGGCTTGGGGATCAGCGTGCAACAGGGGAGCTGAGCCCCTCTTAGGAGCAGTTCTGGACTTAAGGAGACCTCCTTTCTGAGATCACAGGGCTCCGTGGGGACATGCAGCCCCTGGCTATTGTCCTCATAGAGCATCAGGACAGGCAAATCCAAGCACAGGGTCACCTTCTTCCCACTGGACCCTCCATTGGAAACACCTATTTCTAATTCTTGGAATCCAGGAAGCAGAAAAGGCAGGTAGAGCCCGTGGGCCTTCCCTGGACATACCCTGGCTGGCACTGGGTGCCTTCAAGCATGGCTGGCCAAGCATCCCCCAACTCCTCGCAACAGGAGGACATGCAGGGCCTGATGAGGGGCAGGCACATAAACACTCACTTCCTGGCCAGGTAACCCCTGCAGCAGGCCTGGAAGCCAATGATGACATCAGTAATCTTCAAGTCGCGCTCCTCCTCCAGGTGGGCCAGCACGCCGGCCCGGAAGAACACTTTGCTCTGGCCGATGCGGTACAGATTGCTGTCAAGCTCCAGGGCTTTGATCTGGACAGGAGGAAAGCGGAATGCTGAGGCAGTGCCACACGGGGCTCGGGGAATGGGGCTGTGGCTTAGT
This sequence comes from Xerus rutilus, assembly GCA_028644305.1. Classification (NCBI taxonomy): domain Eukaryota; kingdom Metazoa; phylum Chordata; class Mammalia; order Rodentia; family Sciuridae; genus Xerus; species Xerus rutilus. The sequence goes on along the minus strand of CM053403.1, from coordinate 10,402,064 downwards.
GGCAGAGCACTGGCCAGGCACGTGTGAGGCACTGGGTTTGATCCTAGCACCACATAAAAACAAAGAGAAGCATTGAGTCCATATACGACTAAAAATATATAGATTAAAAAAAAAAAAGATCAGAGCAGTCATGAGCAAGAAAGCAGGAGATGCTCCCCAAGTGGACGGACTCCTCCTGCCCTGGTGCCAAACACCAGCTCTGATCACCCAAGGGCTGAGGGGGCTGCCGCTCAGGGCACCCAGCAGAATCACAGCCAGAACGGATGATCCAAAGTGGCATCGACTGATGGAAGGGCCCTTGCCCGCAACAGGACAGGCACCAGCATGTGGGTAGCCGTGGCCCAGAGGCCCGTGCTCCAGCGGGGCGGCCGTGGGACTCACCATGAGCACGCACGCCTGCTTTCCATCCATGAAGCCCTTGGGGATGGAGTTCGGCGTCAGGATTTCATACCTGAGGAGGGAAAGAGAAACGTGGTGATTCCAGCCCTCGCTTCCATTCCACACAGCCTGGAATCATGCGGGAGGCCAGGATCCCCACGGTGGAGCAGACACACAACTCCTCACAGGTTCTCCCAAGTAGGAAGGTGGTTGGCAAATGCCACCCCACTGTTTGCTTTGGCTGAGCTTTCTGGAAGGTGACTGGAACCTCACGCTGTATGGTTTCCATCATCCTGGCGGCTCTTTAGCCTGCCCCTGCTCATGGCTCGCTGCCTGGAATGTGCATCTTCCCCGGGATGCTGCAGAGCAGCCCAAGGAGTACAGGGCTGCCTCGAGGCAGCCGGACACCCAACAACCATCAGGCAGAAAGGACAGCGTTCCAGCGTCTGCACACCCGGCAAGGAGCCACGGTGTTTTCCAACTTCCATTTCCATGAAGTTCCTCTGTGCTCATGTGTCTGGCTGACTCTTAAAATTCCTTTAATAGCTTCTCTACCTGCAGCAAACAGCACCAGGCCCTTGCAGTCGCTAGGCGTGAAAGTCAACAAGATGACCTTCATTCCAGCTATAAATTCCAGCAGGGGCCTCTCTTCACGTGTAAAAGGCAGAGCAGGAAAGAACATGTGGAGAGCCCGCTGGACCTCGGCTCCCGTGTCCGTGGCCCAGGGAAGATCCCTGCTGGGAGTGGCACCAGGAGAGGCCTCAGGCCCTGCTCACCTCTGCCGGAACTCCTGGAAGACCACCCTGTTGGGGAAGCCCTGGCGGCAGATGCGGATGCCCTCCAGGACACCATTGCAGCGCAGCTGGTCCAGCACGAGGTGAGGGTCCAGTTTGCCAGCCTGGAGAAAACACCCACGCAGCCTCAGTTCTGTACCCAGGAGCCAACGGACCAGGGTCAGGCAAGAGCAAGGGCCCGAGGGAGACCCTGCAGCCTACAGGTTCTGACAGCCACTCACAAAGAACCAGGCCCGGAGAGGCCACAAGGGACAGCAGGCTGCAGATGCAGCATGCCCTAAGCCAGGGCCAGTCCGCAGAGGGACTCCACGGGGGCCTGCACGCCGCTATGGGAGACAGACAAGGGCACCACAGCCCACCCTCCCCGCCAGCCCCGCCAGGCTGCCAAGCAGCCGCACCTTCTTCTCGTGGTTGGGGATGATGCAGCGGACGAAGTTGGGGTTGGTGTTCCTCAGCGTGGCCATCAGCTTGGCCAGCTGCTCCTTGTACAGCTGCCCCACAGTGCGGAACATGCCCTTCCGGGTCTTGAAGGCCCCGGGCAGTGCCGTCTCAGACATGCCAGCCACCTGGTCCAAGCCAATGATGCGGTCCACTGCAGAGACCAAAAGAGCACGTGAGTGCCTAGCCATCCTAGCTGGGGATGGGGCGGAGGGGGCAGCAGGGAGGGAGACAGATGCAGGGACAGAAAAAGGGACAGTATGGAACCGCAGGACCTTGTGCCCAGAGCTGCAGAGTGCTGAGATCACGCTGTGCGGAGCCGGCACGACCCGAGCGGGAAGCGGAGGGGAGGCTGCAGTCACCAGGCTGTCTCTGACCGGGAGCAGTGCACCCGCCGAGGCGATCATGGGGTTCACCTCCCCTGCCCCAGCCCACTCTGCAAGCTCCCACTCCCCAAGAAACACGGCCACGTGGACCACGTGTTTTGAAAGAGTTCTACCTGGCTGGCTAATGAGGCGGTATTAGGCCCTTAGAGCACATTGTAGTCCTCAAGTCCCACTTGGAAAAAAACAATCAGAATCTCGAGTTCACACTGACCTTTACCTAAGGGTGTGGACTGACCTAGCTGACCTCTACCTAAGAGCCAAGAGGAGCTCCAAAGCGACCCTGCGTGTGTGCAGGGCTCTGATAACCAACTGCCATCACCAGGCAGAGCCCTCTAAAGCAAGGACTGAGACCAGCACTAGGTGGTGTCAGCAACAGCCCCAGAGAGCCACCATTGGCCACCAGTGTCTGGAGGCCTTTCCGCAGCCCTGTAGTGTCTGTCTCCTGCGCTCCATCCTCCAAACTACCCCAGAAGCAGCAGGCCTCATGAGAGCAGCTCCTGCCCCACACAGTGACGTAAACGCTTCTTCCAAGTCGAGAACCCAAGGCAGCAAACCCAAGCGGAAGTCACGCGAGATCACCTTTAAGCAAGAGCTAAGGTGAAGCCTGACATCTTCTGTTGCTGGAGGTAATGATCCAGGACAAAGCCCGTTTCCTACTCCTTGGTGGTCAGATCCACTATTTTTTTGAAGACAGTGAAGAGCACACAGCCAGCAGCGAGGCTGGAAGCCATGAGCCCCGATCACACCAGGAGGCACCTTTGCGCCACCTGCAGGACCCATGTGCTACTAGCAAAGGCTCCAGGGGGAGGGGAGGGGGGTGGCTTGTGAGAGCCACAGGGGAAGGTGGATGTGGCCCCACAGTTACAGGTCCTTTCACGTGTCCCCGGCCCAGATGGCACAGGTCCTTGCCAACTGTTGAACACACACAGATGCCATTTCGGCTTCCAGGCACAGAGACACACGGCAGCGTGCACGGCCCCTGGGTCTCATGCCGAGACACCTGCAGCCAGTCAAGCAGGAAGCTGGGGCCTCTAAAGGCAGAGATCCAGGAGGATCCAAGTTGTCAAACGGTTTCTTTCCTACACATAACGTGAAGTCCCCACGCATCTCAACACAGCCCATCATTTGGTTTTGTCCTGCAGGCCTGAGGGGGCAGGTGGGGAAGGCACAGCCAGGCAGGAAGGGCCAAGCGGGCGAGGAAAACAGCAGCGCGTGCACAGCCCTGGGTGCGGCACACACACGACACCACTCCAGGACGGCCAGTCACCTGATTCTAGGTGGAGGATGGGAAAGCGGTGATAGAAATAGGCTCTCTGAGTGCGCGGCAGCTCTGCAACAGAGAGGTCAGAGCAAGACCCGGGCAAAGGAGAGGAGAGACCCCAGAACAGCGGAAAAGAGCAGCTGCGAAGCCACCAGCCTACCAAGGAGGGGCGGGCGGGCGTGCGGGCCGTAGACCTGCACGGCTGCGCGGCGGCCGCGCCCTTTCCACACAAGGAGGGCAAGTGGCCAAGTGTGGCCGGCAAGGCCGGGAGTAGCCTCTGCCCTGAGGGGAAATGGCCCTGGTGCCCAGCCCAGGCGGCCTCTCCCTTTTTGTTCAAGGAGACCGTTCCTGTGGGAGTTACAGGGCAGGCACCGTCTGGCCTGTGTCAGGGCCCTAGCTGGGTGGCCGTGTCCACTGTAGAGGTGGGAGGGTGACCGGCCACGGCCAGGGAGGCAGGGTGTGGAGGGCAAAAGGCGTACCATCCTTCCACAGCTCGGAGACGAACTTGTCGGAGGACTGGTGGAGAAGCGTGGCGATGTTGTCGTTCAGAGGGTCCATGTTCTTCATGAGCCACTCGTCGGCCTTGTAGTCCACCTGGGAGGTCGGAGTCCCGGTCACAGGCTGCTCTGGGGACAGGGGCTCCCGCCACCTCTCCCAGGACAAGGTAAGCCCACGTGGAAAACCCAGACGTGGCAACAGCACCTGGCCCAGTGCCTCTGTTCCCGGCAGGGCAGTGGCCAGGGGCGAAGGCCATGGGAGCTGCCCTACATTCTCCGCGGCGCGGGCACACGAGCAGCCAGCGACTAACACCCCAGCAGCCGCAGGGGGCTGCCGAGGCGGCGGAGCCGCAGCCGTGTGGCAGTGGAGTCCTGACCCTCCCTTTTAAGGTAATATGAACATAAAGAAAAGATCCTGGAAGATTACATGTGACAAAATGTTCATTTCTTTCCAGTGTGATAAGACGAAAGACTTTTGCTCCGCCTTTTTAAAACATTCGTGTTCGACATACATGTTCTGCTCCTGCCTGTTTTGAACCATGTTGATGACACAACAAACACAGCGGCACGTTTTCACTGCAGAAGGCCCCGGAACAGCACTGGCGCAGCAGCGAGCACGGTGGCCTCCCCCTCCCAGCCCTCACTGCAGCCAGAGGCTGGGCAGGGGACTGCGTGCGGCCCACAGGGAGGCGCACGCAACGGTGGGCTCTGCCCCTGGGTCAGGGCACGCCTGCTGGAGAGGACAAGCTGAGCCAGGCCCTCAGTGACCCTTCCTCCTCAGCACCGCCGACCTCCTTGGTTCTTGGGCTGCGGCAGCATGGTGCAGGGCACGGGCCACCGCTGGTGTCATCGTGCAGGCCCCCGACGGAGCCGTCAGTGCTAGGTAGCAGGACAGGCCTGGGAGCTCCGGCACCGATGAGCGTGAGCGGGGAGCATTCCGAGGACACTGAGCGCGTTTGGGTTTTTCCCGGGCAGCTTTAGGAGAGCTGCTTGGACAAGCTCTGCTGGGGAAGACGGGCACTGTGGACTGCGTGCTAGAGCTGAGAGTGAGGCCTGGGGTGGCCAGGATGGCCTGGCAGGAGACCGACTGCCCAAGCTACACGCTCCCTGGCAACTACTGAGAGACTTCAAGTGAGGCGCATAGAACTTGCTGCGAAAAGCCAGCTTTATCCTCAGCTCAGCCCTGGGAACAGGCGGCCTGAAGGATGAACACCAGGCGGGTGGTGAGGGCAGGTCCACCAGGCACCAGCTGTGCAGCCTGGGCAGTGCCAACAGCTCCTGCCACATAGTGGCTCTGAAGTGGGGGCAAGTCCCCGTCCCCTTGCAATGGGACATGCTGGCAATGTCTGGGGACAGACACTGTCACAGCTAGGGAGGGTGCTACTGCCCTGCCTCTGGTTAGACATGCCAGGGATGCGGCTACACATGGCCCTGTGTGCAGGAAGGTCCCCACAATAAAGAATGATCCAGGGGCTGGGGTTGTGGCTCAGTGGCACTTGGCTTGCATGTGTGAGGCACCACATAAAATAAATAAAATAAAGATCCATTGGCAACTAAAAAATATTTGAAAAAAAAAAAAGAACGATCCAGACCACACATCCACCCACAGTGTGGAGGCTAAGAAGCAAGCTCACGTCAGACATGTGACCCTGGATAGCAGGTGGCCACCCCATCTTCCAGATGAGGAAACCAAGGCTTGGAGAGATTAAGTAACTGTCCCAAAGTCACCCAGCTCACGAGCGAGAGTGCTCTAATTACAACTGCAGTTTCCAGCCAACCTCCTCCACGCCTGGAAGACAGCTCAGCAGGACTGCACAGCTACAGCCGCAGGCCTGCACAACGCAGCAGGGCAAGCGTGGAGATGCCGACGAGCCGCACCATCCCAGGAGTCACAGGCAAGCACCACGCCCCACCCCAGAGCTGCCTACTCCCAGAGGCGACCGACCGCCTCACCTTGCCCGCATAGTGGATGATGCAGAAGTCGGCTTTGTCCTTCAGCTGCTTGGGCTTCTGGAATTTGGGGTGGGTGCCCTGCTCCTGCACCACCTTCTCCACAAAGCTCTTGTCGGTGGCTTTGGGGAACCAGCACTCCTCATCCAGCAGGGCCAGGATGCCAGGGGGACCCGCCTGGAGGGGGAACAACACAGGCACAGGTGAGCCACACTAGCGAAGCCACCCCCAACTAGAGGAGCCCGCGCCCGTGAGGGGGATGCCCAGGACCACGCGAGGTGGGTGCCGCGCTCCACGGGAGAGCAGAAGGCATAAGAGGGGACTCGGGGTGGGTGTTCCAGCCTGAACTCCTGACAACACAACTGTTCACCTGGTTCTCACTTACTATGAAAAATGAACAAAATAAACACACAAGAGTTCTAGTTTGTGTGGGGGGAACTTCTAAGGTCTCGCTGTGGCCGAGACCTTAACCCAAGACTCTACCAGGCAGTGGCATGCACTGGCCACTTTGCTAATGAAATCCCCTGGAGGGTCTGCTGAGAAGCAGCCCCGCTGCCTCCTGTGCCCACGCAGGGTCTACCCAGGTGGCCACAGCTGGATTCAGCCCCTGCACTCCGAGCCTTGCCCTCAGACTACGTCTGCACAGGTGTATGATGAGGTGACAAGTGAACCCAGCATGGTCCTCTGAGAAACAGAGGGCCCCAGAGACTTAGCCTGCTGGACACTGAAGCAGTTTAGGACATTGCAGGCAGGTGGAAAAGACTTAAAACCAGGTGAGTTCTTGATAAATAGAAAATTCCACTGATGAAGAAAAGACATCAAACACCATCATGTGTAATTAATAAAATATTCTAGTTGTAGAAAAACAAAAAAACCCACCATCATCACTAAAATAGTTTCAGGAGAGCTCCAGTCCCACCCTCAGCCCGATTAGCAGTGCCTCCAAAATAAAGGCTTTGCTCTGGACCAATATTTTTGGGAAGTTCAGGCATCCATGGGAAGAGCTCAAATGCAGCATGTTTAACTCTGTTCAGGAGGTAACGCCAACACAGAAACAGCTCAGGCCTCATCAGAGAGCACACACCCCAAGTCCAACCACAAAGAGGGAACCCAAACTCCACCTGGCAAGAGCTTAAAACATGACCTGCTTAGAACTGTGGAAAGAGGAAGGACTTCTAGCCCCAGCCAGCCTCAATAGCCAGTGCCTGCCATAACCACGCTGGCTATAAGTCCCAAGCTGGGGATGCTTGTGGTGCCTGTGCAGCCAAAGAGTGCACTCAACACCCAGGTCTACAGAGTTCTACGCAGCAGCAAAAGGGCCTGGGGACAGGACCTCACTCCACAAACTCAGGGCTGTTTCTTTAAGGCAAGGAATGACAGGTGGGGGGGTGTCTCCTGGAGGTGGAGAGGGGTCTTCTGGAATTGGAGGAGGGAAGCTGGGCCCAGCCATACCCCAGCTGGCTTGCCCAGAGCCTCTTCTCTGAGGGAGGCCAGGCCTCCCCAGCCCTGCATGCCCAGGCTTATCCCTCAAGTGGCACCAACTCCAAGAGAAAGAGACACTGCCACAGCCAACACAGGGACAGAGGTGCAGAGCGGGCACCACAGAGGAGGGGCCAAAGCCACGTGCACAAGCGCAGGTCTTACCGGCTTCTCTATGAGGTCGATGCAGGGCTGCAGGTCGAGGCCGAAGTCGATGAAGTTCCACTCGATGCCCTCGCGCTGGTACTCCTCCTGCTCCAGGATGAACATGGTGTGGTTGAACAGCTGCTGCAGCTTCTCGTTGGTGTAGTTGATGCACAGCTGCTCGAAGGAGTTCAGCTGCAGGGAGGAGAGCAGGGTCAGAGGCCACAGCCCGTGCAAGGCCAGGAGGAAAGCACCTGGGTGGACTCCCGGGGCCTCCACACACCCCTCCCAGCTCGGGCTGGGGACCTCCCCACGCCACCCAGCAGTCTGATAAAGTCTTCTCAGAATGATCTTGTAAAAAACATGCCAAAGGAAGACATAACATGTTTCATATAATTCCAAAAATTGTGATGGAGAAATACACTGTACTCCCCTGTGAACAGGAATTAGCCGCAGGCTTAACTGCCAAGATTCTGATGTACAGGTGAGTGGGCTCTTAGTCCAACAACTGGACTCCAATGTGAAAATATCCCATTGCTATGGGTGACAGGTCACAAGCACTGTTAATGCAACTGAAGTTTGTATTATTTGGTTCAATTCACAATTGTAAAAAATGTAAGGTTTCAAGGAGAGGTTCATGAAAAATAAAGATGTAATTTTTTCCAAGTCTGGGTTCATGGCTCCCCTGAAACCCAGTGCAGATGCCAGGTTTGAATCCCTGGTCTGCTGGGGATGCGGCTCAGTGGCAGTGCTTGCCTAGCACATGTGAGGCCCTGGGTTCTGTCCCCAGTGCTACAAGAAAGAAAAAGAAAAAAATCTACATGAATAACAAACCACCCTCTGATCTGATGTAACTGTCAGTTTTCCCTCCTAGAACTCAAAGCCTTCATGAGCAGGGACAATGTCTTATCCTGAAGCTCAGTAAATACTGGCTGGAAGAAAAAATAGGAAGCACCTGCCCAAGAACATGACCTGAGGCCCTGTGTGCTCCAGCATCTCTGGCTGGCAATGGGCACACTCCTGTGAAGCTTAAAACACTCCTAATGGGTGTCTCTAAGCAGAGCGGGTGAGGTGGGGATGCAGACAGCCAGGAGACCACGGGAAAGAGGATCCTGAACCCAGGAGGCGGTGAAGTGGGTGCTCACATCAAAGATCTCAAAGCCAGCGATGTCCAGGATCCCGATGAAGGAGGCGCCCTGCCTCTTGGTCTTGTCCAGGGCTTTGTTGATGCGCAGCACCAGCCAGCGGAACATCCGCTCGTAGGTGGCCTTGGCCAAGGCCTCGATGGCAAAATCAGCCTGGGGATGACACCCAGGGAACAGTGTCAGATGAAGTTTGAAAACCCATGTGCCCTCTGCCCCAGTAATTTCACGTTGTGGCCCTTCCCCAGGAAACAGGCCTAAATACGGAAACGGGAAGGCAAGCTTCACGCAGAGGTTCATTACGGTGTTATTTATAACCACGAGCAGTTGAAGCAACCTGTGTGCAACCCACACAGGCGCGGCAGACTTAGAAGACCCTTTTAAATAAAATGGGGAGATGATAAAGTATTTCCAGAAGTGATAAGATGCCTGAGATGCGCTTCAAAATAGTACAGCAGGGTGGAGGCAGGTGAGATTCATGGTGAAACTGGACTGGCAGTGAGTGAGTGTACTACTGAAGGTGCCCCTCCAACGGGCACACGGGGGTCTTTCCATTATTCTATCTTATTCTATATACATTTGCAAAACTCAATAATAAAAAGCCAGAGTGACAACCGAGTTAAAAGAAAAAAAAAGCTAGCAGAAAATAGCTGCCCATGACAGTCACCACGGGGCAGGACTATGGCGATACGTTCCCTTTTCTCAACTTTATTGCCTTTTTAATTTTCTCCCTCCACTATTTTTTTTTCAAATTTTATTTTCCCCCACATTTTTTAATTGGTGCATCACAGTTGTACGTGCAGAGGGATTTGTCATTACACATGCACACAATACGTAATATAACTATACTTTGGCCAGTATCACTCCCCCGCACTTGGCTGCATTTTCTGAGGTGTTCAGGTTTCTCCTAAATGATCAGGGGCGTGCGTGGCTGCGGCAATGACGCACACAGTCCCTGCAAACCATGTTCTCATCATTCGTATGGCGGATCTGCACAGAAGCAACCACAGACTGTCAGCACCCAGAGCAAGACCCTTTGGAGAAAGGGTTAACAGGTGCCAACCTCCAGGTGTTGAGATGGGACTGACACCTCATGAGTGCCATGACCAGTGCCACAACTAAAACCAGAAATCTCAAGGAAGGGGAACAAGGTCTGGCCTGCCAAAGACCCGGGCTCCCAGGTCAGCAGGCACATTTGACTGGCTCAGAAGAGGAGGTCTCCTGCCCACCCCAGCACACACAGCAAAGCAGCAGGTGGTAGGCAAACAGCTTCTTGGAGCTGGGTGCGGTGGCGCACGCCTGCAAGCCCAGCACTTTGGGAGGCTGAGACAGGAGAATCGCGAGTTCAAAGCCAGCCTCAGCAACGGTGAGGCGCTAAGCAACTCAGTGAGACCCTGTCTCTACATAAAACACAAAATAGGGCTGGGGATGTGGCTCAGTGGTTGAGTGCCCCTGAGTTCAATCCCTGGTACCAAAAAAAATAAAATAAAATAATAAAACAACAAAAAACCAGCTGCTTGGCCTGGGCTGAGGCAGCAGCCAGGAGCACCGCTACAGGAACACCCAGGCCTCGATTTCTATGGGGCTAGAACACGCCTCTGTCCCCAACACCCAGGTAGTCTAAATGTCGCCTGGATGCAAGGGAACAGTGAGGCCCAGTGGTGGCCCAAGGCGTGAGCATGTCCCTCTGCTTCTCTGCAGCGTGGCTTTGCCCTGCGGGAACTGATAACTGAAAGGACTCAGGTACAAGTGTCACCCATGGCTGATGGCCCAGAACATGGCTGATGGCCTCCACCGAGCCACAGAGGGGACAGGACACCAGCTCAGAGGTGGCCCAAGCTCCCTGGACACAGCGGACATACCTGTTCTTTGGTCTGTGCCTTCTGGACATAGTCTCGGCCGACCTTGATGCGCGGGGTGAGGATGCCTCTGGTGAAATCAGTCACGTTGATCCCCAGCAGGTGGGACACCTTCTGGGCAGCTGAAATTTTCAGAGGAGGAGGAGGGAAGGGGTAAAAGGTTTAAGTAGACTCAAGAGAATGAACCCCTCTGCTCAAGCTTCACACAGAGACAAAGAAATCTGTAGAGGTAACTAAGCAGTCACTACCAGGATGACCGAATCTGGGCCCTTCCTCAGCAGGGCCATGGTACAGTGCAGCAGACGTAGCATCCTTCACCCCATTGAGCCCCAAGGACAGGTGGCTCTACCTGGAGGTCCTGCACTGGAGTGCTCAAGGAGGTCCTCACCCCAAAAACAGTCCTGAGAGGGAGCAGGCCCAACCTAGTGCCAGAGGCACAGAGCTCAAGGCCCTATAGGAATACCCTGTACAAGCCATATACCCCTGGGTAAAACATTTTAGAGTGCTGGGCACGGTGGCTCACACACCTCATCCCAGCTTCCGGGGAGGCTGAGACAAGAGGACTGCAAATTCAAGGCCAGCAAGGCAGCTCAGATCCTGACTCACACTAAGGAGAGTTAGGGATGCAGCCCTGTGGTGAGCACATCCTCAGCAAGGTCCTGGGTTCCCCCTCCCATAATTCCTCCCCCAATGATTATTTGGTTTTTTTGGAGAGACCCTAAGAAGAGCTTGTGAAGGCGGAATAACTTCAATGGGGTCATGGGAGCAGGCGAGGCCATGCCAGGTGCAACACACGAGGTCACAGTCCAGACACTCGTCCTACTTGATGCTATGGCGGAAGCCACTGTGTCAGTAACCGAGATGAGAAGTCTGGATTCAGCATGGACGAGGGAAGCCCTGATCCACATGATCAGTTTTTCTAGCTCATTCTGATGTTTACCCAAGAAAAGCAGGGTCACGGTCACAGGAATTTTATGTCTCTACAAAACACACACAGGGATACACAGCCACAAACGCAAAACTGAAGAGGATCTGGGACCCTAAGACGCTTTCTGCTGAGCGATTCCCCAGCTGGGCACTTGCCCCTGATGGCAGGTGAGAGGCTGGAGGAATGGCTACCTGTGTTGTCAGGCATGGACGCCTGGTCGGTGTTGCGCTCCTTCTTGAATACAATGTTGCCCAGCTGCAGCACCCCCGAGATGACCCGCAGCAAACCTTGAGGCAACAAAGGCAGGTCAGAAGTAGACCTGGGCTGGAAGAAGGCCCCAACCCCACTAGGTAGTCCCCACCCGCGCCCCAATCCTGAGCCACAAGTCAGGCAGGGACGCCACACTCCCAGGGGCCCCAGGTGTGGTCTAATAGCATGTGATGGTCCAGCTGCCCTGGAGGGCTCACCACCACCCTGCCAGTGTAGCCTCTGTCCTCCATGCCCTTCGCAGACCTCAGCACAGGCAGCCCTATGCTCAGACAGCAGCTGTTAGCACTCTCAACATTTCTAAAGCTGAGCAGGGACATGCCTCCAGCCCTGGCCCACTGCTTACTTTGTAAATAAAGTTTTATTGGAACACAACCTTGCCCACTCATTTACATATTATCTGTGGCTGAGCAAAGATGGCTGTGACAACCACCCCTGTTCCACTCTTCCCCAACACATTGTACCTCCCAAACAGATAGGAATCAGGGCCCTTTCTCCCCAAACCCCATCTTTCCACAGACCACAGTCTTAAGCCGGCAGAGGACACAGGTCCCTGTACCCTCCCTTAAGGGACCTAAAGACACAGGCCATCCCACATTGCTATTCATTCTGGGCTCTGCCAACCAGAGCTCAGCCCCAGCCGTACTCTGCCAAGAAGAGAAGCCTGCTGCAGCAGTGGCCCCGTGCAAATCATTTGCTCCCCTCTGCAAATGCCAGTGGGGCCACCAGCAAGGAAACCCTGAAGCTCCAGCCCGGCCCGCTCAGGGCCCTACGGAGGCCTCTACAGGGCCACTTGGCTGTCAGAGGCAGCAGGAAGCTCCCTCAGGCCTGTCCACTGCCCAGAGGCCTCGCCTGCCCCTCCCACCCACAGGAGGCCAGTCCCTACCCATTTGCTCATCTTCTGGGATGCCCATGATCCTCATGGCCTCCATGGTCTCCTGGAACATGTCCTTGTCCTGCTGCCCAGGGATGGTGACGTGCCCGTTGGACAGGAAGCGGTACTTATTATATGGCTCCAACAGCAGGTCGGCTGTGCGGGGAGAGGGCAAGGGTGGGTCAGCGAAGCGTTGAAAGCCAAGGCTTCTGCCAATGCTGTGACCTCAGAGACTTGGAAATGGGAGCAGCTCCTGAGCCAGTGATGCCCTGGAGGCTGCAGGGTGGCAGCACTGCCTGTGACCTGCCCCACCCTCCACCACATGCTCAGAAACCAGACCGTCCTCAGGACGGCCGGGAGGGTGGAAGGCATTCTCGCTTCTCCTCTCCAAGGCACGCCCACGTTCACCCCCAGTGCATGTGGCCCCACCAGGGCACAACTCACTCTTGAGGTGCTCGCCAGCCCCAGACAGCAGATAGTAGAAGATGTGGAAGGTCCGCTCTTCCTTGGCTTGGCGGATGGCCCGAGATTTCTCCAGGAGATCTTTGCAAACGTTGAGGAGCAACACAGGTGGAGGGAGGCCCGCTACCTTGTCCCACACTTGAGCTCTTCCAGGGGAGCAGCCTGCATCCTGAGGAGCCTGGTCTACTTAAAAATCCCCTTCAGACGACTAGAGAGCAGAATACCCCACAAAGGCCATGACGCTGGTGCAGGGGAGACACAAAGGAGCATCCACCCAGACAGCAGCTGCTGGGGGCCGCGCTGGAGGATTTTAATAGCTCCCTCCAGATTCAAGTGGACCCTTGTCTGGCCAGTAAAAATCCTGAGCTCTGTGCTGGGTTTCCGGTAAGCCCATCCTGGTCCTTCGCAACTCCACACAGGGGCATTGAGGGTAAAGTGTCGGAATGAGGCCAGCTTCTCTGTGGTGACTGCTAGTTCCTCCCAGACCCCCAGTTATTTCAATTAAACCACAAGGATACAGGTCTCAATGTTGGCGCCCACGATGTAGCCATTAACATCAAAGTTGATGCGAATGAACTTGCCCTGAGGAAAGATCGAGAGATCAGAGGCTCTGCCCCAGCCAGGGAGCAAGGACCCCTGCTCCACATCCAGCAGGTACAGGCTGGACAGAGAACCAAGAAGCTACGTGCACACAGGTTTGCAGACACCGTGCTGCGCGGGGCAGGAGCCTAGGATGGGCCAGTCTGCGCAGCTCCTCTGACAGGGGAAGGAAGGAGGCCCGTTACCAGCAGTGCTCCTGTGTCACCTAGCCTGGGTGCTACCAGGCAACTGGCTCCAGCAGGACACCAGGAGCTGCAGGTGACTCCCAGCTCCCTCGCTAGCTCGTCCCACCTTTAATGGAGGAGGGTGAAGCAACTACTCATGGCCGTCTTTATGAAGAGGCGGAGGTATGCCGAGGGGACCCCACCCAGCCTCCTGGACCAGCAAGCACCAGGTTTTCCTCGCCTCTGAGGTGAGCGCTCCCAGGAGGCATGCCACATGTGCCAAAGCTCTGAGTAGGGCTGTGTGTCCCCAAAGTGCCGCCTGCTACTCACGAATCGTGAGGAGTTGTCGTTCTTCACGGTCTTGGCGTTCCCGAAGGCCTCCAGGATGGGGTTGGCCTGCAGCAGCTGCCGCTCCAGCTCCCCCTGCAAAGGAACCACAGCCTTGGTGGAGGCCGAGCAGTGGCTGGGGCTGCAGGCCCACCCGCCCACGAGCGAGTGCAGCAGAGCCAGGTCCGCAGCCCCACGTGCCAGGGACAGGCTTCTGGTGCCTCTGCAGCTGCTGCCCCGCCCTTGGCCAGGCTCCTCCACCACTCAGGTGCCACATTCCCACCAGGCCTGTGGAAATCTTGACTCGTCTGAATGTCCATCAGCTATGTAGCAGCAGCCCTAGGGGGACGCAGGAGGATCCTGAGGCTCATGTTTGAAAGCAGTGTGTGAACTATGAAGGGACGCGGTGGCACTGTCCTGCTCTGAGCAGAGATGGCCTGCGTGCATCGCCACCTGCCCCCTCATCTCCAATCTCCAGGTTTTTCCTTCTCACGGGGTGAAAGACACAAGCTCATTTCACGTCCGTCCCCATCGGCACTTCCCCGTCCCTACCGGCCTCCCCCTGCCCCCTCCACACCACTCCTGCCATGGCAGGTATCTGAGCACAGGCTTAGCAAGGCCCACCCTGGGTCTGTGTCACTCATCAATGTCAATGAATCCTACTGTGGACCTGGTGCTGTGCAGCAGACAAAAGGCCCCTTGGGTCTGGCCCGGCTCCTTGCAGTACCTGGGCGGGCAGGAGGGAGGGGTGCCGCCCTGCAGGAGGGGAAGCTGAGGTTAGGGGTAGGGATGAGCTGCCCAAGGGCAGCGGCTACCATCCAGCAAAGCAGGTGGTCAAGTTCAAGTCTTCTACCTTACCCATCAGCCACTGTGACAACCTCCACCTGCCCCAGTCCCTCGGCGGGGCTCCACCCCATCAGCTCAGATCAACTCTGGAAGCAGACATCTTCCTCTCTGGCAGGCCATTAATGACCACAATGCTCATTCCCCAGAACAGTCGGGACCCTCTGAGGGAAGGACCCACACAGGCCTGGGGCGGGGAGCCAGGGCTCTACGGAAGCACTACTGCCTGGGGGCCACAAGAGGAAAGCTGGCTGCAGCAGGACCCCCGAGCAGCAGGGCCACCAGCCTTCAACACAGCTGCGGCAAGCTGTCCTCTGCAGAGCACTGAGGCGGCGGTGGGGTCTGCTGCAGCAGGCCAGAGGCCACCTGCAGCCCTGGGGCGTGGGCAGAGCCCCTCCTCGACAGCCATCCTTGGCTGGGGGAGCCTTCATTGGAGGGCCACACAGGCAAGGGGTGCCTTTCACCTAGGAAGGGCCAGCAGGTCCAGGCCAAGGGGCAGGAGCCTGCCTCATGGCGCGGGCCCCACGTGCGCACCAGCACGTGGTAACTGGACACCCGGCCCCACCCAGGCCCAGGCGGGCCTGGAAGTGGCCCTGGGAAGTCGGCTGAGGCAGCCCTCAGAGCCAGATGTGGGTGGGAGCTGCTCCCCACCCACGAAAATGCTCCTGTCCAAGTGCAGCCCAGGTCGCCAGGCTGGCGGAGCCGCTCCCATTCTTGCAGACAGATGAGAGCGTGGCCCCTCCAGTCCATGCCTGCCTGCTTGGAGGCAGAGCTGAGGTCTCTGATCAGAGCCACACGCGGTTGCTGTGGGAAGTGGGACCGGGGGCAACTGGGAGCAGGCACTATGGACGTGGAGCAGAGTTCTCTGCTGAAGACAGGGATGGCTAAGCTGTGGGTTTCTCTTTATCAACACTTAACTGGGCACGAGAGACTTTCATTTTTCAGTGAAATCTACAATATGAAATGATGAGATGGTACATGATCCTAAGTCTGGAATGACCAAGCCACTTCTGAAAGATGATGTTTCTAGTGCATTAAAAAATGGGGGCCAGAGCTGGGCACGGTGGCGCAAGCCTGTAATCCCAGCACTTAGGGAGGCTGAGACAGGAGAATCGCGAGTTCAAAGCCAGCCTCAGCAACGGCAAGGCGCTAAGCAACTCAGTGAGACCCTGTCTCTACATAAAACACAAAATAGGACTGGGGATGTGGCTCAGTGGTCAAGTGCCCCTGAGTTCAATCTCTAGTACCAAAAAACGGGGGGGGGGGACAGGTGTCACAGGCCACCATTCACAGTACAGAAGTCTACCTGGAAAGACCCTCCACCCAAGCTCAGCTTTGTCAAATTGCCGCTCTGGCCAAAGTTAGATGGTGGTTTGGGGATGGTCAACTGGGTGACTGTGGATGAGAGAGAGGGAGGTGCCAGGACATGTTCCTGAACACAGGACCAGCCAACCAAGTTCAAGAGTGCTCAGTGTTTCATACTCCAGCTGCATGTGGAAAATCACAGCACAGCTTCAGCACGGAAACCAACCGAACTAGCCAATGGCCTTTTCCACTGAGGGCCTGAACAGTGAGTGGACGCCAGAGGCAACCTATATCCAGCCATGCCAGATAGACGCAGAGCCAGGGACAGGGTGCCCACTACACACCAGCTTTTGAGAACTCCGCTGCCACCAGATCCCCTAGTCCCTCCATAGGTTGTCTGGCTGAGTCCTTGGGGCCTGCCTTACTATCTATAGCTGGAGACCCAGAATAAGGCATGTGGGTCCCTTTTATTGTCCTCTAATTGTGGTCCTGTCTCCTGTCCTCAAGGGCAGGGACTCTAGTGTCACCCTGCCCAGAACCAGTCACATACCAGGCATTCAATAAATAGCTGGGAAATGGATTTTACTGCAAATTCAGAGAAGGAAAACCACAGCTAGATCTCCTAACCTCATAGCTCTGTTTTTTAAAATAGGCCTCCTAAAAAGAATGGAAAGTGGGGGGTGGAGAAGGAGGGGAAAAAAGAGACTTTATTAGTTTCTAAATATAACTCCTGACGCCCCATGGAAAAAAGACTCAGAAAGTCTTGAGAAATCTGGCACGTGAAAAGTTACTCCTGGTCCAGTTCCAAAAGTCTGTGCACGGGGACATTCTGCAGGACGCACCCAGATCTGCGTGCACACACCTCCAGGAATACCGTGCACAGCACGGGAGAGTCCCCCGCCACGGTCTCAGGAGATGCTGCTGGGCAGTCTAGGTGTGCTGGAGAGCAAGAGAGAGCACCCCACGGTCATGCTGAAGACTGACCACCCCCTGGGAAACTCCTGGCACTGCTTCAGCAGCGGGGCGGCAGGTGAGGGGCGGCCTGCGCGTCCATCCAGACCACTGAGCGCGTGGGGCCCCGGGACAGCACACACCCATTCCACCGGGCCAAAGCTGCCCTCTGTCCGAGACACGACAGGTGTCATGCACTGTGTGGAGATCTGGGCAGCACCAGCGTCTGAGGACAGCTAGGCTGGACCCGATCTGCAGAGTCGTCACTTCGGAGTGCACAAGAGGCCACTGTGCGTCACACCCAGTCCCTCCTGCAAGACAGTCAGTGAGCCGAGCCTACAGGAAGAGTCTGGCTGCAGAGTGACAACGGTGCGGAGTGAAAAAGCTGCTTAGGAAACACACACACGCCGCGGCACGCGATGGCAGCGCACATGCCCGGTGCAGACGTGCAGACGTGCAGCTCACCTAGCCGGGACGCCGCTGGGCCACCAAATCCACCAAGAGGGAAGGGAGAAAAGTGGCAGTGAGACAACTTTCCAGGTACCCCCTCTTCACTGGGGCTGCCCGCCCAGGGGCATCTCAACAGCAGGGAAGAGAACAGGGTGCAAAGGCAGGCCTGCCTGAGTTCCTCCAAGCCTCCGTCACCTTGAGAGGCAAGTCTCGGCCTCTCTTCCGGCCTCAGAGCCGCGATGCCAGCAGTGCTGCTGAGCAGACCCTGGGAAGGCTCCGGCTTCAACAGCAACTCGGAAAGTGGGGAGGCTGAGGGCAGAACGGGCTGGCACCACTCGACCACTCCCAGGACCGTGCTGTGCGGCCACCTCCAAAGGCGGGGCAGGCCTCTGCTTCCCGCCCCACAGCATCCTGCCCGGAAGCCGCCATCTAGTCCTCCTCCTCCATCGTCCCACTAGAGGCCCTGAGCGGAGGGTGGCCTGGAACTCACCTGATCCTTCTTGCTCTTGTGTGAGGAGGCCACATGCGCCAGGTACTGGATGACTTTCTTGGTGTTCTCTGTCTTGCCTGCTCCAGACTCTCCCCTGCAAGAGAGTCAAGCATGTCCTCAGGTAAGACAGGGCCACCTCCCTGGCCTCTGTCCCTCTCCATCATGCTTGTTACCTACCATTCTGCCCTTGTGTTGGGTGCCCACGAGGGACCCAACCCTGCTGGCAGAGAAGGGTCAGCCAACAGAATGCTAACTTGTGCAGTCCTCACTTAGACCATTTCCCACGACCTTCCAGAGGCTGGACAAAAGCCAGCTCATGTCTGCTGCCTGCCCTGTCACTTGGCAGCTTTTGCAGCCAAATGTTTTAGGCATCAATGTGTAGCAGCTGTTGACTTGGGGTCACACGCGCTAACTAACACGTGTTCCTTGGAAACTTCACTTGACGGCGTGTTCTGTACCAGTGACTCCCTTGGCCACGGGGTTTACTTGTCTCTTTGGTAAGTTCGGAGGTTACCAGCGTCAACCCAAATCTAGATAAAGAAAGCCGCTGTTCAGAGCCGGAGGGAATGCGCTCTGCTGGGGGCTCTGGAAGGCCAGTCGGTTCCCCACTGGACTCGGTGGAGAAGACTCTTGGTTCCCCCACCTGCCCTCCTGTGCACCTGCCACCTGCTCCTGTGAGGAAGCCAGTGAAACCTCGGCCTGTGGAAGCAGCAGGAAGCACCTAACCCCCACTCCTGTCCCTGGAAGGGAAGGAGCCTAAATCAGAACGGAACTCATCACCTGGGTCCCAGCAGGGCAGGAATATTCTTTTCTCAAGAACAAGGCTGGGTTCCACCAAGAGAGAAAGCAAAAACAAACAAGGAGGGACAAGACAGACAGACAGACGAGCTGGACACACGGTCCCTGCGCCAACACAGAGACACTTACGTGCACAAAATGGACTGGTCCTCGCGATCTGAAACAGAGGAGACACCGGGTTACACTCTGGCTAGATTCAGGAGTCTCCCCTCCGGCCCCGGAAGAGCTGCCCGTTTCCCAGCCAAGGAGCACAAAGACGTCAAAGGCACCCCTGCAGAGGACCCTTGCCACCACCACAACAGGCCGACTGGCAGACCTGGGCCTCACTGGAGGACGACATTCTCGGGTGGCAGAGCCTGGGCAGCCACTCTAGACCTCAGGACCTGAGCCTGCCCACCAGCCCTGCCCCAGGAAACCCAAGGCCACCGCTTCTCCCACCCTGGAGGAAGGGATCTCTGGAAAGTTCCCCGAGGCTGCTGCGCTGAGTGCAAGGTGCAGCCAGCGCTGTCCACAGCTGCACCAGGGCCAGCAGAAACAGGGCCTGTGGCACTGTCCCACTTTAGTGAGGAACGCTGCTGGAGGACTGGGGGAAGGGCAGGAGGGCCCGATGAGGCCTGGCTTCGTCATGGTCAGCCCTGGCGCAGGGAGCAGCCTCACAGGCAGACACACCTGCGACTGTGTAGCCTCTGAGCTGGTGTGGGGTGGTGGCACACGTCCATGACACACAAACACTGGCATGGTGTCTGGGGCCTACAAGGTGTTCCATGGCGTCACTTTCAAGGGAGTTTGGAAAGAAGGGCTGCTTCTGACAAGCGTCGGTGACAGCTTGCTCTCAGGGCTGATGTTGGGGACTTCTGGCAAAGATCCCCAGCTTGTGGGAACCGCTCAGCAAGGAAGGATATCAACATGCTCCTCTGTGAGAGGGATGGCAGTGACCACGCTGGGAGCCAAGCTTGATGGACAGGCTTTAGGACAGTCTGGCTGGCCCAGGTCAGTGCTGGGCGTTCAATATGAAGCAGCAGCTAAAATCACAAACTCATTTCCCCCCCGGCATTGTCTCCCACACCCTAACATTCCCTCCACCCCCGCTGAAGTCAACATCCTGAATCAGCACAGGCCACCTCCAGGTCTGCGCCGTGGAGAGGTGTGTGATCCTGGCTCAGCTTCCACAACACAAAGCAGATATGCTACTAACTCCCCTGCAGGATCTGTCCACGAAACAGAAATAACATGCGAAGTGACCCTTTTGTGGCACCTGTGAAGAGTGAGGTCCCCAAACGGCCAGCCTTCATACCACCCACCATGAAGCTGCCATGACAGAGTGGCCGTGGCACTGTCGGGGCTGCAGGAGGAACAGCTGAGGAGCTCAGGGAGTCATGGCTTATCAGTGATGGGCAGGAAACATAGGTATGGAGGGTCTGTGAAGGACTCACACCCTGGCCGACACGGCCCGCTTAGGGCCCTCTTGCCGCAGCTCTGGGAGAAGGGCTCCTGGCCAACTGTGTGCATGGCCTCAGGAGTCGGGCTTAGCCCTGGGATGCAGCAGACACTGACCACTTCCCCGAGTGAGCTTTCCAGAGAGCAGCACGCGGGCCTGGGCACTCACTCGCATCACAGCAAGAACAAGCCTCAGCCCACATGAACAGGGGCTGCGCCTGCCTCAGCTGCAGCCTTCCTCCCAGCCCCCAAACGACGTCTACAGGACAAGGGGGCCCGGAGTGTCACAGAGCATCACACAGTCACTCACACATGCACAGATAAAGGAACGCCCTAGGGGCCACCTTCCTCCCCCTGGTCTTGTCTTTCCCATTAAACAGAATCCTCCAATTAAACAGAATCCGTCAAGGCTGC
>CM053403.1:10341640-10380926 GCA_028644305.1 Xerus rutilus | reverse complement strand
CCTTGCCTCAGATAAAGTCTTCCCAAACCCCTGAGTATGAGACGAGCACTCGGATCAGTGCGTGTGGGCAGGCACCCAGACTTCTGTCTTCAACCACCGGGAGCTGCTTCTCCAGCTCCCCGCTGAGCCCTTCCTGAACCACAAGACAGGCTTATGTGAGTTCCATACTCACTGACCAGGCCATTCCCTTCCCTGATTTTATTTTATTTTTAATTTTTAAAAATATCTTTATTTTATTCATTTATTATTTTTTATGTGGTGCTGAGGGTCGAACCCAGTGACTCACACATGTGAGGCAAGCGCTCTATCACTGAGCTACAATCCCAGCCCCCTGATTTTATTTTAAATCCAAAAAGCCCCAAGGCTGACTGAGCCCATGTGGTGAAGTCACTTGGGCTGCTGTGACTGCCCAGTGTGCACAGGTGCTTCCAGCCAATTCAGAGGCTGGTCAGGTGGGAGGAGGAAGCCTGGCTGCAGGTATCCCATCCCAGGCACTGCAGCCCAGGTGCAGACGCTGAGGGCCTTATCGCTCACTTCCTCTGTCAGAGGAGCTGTGGCTGATTCTTGTCCATAAAAGGCCACGAGGCTCACACAGCTGTGACATCAGCCCGACAGGAAGTATAAGAGGAAGGGAGCAGGGCCTGGCTTACCAGCAGCCGCTGCTGGGGACTGACTCATGGCCAGGGACAGTGCCTGCAGGGATTCCTGTGGAGCAGCTCTTGCAGGGCTAACAGTGGGAGAGTGTCCTGTCTTGGAACTCATCTCTGGGTGCACAGGGCTCTTGGGAACTGACTGAGAAATGGAGCAGACCCTGAGACTCCAGAGTCACTTCCCTGTGGACAGGGTCAAAATGTAAAGCACTACACAAAATCTAGATCTGGGAACTCTACCTTGACACTCAGGGACTGGGAGCCTCAGCGAGCACAGATTCAGTTCCCTCCGCCTAGAGATCAGGCTGCAAAGTCTCCAAAACTCAGAGTCTATCAAAGTCAGGAGTCACAGAGCTGGGCCAAGAACCCAGGCCACTGGATTCCTAGCTCTTCCCAAGCTCCTCTCCACCAAGAGTGCCGGCAGGCAGGCACTTGGTACCACGGGTGCTACTTCAGTCCTGCAAACGGAGAGACAGGAGATGGCCTTCCACGCTAGCCTACGAACTTCTCCACAGCCAGCCCGATTCTCAGCTCAGGTGACAGGCGCTTGGGCAGCAGACAGAGGGTGAGAAACAGCAGAGGAGTCCTATCAGCAGAAGCTCAGATCAGCCGGTGAGCAGAGGCCTGATGTCCCCGAGTACCCCGCCAGCCCCAGCACACTGTGCAGCACACCCTGTGTCTCCGGGGCACACAGGTGGCCCAGAACCACAGAGACACCCGCTCAGCAGCAATCCAAGCTGGGGCAGTCGGACTTGGCTCAGCAACTCCCCCCACAACCCCTGTGCTCATCAGCGAGGACCTTGGCTTGAACCTGCCTGGGAGGCCCGAGTCAGCAGCAGCCCTCCCCACCTGGCAGCCTGGACGCTGAGAACCAAGCGTGTAACTTTCATTACGTCAGAGGGTGAGCAATGCCCCAGACCAGGCCACAGGCAGTCCCCTGCAGAGGCCACCTGGTAGGAGGGCCAGGCTGGTTGTGCTTCCACCTCTCCCAGGGCAGGGTCACAGGGAGGTGTTCTCTTTGAGAGGTCGCCTCACAGGTAGCTCCAGCAGGTGTCAGGCTGGAGGAAATGCACAAAGGGCAGCTCTGCCTTGCTCTTACCCAACGTTCTCCTTGGGAAAAAGGAGAGGTGGGTGGGAGGGGCCGCTGCAGAGTCCTGGAGAGAGGAGGAAGCGGGATTCCCAGCCCGGCAGAGCGCAGGGCCCTCAGGGAGGGAGCGAGGGGAGAAGGAAGGAAGGAGCAAGACGCGCTCTCTAGGCAATGCTGGGGACGAGCCTGGTTCCCACAGCACAAGCGGCCCTACAAAGAGGGCCCCACCCCCTTGGAGGAGGCGAGTCAAACCTGGTGAACTGCAGTGCTGCAGGACCGGCTTCCTGCAGAGCCCAGGGCTCCAGCTGCCTTGGAGAAGGGTGGCCAGTCCAGGGAAAGGCACCTGGCCACAGGGGGCACAGCCAGCCTTCCTCTCCTCTCAGCTCGGGCCTGGGCCCTCCGGCATTTGTGGACCAGCTCGTGCTGTCCTGAAGAGTTAGGGAGCATGAGCAGAATAACATCCTGAACCCCAAGAACACCCTGGGTCCTTAAGGGTTTATTACAAGAGTCGGCACTGGGTCAACAGCCTGGGTCAAGACCAGATGAACTTGAGACCTGCAGGCTTTTAGGTTGTTGATCTCTGTTCTGAACTGACAGCTGAATTCCAGAAATCTGATGGATGAAGGAAAGCAACTCTTTTCTCTGAACACATCAACTCCAGCCCTGGTGTCCTTGGCCACAGTCCCACTGGAGTCTCAGGGCTGGGAGCTGAGAAAGAGCTGCTAAACAGCCATGCCAGGCAGCAAAGCGGAGCTTGCAGACATGGGTCAGAAGCACAGAGGGCTTGGCCATTAGGGGTTTGCAGGTGGGTGGGTGCTGTTTGTCCTGGGGTAGGGTGGAGGACTAATAAATACGTTGGGTCAAATTTTCAACTACTCCCAAAGTTGCAGGTTCCAAAAGGGCACTCTGTTCTTATCTCCCACTCAGCCAGCCCCAAGCGCAGCACGGACCTACTAGGTTGAATTAAAAGCAAAACCAAAGTAAGCCTAATGCTATCCATGAAAAGCCTCTGCCCACCAGATGCCTCTGCTACAACGGTTTTCTAGAAACAAGACTGACAAGCCCGGCCACGTTGCCGTCGGGCAGCCTCAATCCAGGGCTGTGCTTTTCTCCTGGAGGTTGGAGTCCATGATCAGCAAGGACCATGGGCCCACGTGGCACAGGGCCTCCCCAGTCCACCAGCGGCACAGCGGGCAGCAGAGCGGTTCCGGGCCGCAGGAGAGCAGGCTCCAGAGCAGCACAACACTCGTGCTCCAGAGCTGCAACCACATCAGCTCCACGCTCCACGGTGGCCCACGGTGGCCCACGGTGAAGGCGCTGGGTGGGACCAGTCACTTCCTGTGCCTGCTGCTCCCAAGGCCCTCTCAGGAGCCTCTTTGAGGAGATTAAAAAGCCTGCCTGGAGGAAGCAGCAGGCTTGCTCGCGCTGAGCAAGCAGCAGCGTAGTCAGGACGGACAAGGCTCCAAGGTGGCTCGGGCAGGACGCTGCAGGCTCAGGGCCCTGACTGGAGGTGCATGTCACACAGCGACTCCTCTCACTCTTGGCCCTGCCACATGAGCCCTGCCAAGCCTGAGCAGCAGAGAGAAAACAGGCTCCTTCAGACAGCTGCTGAGCCCTGGCCAGGTCATAGTTAGGAAGTGACAGAGACCCACTCCACCCAGTCCAAGCCCCAGATCTCCTGCAGTGGCCCCTGTGTGCTCAAGGCAGGCTCTCCCTAAAGCCAGGGCCAGAGGCCCTCAGACGCCCCCTCCCCGGGGGGGGGGGGGGAGCTGCAGAAGGGCTGTGACTCTCCACACCCACTCCACCCCAGTGCCCTGGAGCCTCAGCAGGCCCTCTGCCTGCCTGGGTGGGGGCCTCAGGCTCATCAGGGAGCCCATGGGCCTGCCTCTGGGGACAGAGACCTCCTCCAGACAGGATCCCTGGCCTGCACATGTGGTACCCAGTACACAGCAGGTGCTCGGCCAGCCAGGGTGACAGCCATGTCATGCAGGCGCAGGGCCTAGCCCTCCTGGGAGGGCCACACTGCCTTCCTAGGCACCGGGGACGCACAGGCAGACAGCAGGGCTTTTGTGGCAGGGCTGGCAGCCTCTCGCCACGGGCAGATTCCTGCCTGAGTGGAATCAGCATTGGTGGCTCCCCGTCCTGCCGTTCTGGATCCTCGCAGCCTGCCCCGCGGCTCCTGCTTTTCTGCACCCCTGGAGCATTCCCCCGGCTGCTGGCGAACACAGCGGACACTTCTGAGAAAGTCCTCGGGAAGCAGTTCCACAGGGCAGGGAGGTTGTGGGGGGAGAAGGGAGGCCTCTCCTCATCATCTCTACCTAACCACAGACTGAGAAGAGTGCCTTCAGGAGCCAGCAGGAGGAGGGGAGAGGTGGCGCCGTGGGCCCCGCCAGGGTATTAGGAGACCCTGGTTTCTGGGGCTGACCCTGCACACTAACTGAGCACAAGCAAGCTGACTTATCTGAGCCTGTCCCTTTAGATGGACCATGCTGCTCAGGTGGGGAGACGGCATAAACATTCCATCCTTCACCATTTATCCAAAAAGGCCAGTCAGCCACCCAGGGGACTGTGATCACTCACTGGACCTCGGGAACAACTGCTCAGTGACAGGCCACTCCTGATCAGCTTCCGCTGAGAAGCAGAGGTGGGCGGGAGGGTGCAGCACAGAGCAGTTCTCTTGGTGGCTTAAGCCTGGAATGAAAGCAGCCCCTGCTGCTGCCTCCCCAGAAATGCTGGGAGCTCATTAAAATACCACAGTCACTGAAAGTGAACCAAACCTGGCATGGCCGCTAATTAACATAAGAGGGCTTTTTCTACTCTTTTCTACTCCTGCTGTGCAGATAACTGGGCTCCAGGCAAATTCTTTCCGCTGGCCAGTTTTACCAGTGGAGAGACCCTGGAGACCGGGGGGGGGGGGGGGCCCTGGCCACAGAGCGGGCCAGGAGAGCCACTGCCCAGCCCAGCCAGGCATGCTCAGACCATGTGCTTCTGCTGGCTGAATGCCACCCCAGGCCACACCTGCACCGCTGCTGCTGGTGCCTGCCACAGGGGCCAGCAGCACCCAGTTCACACTCCTCTCTCACCATGGCTCAGCTCAGAGTCGATGGTGCTGTTACTGAACCCTGAGGAACAGCCCGATTCCAAGGCTGAGAGCCCATGAACAGCCATGCCAGTGACAGAACCAAATGGGAGGGCCAGGGTGGGGAGGGCGACCAACCATGTCACCACCACGTTAATTAAACCCAAGGCTGGAGGTTGAAACACAAAACTGCATGGGCACGTACGGGCTGGCCGCGGGCGCTTGACACACCCCTGCCCGCCTCCTGCAGCACCTGACCTCCACGCTGTCTCCCGACCACCCCCGCCCCACCCCGACCTTCCCTGAACTCCGCGACACCTGACACCCGACCAGCTGGGCTGGCACCAGGTGTTGGCAGTGGCTTGTCTCGCTATGCAGCTATGGCCACAGATCTGCCCGCAGACATGTCTTGTCTCTCCACCTGGACCGCCAGGCCTCCAGCGGCAGGACACTGTATAAAACCTCTCGGCGATCTGGCACTTTCCATCACCTATCTCCATGACCTCATCCAGGGCACCATATGCTGCCATGCCCCATCCTGGGCACGGCAGACAGTGCCAGGCTATCCTAGCAGTCCTCGGCACGGGGTCAAATCCTTGCCAGCACAAGATGCAGACAACCACTACTGATGGACTGGGACTGACACTAAAGGATCTGCAAAGCTTAATCCTGGGGTCCTTAACTGGGGGAAATTCTGCCCCTGAGGGGACAATTGGTGGCAATGCCTGTGGACATTTTGGGTTGTCAGAACTGAAGAAAGAAGGTGCTGCTGGTATGTAGGGAACTGAGGCTGGGATCCTGCTGAACATGCTACAGTGCTCAGGACACATCCCCACCTCCCCAGCAGACTTGCCCAGCCCTGCCAGGCTACAGAAGCCTGGCTTAGTCTGACAAATAGGCAGAGGGACACCAGGCTTATTATCCAAACTGAACTGCTTTTCCAAAGTGAGAGGATTCTATTGCTAATAACCGCAGGACATGGGCAGAAAGCAGGGCTGTACAGGCAACCAGAGCATCGCACAGATGAAAGAGCAAAGTCCCTGGGAAGGGTCAAGGAGCCTGTCTCATAAAAAGTCCCCAAAGCCACTAGCTACCGTATTTGGCAGAATAAATGCTAGAATGTCAATAAGCTATAGTCAGCTCAGAAAGGAAATCTTTGTCTAGTTCTTGTTTCAAGCAAAAGAAGAAAAGGAACCATCTGGCCCGGCCTCATAAGATCTGAGTGACAGAGAACAAACCTGTTTCCTGCCAAAGCCAGGTGGGCAGCTCTGCTAAGACTTCACTCCAAAATGGAGAGGAGGAGAGTTCAGCAGCCTGCAGACTGCGGGGCTCCACCTGCAGCCCTGACTTAGGGCAAGAACTAAGGCTCCTCCTGGGAACTTTCTTCACTAGTGAACCCCCTTGTTGTAACACAGGCCCCTGGTTACTAACTTCCTCCCTACCCCAGGAACAAGAGACCTGCTGCTAGCTGCTTTGCAGGTCCACTGTGCACAATGGGGGAGGAGCTTTTCAACAGGTTGGAAACTTCCTTATTGGTCCACATGGGAGCCAAAGAGACACAGCAAGTCTGTCACCTTGCAGAAAGCAAGGAGGAAACCCCTAAGACCGACAGTGAGAAAAACATGGACCCACTACTTGCACAGACCACCAGAACCAAGCGCCAGAACCTCAGGTGCCCACTGCAGACCTCAGGTGGTCTCTGCAAGGCGAAAATGCCTCTTGCTAGTCCCCACAGTCAGGTAGCCTGCCGAGCGCATTCTGTTGTGAAGCTCCAGCTTCCTGCAGGCTCCGCCCCTTCCCCCAGGTATTTCCGACCTATGCAGGACACAGGCAGGGAGAGGACTGCACAGGCAAACCAAACTTTTGTTGTTGTTGAACAAATAAAAATCGATGAGTCTCAGGCTGGGGTTGTAGCTCAGTGGTAGAGCGCTTGCCTAGCATGTGTGACTGGGTTTGATCCTTAGCACCACATAAATATAAATAAAAAATAAAGGTCCATCAACAACTAAAAAGCTTTTTTTAAAAAAATCAACAAATCTCTTGGGGAAAGAGTCCCATGGGTGATTGGGGGACGTCTGGAAACCCAGCTCCAGCACCCGAGGCTCCCAGACCACATGCTAGATCACCACGCGGCTGCTGTCAGCATGGGCTGCAGAAAAGGAAAGCTGGCTGGATAAACGCTCAGATCCAAGTGTGGGAACATGCCCTTATTCAGTAGTTCAGATCTCAAAAGACCCCAGAGTACACTTCCTGCTCTACGCCAATGAAGACAGCCAAGAGAAAATTGACTCATAACCTCTGGAGAAAGAGACTCAGACTCTTCTGGAATCTCACAGAGTGTTCTTCCACCAGACTGTTCTCATTAGCACTCTGAAACAGACATCCTACTTTAAAACTAAAGGGCTGGCTTCCACAAGGAATTTTGATAGATACGAACGTAAGCCAAAAGCTAAGCCAAACTTGTACACTCTACATAATTCATAAGCCTGACAGCGAAACACCTTCTCCATGACACGGCAGGTATGGGAAAGACACGGGTCGCCAACTGGAAACCACGCGCCTAGGACAAAGCTGCGAACACAAGACTCATCCCACCACTGCCCACACAGACGACAGAGTTGAAAGGAAAAGAATACATAAAAAACACTGTCGATACAAGACAGGAGAGCACAGCCCTGCCTGAAAGTCGGGTTTGAGTTAGGATGATGCCTGCCAGGTCCTGGCTAAGCTCGGAGAATGTAAAAGCAACGCGGGCCCTGGCCACACAGAAGGGAGGAACATAAACACAAGAGCAAGGGCTTGCCAGGCACCGCAGCAGAGGAGCAGGTGCAGCACTGGGAAGCAGAGAGGCCTGCTGGGGAAACCAGGGCTCCCGCAGCCGAGGCTGGAGAGTGGGCAGAGGCCGAGGCTGGAGAGTGGACAGAGGCCGAGGCTGGAGAGTGGGCAGAGGCCGAGGCTGGAGAGTGGGCAGAGGCCGAGGCTGGAGAGTGGGCAGAGGCCGAGGCTGGACAGTGGGCAGAGGCCGTGGCGAAGGGGCCCGCGCACTGCTGGAGCTCGAGTGCGGCCTCTGGGCAATGAGGACGATGTGCATTCCAGACAGAGGACCAGGCTGGGGGCAGCAGAGGGATGGCTCTATGACAGTGGAGGCAAAGAACTGTGCAAGCTGGGACTAAGGCCCGGACCACAGGGTCAGAAGAGGGGCCCGGGTCAGAAATGTCAAAGGGAAAAGGCACAGAAGTACTGACTGACTTGGGGGAGTCACGAGGGAAAGTGCAGCGTGACAGCCTGGCCAGGCTTGGAGGGACGGCACCTTGGCAGAAGCGGCTGGTGGCAACTGGGTGACGGTGCCTGTCCTCAGCCAGAGTGATGGTGGAAGCCACTCCAGAGGATGAGGCTGTTGTGCAGCAGAACCTCGGGGAGAGGCCTGGGAGGTGGAGGAGGACCCCGTGCAAGGCCAGGGAGCACGAGGAAACGGCCGCTAGAGGAGGCAGCGAGAGGAGGCCCACCGCCAGGGGCAGGAGGCACAGGACAGCTCGGGAGTGTCAGGGCTCCATGACGAAGACGGGCGAAGGTGTGACTAGAGGCGAGAACCAGGCGGGAGCCCAGGCCTGTTCTCCAGAACGCCTCAGCCTCGCCCTGACAGGCCGGGGGGGCGCAGGATAGGCCGGGGGGCGCAGAGGCTGCAGAGTCTGTTTTCCAAAGATGGACAAAACTCACGTTTCCAGCCAAGGGGAAGGAGCAAGAGAAGATGAGGGAGAGCGCAGGAAAGGGAGTAACTGGGAGGAGCCCCAGGACAGAGCAGAGGGACCGTGCTGGCCCTCGGGAAGACAATTAGGAAATACATATACTGTCAACATGCAAACCTGGCTCCTATGTGATGGCTTACAGATGGTGCCAGCCACCAGGTCAACGAGACGCCGCATGGGAGTTAGCACCTGCGAAGGCGCCCGCCGCTGCAGCTGGCAATACAGCCCGGGCCCGGCGGCGCTGCCTGCCCCTGCGCTCACCTTGCATCATGCTCCGGTAGGCGGTATCTGTGATGGCGTAGATGTGCGGGGGCATCTCGTGCCGCTTCTTGCCTTTGTACATTTCCACAATCTCCTCGGAGTAGATGGGCAGGTTCTTGTAAGGATTGATGACCACGCAGAACAGGCCTGAATAGGTCTGAAAAGAAGAGAGCAGAGGGGTGGTCAGGGAGCCCCGCTCTCAGCAGCGAGGAAACTGGGACAAGTAGCTCTGCTTCACGCCATGAAAGTGCTCCCTGGCACCCTTGCTGCAGGCGTGGGGTCACCTGCACCCTCTCTGCCTTCTCAACTGCACGGCGGCTGCCAGCTCTGTGTGGTGACCTGGTGCACATCAGGCTCCACCGCAGCAGAGCAGACACGAGGCCAGCTGCAACACTCAGGCCCCAGAACAGTAAGAGATGTGTCTGTCACAGCAAGAGAAGACAAAGACCAAAGGAGTTGGCTGCAGCCAGAAAACCCAGTAGAAACCTGAGCTATTGGACCCTGAGGGGCTCTCAAAGGCAGTCGGTCTAAGCTCCTGGTGCTCCCAGCCCAGCGGATGCTCTGTGGGCTCTGGCCCTCTCATAGCCAGCATGCACCCTGGAGGCGTCCAGAGACATTCACCTGCAAATCTCTCAAAAACTTAAAGGCCTGTCCACGACCCTATGACCCTTCTCTAACACTCAGGTCTTCTCTGGAGAGAAGAAACTCAGTCAATGTGAGGCACCTAAGACACACTCAGTACTGGAAATCTGACCTGAACAGATTAAAATCAAACCGCAGGAGTCAGAGAGCCCAAGTTCAATTCCCACCAAGGGCAGGTGTCTTAACCTCTCTTCCTCCATTTCTCCACCTGTAAAATGGGCACAGAGGTCCACACCGCACTAGGTGGTAACGAGGTAGAAGAGCAAGTGCTTAGCACAGTGCCCCGTGTGGTTGGAGAGCACTGCTGGGCAGGTGGAGTGCCACTCCTGTGGCAGCAGTGTGAGCAACCTGGGTGTCCTCGGTGTCTCCAGGGAAGCCCACGTTACCACTCATTTTTCTGATAAATTTCCTAATGCCTTTTCCTCCCACCACTCACAGACTCCTAACAGCTACACGAGACCTCCGAGGCCATGCCGGTGGCAGGCGCTCAGTTTGGAGGACCTGGATCTCTTTGAGCAGTTGGAGTGACCCAAGCATCATCTTCCTAGGAAAATGGGCCACAGGCTTCACACCACCTGCAGCCCTGGCTCAGTTAAGGGACAACCGAGGGTCGCAAGGTATTGGGCTGAGCGGGGAGCACACACAGGTCTCACAGCTGCCAACACCAATCTCTGTGGTGGCAAAAGCCAGTTCTCCGGGCACCTACCTTCCTCCCTGTCCTCCTCGGACGAGCTGCCCGCGCCTTTGCCACTCACAGGTCACCCCTTAATCCACAAGCAGCCGCCCTCCGAGGGGCTACGCCCTGATGCCAACATGGTTCTTCTACCTGCCCCCTCCCCCCGCAAAAATGAGGCTGGACCCAAAGACAAGACCCACACAGGAACCAGGTGTGAAGAGGAAGGCTCTCCCCAGGCACCGGCCAAAGGCAACGGCCCTCGAATTTCCAAGCAGCAACTAGACAGGGTGGAACCCATCGAGCACACGCTGGTCTGCATGCAGGACACTGAGCTGGGCAAATGCAAAGGCTTGCAGGAGGGGACTAGGCTTTCCCTGCCTCCTGGATCATCAGCCACTTCCCCTTCCAATGACTCTCTTCCTGAGGGACAAGAAGCCCACATGTGGTGTGGCAGCCTGTGGGCCTGGGCACTGTGGATGAAGGGAGTCAGGCAGGGACCTCTTCTGGTGTCCCTGTGTAAATGTCGGGTGGGGACAAGACAGAAGGCCAGAGAGCGTGAGGTCAACCCAGGAGCTCCAAACAATGGAGCTTTGTTCCTGGGCTTTGAGAAAACCCACACTCTAGGAAATCTAGACCAATGAATGCCAAGGACACATGGGCACACACGCAGGGAGTGCCACGGAGCCAGATGTTTAGAAACAGCCGGCAACAACAGCAAAAGGGGGCAGAGGGTCATTAGGACAGGTCTGTCAACAGGGTAGGCAGATGGCCCTGAGGAAGGGCTTGGGGGGGCTCAAAGTTCTGTTGGCGAATCCTATCTAACCAGGGAACAAGCCAAGCACCGGGAAACAACCAGCTCAGGTGGCAGGGAGCAGCCGCGATGGATGCTCATGGCGGCACAGACACTGAGGGGTGGCCTTGCCCCCACGCGGTCATGCCAGGGAGCTGCTCATTTACAGGCCACAAAGGCTCTTTGTGTCCAACTGCCCCCGTCCCAGGGCCTTGCTCCCCCCTCTCCCCCAAGGAAAAGACAGAGCAGCTGCGACGCAGAATCAGCCACGCCGCCCCCGACGCCAGGCAATTGTGGCACAAAGGCTCCTGTGGTCACAATGCGGAACCTTGTGTGCAGAGACGTGGCTGCGAATGTGGTAGCACCCCCTACCCCAGGCAGCCACTGGTGGCCTTGATCTCCCCATGGCTCTGCACCTGCTGGGGTCTCCACCAGGACAACTGTGGGGACATTGCTTCCCTTCTATGACACTACTTAGGAGGCCAGTCTGCAAAGGAACTGCACAGGGGAGGTGAGCAGAGTTCTGGAGGAAAAGCTTTGGTGCCACCACCCCACCCACCTGCACGCAGAGCCCCGCAAGAGCCCAGTGTGCTGTAGTTGGGGGGCTGTTTGTTTTGCTGGGAACCAAGCCCAGGGCCTTCGGCATACGAGGCGCTGCTCTCGCGGAAGCTGCCCCCCAGCTGAGCCCATCTTAGTAACTAGTGCTCCTCTTCCTGGGAGGGAGAGCCTGCCGCCAGGAGACGGGGCAAGCACAGGAGGCCGGCCCGCTTCACACCCTGCCGCTCAGTGTGACCAAGTCAACCACAGACACCAGAGGGGCCAAGTACCTGCCCACAGGGCAGCGGCAGCACAGCAGCGCGGGCCCTGCTGCAGCATGACCACGTCCTCACAGGACTCTGTGCCTGGGTGCTCTGCTTTACTGATCAAAGGCCACCGCAGCTCAGTGTCACACAGGCTGTGACAGGAGCGACAAGGCCTGCCAAGAGGAGTGCCCCACTCCCCAGGGACAGTGGCTTCCGTGTCATCCCCACAGACAGGCGCTGCTTCTTTAAAGGCCCCTGGTTTTCTGCAGGTAAGTTCCAGTGTTAATCTGGTCCATACCCACTGTCCTTCAGACGGACGAGAGAGAACTGGGCGGAGGCCTGGGAAGCCCTGAGTTCCCGTCTCATTGCTGCCAACGTCTCGCTACGGGACCCCACGAAAGTCCCTTGCTATCTGTGAGCCTCAGTTCTTCTCCACCAGAGCAGAAGGTGGAGCCAAGCTGGTCCCTAGAGAAATGAGACTCTTCTGCTTGTCAACAGGGCCTGGCTAATCAGGCTTATCCCCAGAGGGCGGTCAGCAAGGCAGGACACAGGCCCTTGCCTTCGTTACCAGGCAGCCATTTAGCGATGGCCAGGTAATGCAGCCCTCGCTGTTCTGGCCTGGTCAAGATTCAGAGCAATCCACGATGGCCTGGGACTCGACTCGGGGCTTCAGCATACTTCAATGCACTCAGAGGTGCCCATCCAGTGAGGTGGCAGCACCTTACAAAACGTGTGAAGTCACCCAGAAATCATAGAGAATGAAATGGTTGGCCTTGGGGGTGGGGGGCGCACCACCTGGTAAGCAGGAAGAGCCCGCGACCTCCTTCCATTACCCATGCGACCACGAGCCCTTCAGTGGGGGACTTGATCTGCCCCTCAGCAAAATGAGAGAAGAGCCACAATAACCAAGAGGTTACATATAATAACCCTTTCGTTCAAAAGCTCTGAGAACTGTTACTCAGTCCTGAGAGCAAGAAGACTGAGGTGGCTGTAATAGCATATTTAAATAAAGAAGTTATTTCAGAAAAAAACAAGAACCAGGTATCTCTTCCCCACTGGACAAACACCAGAAGGAAATATCTGAACTGAACAGAGGAATCTGGTGCTGGCACAAGACAGAACTTTCATCCCCGGGGCCAGAGAGGCCGGGAGAATGCTTGCTGCCCCACGTTCTCTGCACTGTGACCCGCTGTCCTACAAACACAGCCCCACCAGAGGAAAGAGAAGGTGATGCTCCTAGTCTCTGGCACGTGCCGGGCCTGTGCACTCCCCTTTGTCATACTGGCATGGAACTCAGGTGCCGGGGACTCGGGATTCTAGTCTTACTCTTGGTGGCTCGCCTCTGCTCCAAGTACAGTCTCCAGAAGGAGGCACACCCTTGGCCTCCATAAGGCACAAATGGCAGAGTACCAAAACCGAGACTGGACCGAACGGAGAGGGGAGGAACAAGGTGGGAAACCAGGAGACCGCACCCCATGCTAGAAGGAGTTTACCACACTGGCCTGAACCCACACGGTTCCACCAAGGCCAGCAGATGGGCAGCCCTGAGACGTGGCATGCTCTTCTTCCTATTTGGCCTCAAGTAGGCTTCCTGTTGTGTTCCTGGCCGCACAGGGATGTGAAGAAGGTAACGCTGTGAGAACACTCCACCAGGACGTCCAGACGCCCAAGCTGGAGCCTGCCACCCAGCATTCCCCAGAGTCCCTTCTTGCCCAGAGTGCCAGAGCCCAGGCACCTGGGGTGCTGGCAGACCCGGCCCCCCTGCCCTGGGAGCCACTTACATAGATCAGCCCTGAGTAGTAACGCTCCTTGAGATTGTGCAGCACCGAGGCTTCGTTGAGGCACGTGAGCTCTGCCATGTCCTCCACCTTGGAGAACTTGGGGGGGTTCATCTTCTGGATGTCGTCCTTGTTGACCTTCACCTTCTTCCCATTCTCCACCAGCTCCACGATGGCCTCCTCGCCCATCTCCTCCTTGAGGCTGGCGGGCTCGAAGCCACTCTTGTCGGAAGGCACCCATACCAACTTCTTGGCGGCCCAGTCGGCCTGGGCCAGTGGGTTATTGATGAAGTTTTTGTCCACATAGAGATACTTGTCAGCAGCTTGCTGCGCCATGGTGACTTACAGCCAGGACCTGAGAGAGAGGAAAAGACAAGCGTTAGCGCCAGCTCCGTCAGCCTCCTCTCTCTGTAAACTCTAATACAGCATAACCAGGCCGTACAATTTGCCAGACGTTTCCTGCTCTCCACTTTTGAAAGAAAGACATGCACTGAGGTCTAAATATGTTGACAGCAGAGATTCTGATAGAAATCAGTGGTAAGATGTATCATTCAAGGGTCAATACCCAATCAACCAAAGCTATCAACAAAATTACTCTGCCAACTGATGAGCTTGAGTCTCGGGAGGACACAACGACAGTCGCCATGCTACGCTGACTGACAACCACCCAGTTTTGAAGGACACTCCACAAAAACAAGTCTCCAGGGGCTGGGATTGCAGCTCAGCAGTAGAGCGCTTGCCCCGCATGCGTGGGGCCCTGGGTTCGATCCTCAGCACCACATACACAGCAATAAAATAAAGACATTGTGTCCATCTACAACTAAAAAATATTTAAAAAAAAACAAAAAAAACAGGTCTCCAACCGGAAAGAAAGAGAATGCACTACCACTGCTCAGTGGTGGGAGATTTCATGGAATCAACTAAGGCGATAAAATAACACCAGTACATCCTGTTTCCAGATTTCAGTTCCATCTGCATAATACATCTCAAAGTAAGAACAGAAGAGAAGTCGGGCCCCGGAGACGGCACAGAGGACAGGCAGGACGCTTCCTTCAGGGTGCAGCGAGGAAGCTAACAGCACTCACAACTTACGGCCAGGAGGACTTCAGCACGTGGGGCTTTTTTTTCTTTTTTTCAAAACTCATCTTCAAAATGAGGAAATGATAACCCCTTACATCCGCATGGCTTCACACTTCGTGAAATGCTCGCACGCACCATCTCGAGAGACCTTCACCCTATCTACTAGGTAAGGCACACTGTGTAATCCCATTTACAGAAGAGCAGAGAGGCTCCCAGGGGACAGGATTCCAGAGTCACCTGTGAGGACTTCTGACCCCTGCTCCTGGGCCTTGCCAGTCATTCCAGCTCAGAGGTATAGGCTGGGACCCCTAAGGGGCTAGGTGAACCAGAACCAGGACCTGAAAACCTGATCAGAGATGTCCAGCCCCACGCCAGCCACCAGGGAAGCTGTCAGGAGCTCCAGCCCGGGCTCAGGTTGTGGGAGGCCCTTCCCTCAGTGAGATCAGCCCCCTGCCACCCCGGAAATCCAGAAACTCCCCAGGTCCAAATCCTTTTGTGTTTCCAAATTCCAACAGGCACCTGGATGCCAAGAAGGCTGGAGGCTAGGAAGTCCAAGGACAAAAGGAAAACTCTGAGGCCCCCTGGCCTTCTTATCTGGGCTCCTTAAATGGTTTCCTGATAAGACTGAGGGGCTCCTCTAGACACTCCAGGAGGGGCTGTTTTCTTGGGAAGCTGACACTCCCTGCCCACAGTAGGGAGGTTAAGTCCAGGGCAGCTGGGCAGCCTCGGCAGCACCCCCAGCTGGTAGCTTTGCTCCTGTCCTGTCCCACACAAGCAAACCCTGTAGCTCCTGCAGGAGACCAGGGGACCAGGGCACATTGGCCCTGCAGGACCACCCAGAGGGAAAACAGGCCCAGGTTAGTTGCGGTGGCCAAGGCCCGCAGTCTCCGGCTTCCCTGGGGTCTAAACCAGCAGCACCGACCAGCCTAGGGTGGCTGTGAGCAGCTCACACTGGCCAGGCCACCCAGACAACCAAGGTCTCCCTGTCAGAGTTAATCCCAGGGTCCTCTGCTTCCATGTTCCTGTGAATGCTGGCCAGTGGCCTTCCCTGCCACATCCCTGACTGCTCAGGACTTGCAGAGAGCACAGAACACAGATCCCCACCAGCTGCTGGTTCCTGATCCGTTCCAGCCCTCAAACCCATAAAGAGCAAGACAATCTGCCATCAATGCCCAGAGGGAAACCGCCTGAACCTCCTAAGTTTGGTACGCCTTAAGAGTTTCTCTACCCTGGGGCCAGTGGTGGCACCTGAAAGCATCTTCACAAGATTCCTACCAAGGGGAGGAGGGAGAGGGAAAGAGGGTGTCGAGTGTCCGCCAACCAGCACAAAGCCCCGTGTACTCACCACCTCACTTAACCCTGGGAAAAGAGCTTTCATCTTCTAACTTATAAATGAGGAAACAGGCTCAGAGGGACAAGTCACCCGCCTAGTGATGCCCAGTCCAGTTACGGAGATGAACATGTCTGCCAACGAGCCCAGTGCCACCGCAGGAGTGGAGAGGAAAGCATTCCACAGAACTCGCAGTCACTGGCTGCTACTGAACAGCAGCGAGGCTGCACGTGAGCCTCCCCGGGGTGGACCACATGGCCCGTCAGAGGAGTGTGAGCCGGGCACGGTGGCGCACGCCTGTAATCTCAGCACTTAGGGAGGCTGAGACAGGAGGATCGCGAGTTCAAAGCCAGCCTCAGCAACAGCGAGGAGCTAAGCAACTCAGTGAGACCCTGTCTCTACATAAAACACAAAACAGGGCTGGGGATGTGGCTCAGTGGCCGAGTGTCCCTGAGTTCAATCCCCAGGACCAAAACAAACAAACAAACAGAGTGGAGTGTGTTACAATTCAGTATCTCCCTCCCTCAACCTGTTACTGTGAGGTGACAACCTTCATCAAAGCCTACTGCATCTCAGTGACAAGGGCCCTAGTGAAATCAACAGCAAAGAACCCCATCAGGGGCTGGCCCTGGGCAGGCCCCAGGGTCCTCCAGACTGCAGGCATCGGGCCCAGCCCACCCTGGAATCTGGGGAAACGTTCACTCAGCCCTCGTATCAGCAAGGCAGCTCCAGGGGGCTACGATACAGTTGCCGGCCAGGGAAGAATCCCACCCGACTCCCATCCACCCTTCAGACCTTGGCAGTGGGACAATCACGGGTCATCACTGTCAAGATCAATACACAGCTGGCCCGGTGGGGGACCCACAGGGGTCATGACACACAGTGGCCCCTCGCCCGCCTGGACGGAGCAGCCACAGTCAATGATGGGAGCTGGGGCTGCAGCTGAGCTTCTGTTCCCACCTGTGGCAGGTGAAGAGGCTCCTGAGCCTGGACAGTTCGCCTCTGCAGGACGCAGTGGACGGAGTCATCTTAGCAACGATCTTCACCCCCAGTTTACAAAGGGGATAGAAGAAGCACGAGGAGCCCTCTGGGAAGGGCTCCAGTGAGGCTTGTCCCCTCGAGCAGGCGCGCAAGGTCACTTCTCCTACCCTGTTCTGGGACACGCTGAATGGCCTCTGTGAAACTTGTTTAAACTACAAATACAGAGACTTTCAAGAATGAAAGAAAAAGGCTACCCTAAATTCCTGAAGCACTCATCCCCACCCCAAATCAGTTTTCGGCTCGTGGAAACCCATATTTGCATTTTCCTGCTACTCCGACCTCTCCTCATAGGGCGACATTCACTTGCTGGCCATTTTTATCCCAATCCTTCACTTCCAGGTGATGCTGCAGTAGCCAAGAGGGAAGTGACCACTCAGTCACAAAAGCTGGGGACAAGGACTCAAGCCCGGGACTCTGACCCCCAGGCCTCCTTGTTGATCCCTTAATGGCTGCATGACATCCCCTAGGAGGTTTTAAACTGACCGCTCTGGGGGCGGCTTCCTCTTCCTTGGCGCACCTCCTGAGACGGGTAGCTGCTGGCGCGCAGGAGCAGGAGCCCTCTCCCGCCTACCTATGTCCTCTAGTTTCCTAGAGGGCTGCCCAGGAGTGGCTGCTGCCTGGGCAGGCTGGGCCTGAGAGCAGCCACACCAGCACTGCCTGCTGCTAAAATCGCCATTCACGGGAGCCCTGTGGCTGAGTGAGTGGAGGGCCCCTCGGGGAGTGGCCAGCAGAGCCTGGGGAGGGTCTGCGGAGTTGGCGGGCACCCAGGGATGAAGGGAAGTGGTGGCTGGGGCTCAGTGGAGACAGCGGGTGGGGCCACGCCCTCCATGGTGGCTTCCTGCGGGTTCCAGTCCAACTCCCGAAACCCAAGCAGTTGCCTTTTTAGGCCATAATCGAGCAGGACACAGCCAGAGGCTAAATCAGGACTCTCAGGAAATGACGAAACTGACAGGAAATGGGTCGACCAAAAGCCTCTCCCTTCAACCGGAATGTGCTCTGCCTTCTCCGCGCCCCCCAAACACCCACTGGACCTGCTGTCCCTCGCCCCCTGGTGTTCCCTGAGGATGCTGGCGCTCCCTTCCTGCTCCTTCTTTACGTATCTGTGTGTTTATTCATAAAACAAACTGCTGGCCTCATGGCAGGGCCTATCTGCTAAGCCCATCGCTGGTGGAGACGCCCTGAGCTCCTCCAGCCCCAGACATCAGGACCCTGGCCAAGTCCTCAGAGCCACCAGGCTCCTCACAGAGCGCCTGCGCACAGCACTGGTTTCTGTGCCCCACCCGGCAATGGTTTCCAGAGCCGTTTACCATCACGTCTACCATCACAGCCGTCCCACAGGTGAGGGACACGAGGCCCAGGGAGGCCAACAAACTAGGTTCAAACTGAGACCCTGTGGCTCCCTCTCCTGCTCACAACCACCTTCCCGATGAGGCCACCGGGGTTATGGGCAGAAACCAGAGACCGGCACAGTTAAGCAGCCGGGCAGGACGAGTCCTCCAAGCAGCACCTACCTCCCCGCTGGCCTGTGCAAGGGACTCTAAGCCCACAAGCTAAACTGCCGGAGCCAGAGCAAGAAGGCGGTGGGAGCCTGTGCAAGCCTTCAGCCTCCCTTAAGCCTAGCCCCCCGGGGCTGGACCACCCAATCCCCACTGGCCTGGGCACCCCTAGGTTCCAGGTCACAGACCCCAGCGGCCTCTTTGCAGACGTTGGAAGCTCTGTTCCTGCTTGATCAAGGATGTACATGACAGATCCTTGGCCTGGGTTTTCTCATTCCCACCCCATCCCAGGGAGAACACAGAGGAGCACATTCTCTCCCCGCTGTGGCAGTTGAATTTGAGTTGAGCAAAGTTATAAAGTCCAGAATTCCACCATTAAGGGAGGTTCTGTGAGAGCAGCAGTTCCAACCTCACAGAAATCTTCAGAGCCATTCGCTTTGCTTATCAACTAGTACGTGTTGAGGGCAGCAGGCAGCTACTTGACGAAGGAACAAAGGTCCCACAGAGTCGATCCTGTAGTAGGTGACAGGACAGAGGCGCCCACAACCAGCTGAAGTGGCTGTGCAGGTACCGTGGTGCCGAGCAGACAGAAAGCCAGCCCTGATCACCCCGGAACCCAACACCCGAGGCAGGAGGTGCCTGCCAGGGAGGTGTCTCTCTTGCTGTGTGACCCTGGGCCACGGCCACTGCTCTGACTCCATTTGTGATTGCAAATAATGCCTCCTGCTGCCTTCCCTGATTCACAGAACTGTTAACTCCTCACACACTGTGTAAATGCAGGTAACACTCAGCGCTCCTGCAGGCAGAGAGGCCACCGCGACAACCAACCCTACCTCCAAACTCCAGGAAGGCAGAGCAGAGGGACCAGCAACTCTGCTCTAAGGACACAGGACTCAAACGAAAAAATGAAAGCTCGGGGGTGTCACGGAGGCTGCAGCATGAAGCTGTGTCCTTGAAGCTGGACAGAAAGCTGCTGGGGAGGGGCGGAGATGGTAGAAAAGAATCCCAGGCCAAGGGAGAGAGTGGGAGCCAACATTCAGAAAGAGCACAGTAGTTTGTAAATTATATATAAGTTGGGCTGGGGATGTGGCTCCGTGATAGAGCGCTTGCCTAGCATGAGCCAGGCCCTGGCCTCCATCCCCAGCACTGCAAAAAATAAATTATATAAAAGCTATGTGACCGGGAATAGCAGTATTTTTCAGCCTTGGCATTGTGAACATTTGGGGTCAGATTAAACTTTGCTGTCTGGAGATGGCCTGTGCGTTGCAAGGTATTTAGAGCAAACCTGGGCTTGGCCAACTAGAGGCCAGTAGTACCCTGTCCCTAGTGTGACAGTAAAACACTAAAAAACATCCCTAGACATTGCCCAATGTGGGGGCTGAGAGGCAAAACTGCCCCCAGATAAGACTGCTGATTTCAGGAGCTGGTGGGAACAAGACCACCGTGAAGCCTGGGCCCTGCGATGACGAGTCCTCTCCAGGATCCGAAGTGCCCACGCCAGATCTCCTCCAAGGGACAGTCCTCAGGGCAAAAGGACTCTGGGACCCAAATGATGACCAGCATAGGTGGCACCTTCATACAGGAATGACTGACTGATCTCCGTGTAATAGACTGTAGTTTTTAAATTATTTTTTTTACAGTTCTGGAGAGTGATCCCAGGGGTAGTCTACCACTGAGCTAAATCCTCAGCCCTTTGTAAAAATTTTGCATTTATTTTTTACTTTGAGACAGAGTCTTGCTAAATTACCAAGGCTGACCTCAAACTTGCGATCCTCCCGCCTCAGCCACCCAAGTCAAGTTTCTGGGATTACAGGTGTGCTGACCTAGACTCAACCTATATTCATCTCTGTGTGTGTGTGTGTGTGTGTATGGTGAATCCAGGACCCCGCCCTTTAAAAATTTTTTTAATTTGACAGGGTCTT
The DNA here is from genome assembly GCA_028644305.1 of Xerus rutilus. Lineage (NCBI taxonomy): Eukaryota > Metazoa > Chordata > Mammalia > Rodentia > Sciuridae > Xerus > Xerus rutilus. The sequence goes on along the minus strand of CM053403.1, from coordinate 10,360,545 downwards.
GCTAAATTGCCCAGCTAGCCTTGAATTTGCAATCCTCTGGCCTCAGCTCCCAAGTATCTGAGATTACAGGCTGGCCCAGCTGCTAGCCTATGCTTTAAAGATCCCAAGTGCTAGGGATGTGGCTCTGTGGTAGAGCATTTGCCTAGCATGCACAAGGCTCCAAGTTCAATCCTCAGCCTCATGAAAAATAAAGACTCTAAATGCCCCAATTTAAAAATAAATAAACAAACCAGCCAAAAGAAGCTGACATGCTTCCCTGGGCAGAGTATGAAGCTCCTTCCCAACCTCTAACTCAGCAGGTCGGCCTGTGATTCACAAACAATGTTCACCTGCATCACCTGGTCCCGGGGCATAATGGAGGCAGGTGCAGCCACATTTGGGGTCAGGGACCGCTGCCCCGGCCGTGCCAAGCCTGCCCCATCCTGGGAATTCCACCAAATGCTACTTAGTGAATGTTTTATGGCCCATCAGGCCTAGTTCCAGGGAGTCCATGGCTTTGGCTACTGGGACATCCAGATGGATTGTTCCCACCGGAGAAGACCACACTCCTCAAACTCAATGAAGCACTTCCCGAAGAGCCGCCTGCCTCCAGTGTTGGACCCGCGCACACCATCCACCCTCCTTTCCCACGCCCTGTCTCCCAGGACTGCCATCTCTTCTGAGTCTCAGTCTCTGGGAAAGCCACTGTCCATCTGGCCACCCTGCAAGTCACTGTGGACTCCTCACCTGTGGATTAGCCAGCCTTCTGCACCACCCCAGCAGCCTGGCCTCCTCCTGGGCTGCGACAATGCCTCCCTGCTGGCCTCCCCTTCCCCGCCTCTCCCACAATGCTCTCAAATCAGTCCTCCCAGCTACCTTGGGGTGACTCACAGCTCACATTTCTGTTTATACTACCTCCTATTTTATGGATATTGGTAGTTGCCCAGGTCAAATGGCTGAATACCTCCACACCTTCTCCAAACCTCAATCATCTGGTGAACAAGCCTTTTATGACCCGTTAATGTCGCTCTGAGCTCCCCCTGCCCTTTCTTTCTGCAGCTGTCCTTCCCAACGCCACACAATCAAGTCCCTGTTCACATCCCACGCTGCTGGGGCTTCAAAGAAAACACGTCCTCTGTCCAAGGACCCTCTTGGATCTCAGCTCACACGCTCCTGCCTCTGAAAGGCTCAGCTTCACTATGGTGCGGCCTCGCGCACGTCCCCCTTCTGGGCTCTGCACGCGTCTCACCACAGTAACCTAGCAGCTGGATTGTGATTACTTGCAGTTGTATTTGAAGACAGGGATCAGGTCTCAATCACCTCGACTCCAAATGTCTAGCACAACGCCTAGAGCAGGGGCTCAGGCTCCTGAATGCACGAACAAGTGGACTCATCAGTCAATCAACAAGGAACAAGGCAAGCCTGCGGAGGAGGGGACGGGAAGGCTTCTAAGAGGCTAGAAAATCCTCAGGCTGAGTACAGAGGAGGGCGCAAGGAGAGCCTGTGGCCACATGCGAGGGATGCAGCCACTTCACCTGCAGCACAAACCGTGCCCTTCACAGACTAACTTTTATGCCTCCAAACAAAAAGAAACTTTTTGGCTTTTAATCTACAAAGAGAAATAGTGAAGATCACTTATTGTCCACCCCCAAGAAGCTCTGAATAAGATTGACTAACCAAGGTGGAGGTACCTACCGCTTGTTGCTAGCAACGCATGGGAAAGGACACTGGCTGAAGGGGCCCTGCTCCCCCTGAGATGCCAGGAGCATGCCCCAGAGCCCTCAGCCTGTGCACCTGCCTAACAAGTGGCACAGCCACCCTCCTTTGGTGTCAACTCAGAACAGAGAGATGGAACTTCACAAAACCCCCAACCACAGCCAAGTGCAGTGGCGCACGCCTGTAATCCCTGCACTTTGGGAGGCTGAGACAGGAGAATCGTGAGTTCAAAGCCAGCCTCAGCAAGGGTGAGGCGCTAAGCAACTCAGTGAGACCCTGTCTCTACATAAAACACAAAGTAGGGCTGGGGATGTGGCTCAGTGGTCAAATGTTCCTGAGTTCAATCCTTGGTACCAAAAAAGAACAAAAAACAAAAAACCAACCACGGGGAGACACTGGTTCTGCAAATCCCAAGGTAAATGCTTGTAAGGCACCAGGATGGGATGGAATGGGTGTGGCTCTGAGGCCAGACAGCCCCATGTTTGCATCCCAAGCCCCCCCCTCACAATTCCTATGACCTTGAAGCTATTAGCACCTCAAGATCCCAGCTTTAGAAAAAACAGCTCCAGCCAGAGACCCTCAGCAAATTAGCGAGACCCTGTCTCAAAATGAAAAATAAAAAGGACTAGGATATGGCTCTGTGGTAAAGCACCCTTGGGTCCTAGGTTCAATCCCTAGCACCAAAAACCAATAACAAACAAACAAAAACAAAAAGAAACCAAAAAGAGTATCTCAAGTTCTTGGCATAGAATCTGGTACCTGTCATTCCTCTACTCTGACCGCTGACCTATCAAACCCCACCCAGCCCTCCTAGGAATGACACCTGAGGTTTCTGGAAGACTCACCCAGAGGACAAGGCTGCAGAGCAGTACATGACAGCCTGCAGCAAGGAACCTGTCGGCTCCACCCAGTGGGCTGGGCACCCAGGAGCACCCCAGGGGGAGACTCCAGGCTGGTCTGGGAAATGCTGCTCCAACAGAGATGCACAGGCTGCAGCGGAAGAGCTGGACTGGGGACTTGAATGCGGCAGGGCACTGACAGCGGCCACCCGACCCCCATGCCTCAGCTTTCCCACCTGCAAGAGGTGCTACCTACAGGCAGGGGCCGCCCTCAGGCTCAGCAAGACAATGGAGTCTTCCCACCAAACACCAGAGCTGGCGAGTGGTATTTACATGGAGGGTCCTGAGGTGGCCACTCTACCCTCTAGGTCAACAAGCTTAAAGCAACCTTCCCACCAACCCCACCCACATGCTAAGGAGTCCCCAGGCTGGGGGCCCCATGGGTCTTCCTGGCTGCCCAGCACCCAAAAGATAGAAGCCAAAGAGGAACAGAGGGGCTGAGGGTGGCCCCCTCCTGCCTCAGGAATGTTGTTTGCTTACAGAAGAAGCCGAGGCTTGTTTCCATTAGCCCTCTTCCAACCCCAGCTCCCGCGCTCCTGCTGATGCTGAGCAGATAAGGAAACCAGACCAGTGAAAGGCCAGGCAGGAATCTAGCTCCAAAACCTACCCCCCCTTCCCCCCTCAGAGGTTGCACGGAGGGGACTCCAGGGGGCCCAGGAACACTGAGATGTGCTGGTATTCGCCTGGCTGTGTAAGGCAGGGTCTGCTGGTACCCAGCAAAGCCCGGCCATCAACAAGGACCCCAGCACATCTCTAACACGTGCTGTGCTACACGAGGTTTATCAATTCAAAAATAATCCTGAGCCGGGCGCGGTGGCGCACACCTGTAATCCCAGCACTTAGGGAGGCTGAGGCAGGAGAATCGTGGGTTCAAAACCAGCCTCAGCAATAGCGAGGCGCTAAGCAACTCAGTGAGACCCTGTCTCTACATGAAACACAAAATAGGGCTGGGGATGTGGCTCAGTGGTCGAGTGCCCCTGAGTTCAATGCTCAGTACCAAAAAAATAATAATAATAATTGGGGATTTTTTTGTGGCAGTGCTGGGGCTTGAACCCAGGGCCTAGTGCAAAGCAAGTGTCCTACCGCTGAGCTATGCTCCCAGCCCAATGATTCTTTTTTCAAAATGAAACCAGAATTGAATGAAACTGACCAAATTATGTTACAAACATGCACAAATATGTACCCCACTGTTATGTATAATTTTAATGCACTTTTAAAAAAGAGACACCAGAATTTCACATGTAGATTCCCTGCTCCCACACAGTGAGGGGATGGGGGGCTCAGCTTGAGATGAGAGAGATGAAGTAGCAGGAGCTAAAAGGGGGGCGGTTTACCCAGGATCTCATCAGCCATTTAGGAATGTGGACTTTATTATAGGGACAACGGGGGAGGAGGGGAGGGTGACATCATCAGATCTGTATTTTAAAGAGATCACCCTTCCTGACCTCAGCTGAAGGGGGTGGCAGAAGCAGACGGTGGGAAAGTACCAGGCCAGGCAGGCGGGCAACCTACAGGGGAAGGCGGCTTCCTGCCTGGGCCAGGCAGGGAGGGAGGGATTCAATGCTGCAAGAAAGAGACTAAGGCTGCCAGATTCCACCTCTTAGGACTCTAGAGAACCTGCTCCGCTCCAGAGAGTCCTGGGAGTTGACATCTGCCCCAGGCCCTCCCCCCAGGTGAGAAGTGACTGCATCCCAGGAGCTCTAGGGCCAGCCTGTCTAAAGTGTCTCGGGCACAGACCTCGGGCCTGTGTCACACTGACTGCATGGTATTGTCTAACAGGGTCTCCTCCACTAAGAGGATAGCACCTCAGGGCCTCTGCACAGAAACCCTTTCTAAAGGGTGAAGGAATGGGGCGGAATGCGGTGTGCTGAAGACAGCCCTGTCACTCAGCATGGTAGCCCGCCACCCTCTACTCCACAGAGTGCAGCTGGTGCTCCAGTCCCGGCCCCAGGCAAGCTAGACGCCCTTCCAGATTCCTCTACTGGGAGGCCCCTCTAGGCACCTTCCCTAACACCCTGGTGTGGGTCTTCACGGCCCTTCTCCCTCCTCCCCCAGGCCAGCACAAGCTGCCATGTCCCAGAACCTCGGCTTCATCTGCCCGAGACCTCCTTAAAGGCAGGACTGTCCCCTGCCCCTCTTGCCCCAGCACGGGCTGGGCCCAGTGGTGGTGAGCTGCATGAGGAGGTCCCCAGCAGCTCTGCTCACAGTACTCGACCTGTCTGCAGTGCCTGGCTGTGGCCTCTGGGACCCAGGCTCAGCACAGAATGGCCGCAGAATGGCTACCCCTACTGTCCTCAGGGCTAAGGTCTGCAGGATGGACGCAAGGGGGAGGAAGAAAGGTAGAGAGGGGAGCGGGTAGGCAGCTTTGGCCCAGAGCTGAGAGGCCAGCAAGCACCTGGAGCTGATCTGCAGATGAGTTTCTACACGGACACGGCCTCGCTTTTAACTGGTTCAATATTTTTGCAATGAGATCACACGTGTGTCTCACCTACTTGGTAATGAACTTTCACTCAGCCGCCAGGAGAAACTGCAAAGAAAAGCAAGTTGCAGGGGCTACGCAGACCTCACCTCCCCAGGTCTGGAAGGGCTGACAGAACTCCTTGGCCGGCTTGCAGATGCAGCCAGAGTTGGCGAGAGCACTGGCCATGCCCTCCTGCAGGTCAACCCCTGAGCCAGCTGGGGGCTGCCCACACACACCGGGCCCCGCAGACTCCTGCAGAAAAGCTGTCCCCTCGGTTCCGCTGATAGAATGGTTTTTCTTTCCTCAAACATGTGAGCACAGTTTGCTGAAACCCAAGGCAGAAAAATAACCATACTCAAAAGATTTAATTATACAGCCTCCATCTCAATGGGAAAGTGCAGAACACTGGTTTTCTGAGCCCACATCATGATTGCTGAGAAGAACAGTCCAAGATCGGGAGCTAAACAGTATTTGAAGACCACTCAGTCCACAATCCATCAGACATTTGGGGTTGTTACTCTCAGTAATATTTAAATAAAGGTATCGTGTCCATCTACAACTAAAAAATTTTTAAAGTATTTTTTCTATTTTAATTTCTCTTAATTTGTGCATGGTGGAAGTGCTGGATCAAACCCAGAGCCTCACCCATGCTAGGTTAAGTACTGCAGCATTGCTGGGGCAGTGGCGCCCGCCTGTCATCCCAGCACTTTGGGAGGCTGAGACAGGAGGATCACGAGATCAAAGCCAGCCTCAGCAACAGCGAGGCGCTAAACAACTCAGTGAGACCCTGTCTCTACATAAAACACAACACAGAGCTGGGGATGTGGCTCAGTGGTCAAGTGCCCCTGAGTTCAATCCCTGGTACCAAAAAAACAAAAAACAAAAACATACTGCAGACTGAGCTCACACCAATCCCTAAGTAATGACTTTTGAAACCTGAGTTATATCACCACTTCACCAACAGGCTTCATCCCTCTCCTCCTGGAAGGAGGCTATAAAGCAGAGACAGAATCTGGTCACCTCCAGGTCCTCACTACCCAACATAAGATGTGTGTTGAATAAAACCTGACCTAGAGTGACCAAGACAATGGGGGAGGATAAAGACTTCCCAAAGGTCCAAACTCCAGTAGTCAGATCCAATAAAATAAAATCTCTGCCATCCCTTCTCCCTGTTTTCTGGTACTGGGGTTTGAACCCAGAAGCATATATCCACAGAACTATATCCCAGCCCTTTTTATGGCTTTGTTGTTGTTGTTTTATTTTTTTTTTTGGTACTGGGGATTGAACTCAGGGGCACTCAACCACTAAGCCACATCCCCAGCCCTATTTTGTGTTTTATGTAGAGACAGGGTCTCACTGAGTTGCTTAGCGCCTCGCTGTTGCTGAGGCTGGCTTTGAACTTGCGATCCTCCTGTCTCAGCCTCCTAAGTCACTGCGGTTACAGGCATGTGCCACCACACCTGGCTTCTGTCACACACATCTAAGTGACTAATGTTAAGCCCAACAATCCCAAACTTTATTGTCCAAACATCAGTGTGACTACCGTGCTGCCTGCCTCTCCCTTTAGGGGGCCAGAACAGGGCTTGTGGGGAGGCACCGAGAGCCACCATCACTGTCCTCCTGCCCTTCCACTTTACTGCCAGCTGTATGTGATGGACATCAATCTGTTTTGTTTCTAGGAGACACATGTCTGCCCGTGGGTCGGCAATGATCTTCCTGAATCAGTCATTTAAGTGGACTCTGATAATAAGCTTCACCCCTGAGAAGGAGAGGCTGTCCAATTGTGAAGATTCACGCTTGACCTTCATAGCCATCTTAGAACCAGACTCAGGAGGCTGATAGACTGGGCAAGGGGTGCCAGACCCAACACTATACCAACAGAACACAAGGCCAGGCTGACCTGGCCCCTGGGCCTCACTTTCTCCACCTGTAAATGGAGACAATCCCAGCTGCCCCCATGACGACCAGGAGCCAGAAAGGGTGTGCAGGTGAGGTGCACCCCCACCCCAATGCCCAGGTCATCCCTGTCCCTCCTCTGTGCATTGTGGGGACCCAGCAGCTGCTGGCGCAGTGCTAAGTGGCCCCCCACAACCTCAGCCCCTTCTCAAGATGTCTGTGCCCGACTGAGCTCACAATGAGTCAGAGGCGCTGCCCTCTGCTCACTTCAGGGCTGGAAGGCACGTCCTGCCTAACCCACTCAACCTGATTTATTCCACCCAGGAATGCAGCTTGTTTCCCAGAATGTGGTCAAGCCCTTCACTCAAGGAGTCTGATCCTGCAGGACCTCGTCTCCCTCCACAAGGTCAGCTGTAGAGGCAGCCAGGAGTCCCTGCCAGAGGGAACTGACCTCAGCCTGCAGGAGAGAACATCAGGCCTGCGTATGGCCCCAGAGCACCCCATGCTGGGGCTCCGGTTTCGTTTTAAATCTCAAACCACAGTAGAATTACACATAAGTGTGCGTCTGTGCTCGTGCATATATGGATTTACCTTTTATGTATTTATTTTTTGTGGTGCTAAGCTGGAACCAGGGCCTCACATGTGCCGGGCAAGCACTCTACCACTGAACTACATCCCCAGAGCTGTTTTTTAAAAATTTTAAATGTTAAACTTTTCATCACAAATGCAGACAATCGTGGAACAAAAGCTTCATGAAATGATGTATACATGCTGTGCACGCTGATATTTTCCATTCAAGTCTATTTTATTTCATTTCTAAAAATACTGTTTGCCACCCACTAAAGTAATTTCACGACCCACCATGAATCTCAGTTGACAGTTTGAAAAAGCTGACTCAACCTTCCCTGGGCAGAAGAGCCACAGACTACTCCAGCGACTGGCCCAAGATCACACCTCGAGTTAGGCCAGGCAGAACTCAAGCTCAAAGTCCAGGGGGCCTCTCTGTGGGGATCCAACCCCAGTCAGGTAAGGCAGCAGCTGCCCAACTCAACAGCCTGGCACTTGTCAGGCATGTTCATGTCACAGGCTTAAATGGCTGGCTCCTGCCAACTCTGATAAAGCTAAGGAAGGTGCTATGCTGTTCCCTTTGCGTTAAATAGGAGAGACTCGGAGGCTCAGGGAGACTGAGTGATGTCACAGTGGGTGCACACCTGTAATCCCAGAGACTCGGGAGGCTGAGGCAGGAGGATCACAAATTCACGGCCAGCCTCAGCAACTTAGTGAGGCCCTGTCTCAAAATAAAAAATTAAAAGGGCTGGAGACGTACCTCAGGGATAGAGTACTTACCTAGCATGTGTGAGGGCCTGAGTTCAAGCCTTAGTACCACCACCCAAAAAAAGGAAAGGAGAAAAAAATCCAGGTGGAAGAACAGAAAGAAGAGTCCAGAGTAACAACAGATCAAATCTGGTTATAATAAAATATAGTAAGAGGCCACTCCATCTCCAGCCCTCGCTGCATGCAGAAGAGATGCCCAGAAGTGACAAGACAGCAAAGGCCTAATTCCAGAGAGATGAGGGAGGCCACTGTCCTGCGGAGGTGAGCCTGGTGATGAGCTCTGGGAAGGTGCTTCCCAGCTACACCCCTGGGGCAGAGAACCTGACTCTAGTGGACAGACCCTCGTGCCCGATGCCCTTGATTGCTACACACACACGCACACACACAGTATGAACAAGAAAACTAGTGTTTCTGTTTCTCTAGATCAGTGGTGAGGGCCCTGCGAACGTGTTGAAGCCTGTGAACCCTGTACCTAACACGTCTAGGCTCACAGACGCTGAAGTGCAGTCCATGGACTTCTGGAAGACCCCTTGTTCCCAGCTCAGAGGGAGGGGTGACATGGCCCCCTTTTCCACCCAGGTTAAGGGATGAACCTTCCTTACCCTCCAAAGACACAACGGTCTCAAGAAGAGGTCTGGTCTCAGGAAGAGGTCTGTGGAGCTGTGACCAGAACAATCCACAGTAGGGGTCTGCGTGCAAGAGGGAGGGAGGCCACTGCCCCGGGCTCCCATGGAGCCCCCTCAACTGCCCAGCCTCCAAGGGGAAGAAACCTGAAACTGGCCGGGTGCAGTGGTGGATGCCTATAATCCCAGAACTTTGGGAGGCTGAGACAGGAGGATCTCAAGTTCAAAGCCAGCCTCAGCAACGGTGAGGGCGAGGCACTAAGCAATTCAGTGAGACCCTGTCTCTAAAAAAAACACAAAATAGGGCTGGGGATATGGCTCCGTGGTTGAGTGCCTCTGAGTTCAATCCCCGGTACCAAAGAAAGAAAGAAACCTGACACTGAAGGGTTTCCTGTACCTCCTCCCTACTTTTCCATCCCGTGGGTCTGTTCTCACTGAGCCAGCAGTGCCAGCCCTGGGCACAAGAAGGCTCACAGAGCAGAGCCAAGCTTTCCAGAGAAGCTGGGGGACGAGCTGTATCCTGAGCCTCCGCCTGCCCAGGGAAGACGATCCAGACACAGACACGGAGTGAAGATAAAATCCATTTATCTCACATAGGAGAATAATTAACTTAGAGTCCCTAGAGCGGCTTGCATAGCACCCTGTCTGAGGCTGGCCAACCCCCAGATGTCCCGGAGCAGGGAGCTGCTGGCAGGATGACCTCACCACGTCCTTCACCAGCAATCTGGCGGCTGCTTATTTTACCACCCACCAAGAATCGCTCCTCTACCAGAATCACAATCTGGTTCCAAAGTGGCCAAGGCCACACTTGAGAGGAGGAAGAAACAGCACCCTAGTCTGGGGAGCTACCAGCTTCAGGCCACCATCATGCCACCGGAGGCTGAGCCCTGCCCCGCCCGCACACACCTGTGTAGGCACAGACCTGTGCAAGACAAGTACACACATGGCTGGCTACACACACGCACCCCGGAGGGGGCAGCTGGGGTCAGGGCAGAACGCGAGGCCCCTCTGAGTCAGGCCGACCTGGATGTGGGTACCGGACACTCCACTCACTGGTTAATGAACCAGTTATTTAATCATTCTGAACCTCTTTTCCTTCATCTGTTAAGTGGGAATTAGCAAGGCCACTTTACAGGACTGTGGACAGCTAAGTAAGAGCCACTAGCACTTTGTTCTGAGAGCTTCTCCAGGGATTGCCCTAGACACAGCAGCCCTCTGAGGCAGGGCGTCTGAAGCCCAAGATGTGCCAGGGCTGCTGTGGTGTCTGCACTCTGCAGGTCTCACTGGGGCCTCTGATCCGGCTCCTGAAAATACAACAGGCAGCAGATGCAGAGGGGACATCCTGCTGGGCTCCTCGAAGGACCTGGCAAACAGCAGCTGTGATGTGATCAGGAGGGGACCGTGCAGAGGGGACCCTGAGCTTCCCTGTCCAGCAGGCACGGCCTAAGTGGTCCTCCAGGCTGACACCAGACGCTCAGACTTCCCTCCAGATGCCTTTGAACCTGACAGCTCTAAGAAGTGTGTGGGGGGTGGCGGGTTTGTCTCCGCGTCACTGCTCCTCCCCTGTCCCGTCTGGGAGGGATGACATGCAACAGCCAGGAATCCACTGAGTCCAGAGACGTCCAGGATTCCCAACCAACCACAACCAATCCGGAATGTCCCAGGGTCCGGGCACAACAAAGCTGCCTGGTAAAGCCCGGAAGAGGCCGAGTCCAGCCCGAGCCCCTGATCTGGCTCAGGTCGGCAGGAGGATCACATTCTTTGCATTCTTGTCTGAATGCCAGAAGAAAGGGGCTGGGCGGGGCTGGGGCAGGGGGCTCCACTCCTTCAAACCAAAGATAATTAAAGCCTGGGACTGTCTTGGAGGGGAAGAGATCCGCCCGCTGCAGCCTCTAACACACCGCTCCCAGGAGCATGTGTGATCCCGCAGTGTCCACAGGCACGGGCCTCGCCCCTGGAAGTGAGGACACGAGGCTGCAGGACCGTGGGATCCTCAGTCTCAGATTGAATGGAAGGCCACTATTTCCTTCTTGGATACCAAGTTTGAAGCTCTAGCCAGAGAAGCCCAGGAACAACTGCAGATGGAGCTGGGGGAGCAGTGGGAACAGTCGGGGGAGAAAAGCAGCACTGGGGCCCGTTCGGATTCCACAGCCCGGTGGCAAGTGACTCCTACAACAAAGTGCGCACCCTGGGCTTGGCACCCCGGGCTTGGCGCTGTGGCAGAAGGCAGGCTGTGAACAGCAGGCCGGTGGGCTCAGGAGGAGGCGGCAGGGGAGGCCAGGTGGTGCCCCGTGGGAAGGAGGCAGGCGCACCTCACCCTGCCGACCCACCCACACTGTGAGCTACTACTTGAGGGTCTCAGGCAGAAGAGGGAGGGCTGATCTGACACCGGGCACCACGAGGCCAACAAGGAACCAAGACTCCACAGCCTCTGCTGCACAGTTGCGCACAAAGTCTAAAAACCCAATTTAACAAATGTCACCCACATCACGGTTTAAGTGGAATGAGGAGGGTGGGTGGCAACGGAAGAAGAATGGAAAATAACTAGCCTGAAAATCAGAATCTGGGAGAGACTCGGATCTCTCACTTGCTACCTGGAGCTTGTTAGGTTCTTAGAGTCTCGACATTCCTTGCTATAAAATGGGGACATGAATACTGCCACCCTCATGGGATTGTGAGACTTTAAATAATAATCTGAATGTGACATAAAGCTTTATAAAGTGATAAGAAAAACAGATTAAAATAGATTTGTGGGAGGTGGATAACTGGGGATTGAACTTCTCGGCCCTTTTTATTTTGAGTCAGGATCTTGGGAAGTTGCCTAGGCTGGCCTTGAACTTGCAATCCTCCTGCATCAGCCTCCAGCCACTGGGACTACAGGTGTGCATCACTGTGCCTGACTGAAATAGATTTTTGATAGATAAGCAATCACGGTGCTAGGCATATGAATAAAATTCACAGTAAATGATAAACTGAGCACCAAATACTCTGTGGTATTTCTCCTTCTCACTCACAGATAAGGAAAACTGAGGCACAAAGGTGGTACAACTTGCCCAGGGTCAGACAACTGGCAAGTGGGAGGGTGGGGATGAGGGCGATGGGGCCAGTGCTCTGCCTGGTTACACAGGCGCCAGTCACTCCCTGGCGGTTAAGCCACAGAAGCCAGGGTAGTGAAGCCTCTACCCAAGGGCTCCCAGAGACGCTGCACTGGGGTCTGCACAACCCACATTCAGGGGCGAGTCCCTTCTCCTGTCTCCCAAGCACACAGAGAGGACACCAGGGAAGGCAGGCAGGAGTCTGGGGTGGCCCCGGCATGGCGGGCTGGCAGCAGGGGGCCCAGGCAGTGCATTCTGAAGGCAAGTGGCAGCCGCAGGCACCCGACATTGACCAGCCAGGGTGGTTTAAGTTATAGTCCCGCACCAACTTTCTACTCTGCGTTGGGGTAAAAAGGGATTATAGCTTAGCTGGGCGCAGTGGCGCACACCTGAGATCCCAGCACTCTAAGCCAGCCTCAGCAGTGGGGAGGTGCTAAGCAACTCAGTGAGACCCTGTCTCTACATTAAACACAAAATAGGGCTGGGGATGTGGCTCAGTGGTTGAGTGCCCCCAAGTTCAATCCCCAGTACTAAAAAAAGGGGGAGGGTTATGGCTTGTCAAAAGGGAGGGGCTGTCTCCAAGGACACTTCGACCAGGAGTACTGGGCAGAAGGCAGGATGGCCCAGGGGCCCTGAAAGCCGGTTGTCACTGAAGCACTCTGATCAGAAGTGGAACCAGGGAGCTGAGGGGGCAGAAGCGGGGGTGGGGAGGGCCTGAGGTGGTCTGGGTCCCTCAGGAACCAGGCACCATGCTGAGTCAGCTGCCCAGAAGGTTTCATCAACCAGTTTACAGATGAGAAATCTGGGGCCCAAGAAGTTAGGTGAACAACTGGCACAGAAGCCTCCTGGAGGCTGGACTCCATGCTCATCCTCAATGGAAAAAAGCCACCGAGCTCCCCTCTGAGCACACTGTCTTTGTGCGCACACACCCTTGCCCCTCTTACAGATTGGATGCCCCCCTCCAATTTTTGAAGTCTTAACCCCCAGCTCCTCAAAATGTGTCATTTGGAAATGAGGCTTTGGAAGAGATAATTAAATCAAAACAAGGTCCTAGGGGTGGGCACTAATCTAGTATGACTGGCATCCTTACACGAGACCAGGACACAGGCATGCACAGGGGCCAAGTGAGGACACAGGGACAAGTGGCTGCCTGCAGGCCGAGGAGGGAGGCCTCAGAGGCAGCCAACCTGCGGCACCTTGGACATGCCCTCCCATCCATTCCTGTGACTTACGCCCCCAATATGTGGAGCTTTCTTAGGACAGTCCCAGCAAGCTCACGCCTGGCCCTAACTTGACTCCTGTTCTGTATGCAAATGCCTAACCTATGCCAGGGTGTGCTGGAGTGCCCTCAGCGTCCCCCCAGCATGGAAACCACAAGGATTTCTGTGGCTCTATTAAATGAAGCATCCAAGAACCTAGAACAGTCTCTAGCACAGTCAGCATTTGATACACATTTAATGAACAAATCAACTAGAGGAAAATGGAATTTAAGTCCAGTTGCACCTTCTGAACGGCCTGAACCTCTGCCACCTCCTCCCACTTTCTCTCTTCCTGTCTCTTCTCTCCCTCCCCCAATATAATCCCTACTAAATACCAGCTAGTGGCTCATAACTGTGCTCTCAGCAACTCAGAAGGCTAAGGCAGGAGGGTCACAAGTTTGAGGTCCACATGGGCAACTTAGCCAGACCCTGACTCAAAAAATAAAAAGAAGCTGGGTGTGGGGGCACACACCTGTGATCCCAGTGACTTGGGAGGCTAAGGCAGGAGGATCACAAGTTCCAGGCCAGCCTCAGCAACTTCACGAGATCCTCAGCAACTCAGCAAGACCCTGACTCTAAATAACAAAAAGGGCTGGAGATGTGGCTCAGTGGTAAAGTGCCTCTGGGTTCAATTCCTGATACCAAAATAAATAAATAGATAGATAGATAGATCGAGCTGGTAGAGCACCCTTGGGTTCAATCGCCAACACCACAAAAAACAAACGCACACCAAAAAACCTAGCTAGCTAGTAAATATTTTTAAATAGTATGAATTTAAAGATAGTCTTTAGTGAAACAGTAAAAAAAGATGACAGGAGATGAATGGAGGAGACACCTCACAGGGAGCGTCATCCTCTACCAAGTGCTGAAATCCTCCAAGTGTATTTCATTCTTATTACTAATTTTAATGCAGTAAAGTCAGGTTACCAGGCAGGGTGGCAAAAACAACTCAGGCGAAGGTGGTTGTTGCTTTGGGTGCACATTTAAGGGGAGGTGGTCATTGAGGAGACACTGGCACAAACCTCAAACCCAAGACGCCTGGCACACAAAGCCGAACTGCAGGCTGGGGAGGGGTTTGAGGGCCTGGGTAAAGCCCAGGACGGCGGCCCATCCCCCGGTCCCCTACGTCCCCCTGGGGCAGGCAGCAGCAAGCCTTTGTCTTTTCCAAACACCAGGCTCCTCTCCTGTAAGAAGGCAGCAGGCTTCAGGTCAGGCTGACTGGGAGAACAGGGTGGGGGCGGGGCAGAAAGGAAAAGCACCGCACCTGGCAAGGACAATCCCCAAACCAGAAAGAACACCGGGCACAGAGAGCTCCTCCACCCCAGCATCCAGCCCGGCCACCCGCCTCTCCCCCATGCCAGCCCACCTCACTACCAGTATGTATCTGCTCAAAAGCAGCCTCTAGGTCTCTGAAACTTCCTCTTTACAGCAAAACTACACTGTTGCAATTTACTGCTACAATCCTTGAGTCATCCTGGAGAAGAGGAGCCACAGCAGAGCCCACCGAGCCTGCAGTGGCATCTGGTCACTTCAGAGACCCTCACCTCCATCCTCACCCGCCACCGCCTTCTACTCACTTTCACTGCAGGACTTCCCAGTGGGCTGGGCCTCCCACACCTCCCCCAAGGAGGGTTTCTGGCCCAGGCCTTGTTACCACCAGCACACATGGGACAGGGACGGAAGGAGGGCAGCAGCAGGTGGAAGATCTTCTTCCAAGGAGCTCCACAAAGATTGCCCAGCTCCTGGGTCCATGTTCCTAAGCTTTTTCACCACTAATGA
Organism: Xerus rutilus; assembly: GCA_028644305.1. Classification (NCBI taxonomy): domain Eukaryota; kingdom Metazoa; phylum Chordata; class Mammalia; order Rodentia; family Sciuridae; genus Xerus; species Xerus rutilus. The sequence continues at coordinate 10,345,503 of CM053403.1, read as the reverse complement.
CAAAGTGGTTTTACCTGTTTCTCATCAACCGGATTTGGGCACCCAGGCTGACACCCCGTCCCCAGACCAGAGGGAAGCACTTGCTGTTCCTGGGTCTGGACTCAAGCCCCCCAAAGGCGGGACCAGGCCCTCTCGGGCACCTGTGACCTGGGCTGTCTAGCAGAGAGCTACAGTGGGTGCTCGGGAAGTATTTGCTGAATGAATGAATTTCCAAGAGTCAATGAAACCCATGGAACTTTCTGGCAATGCAAATAATGATTCTTCCCCTCAGTGGACCATACATGGCCATTGAAATATTCATGGGCAAGCCAGGCGCGGTGGCGCACTCCTATAATCCCAGCACTTAGGGAGGCTGAGACAGGAGGATCACGAGTTCAAAGCCAGCCTCAGCAATGGCGAGGCGCTAAGCAACTCAGTGAGACCCTGTCTCTACATAAAACACAAAATAGGGCTGGGGATGTGCCTCAGTGGTCAAGTACCCCTGAGTTCAATTCCCAGTACCAAAAAAAAAAAAAAAAGAATATATACATATACATATACATATACAGAGAGAGAGAGAGAGACTGTTGCAACATAGGAAACTTCATTATAGAGGATCCTTACAGAGGATCATGAGAACACACAGTATCCATTCTGCTAACAATTTTGTAAAATACGTGTGCGTATGGATAGGAAGCCCAGAAGAAACAGTGGATGGAGTGAAGGGCACACTAGCTTCCTGCCAGCTTGGTTGCTATACTGCTCAGGCTATAAACAACTTATTCCCTACTTTTTTACTTTGAAAAGAAACTGATTCCAATAACAATAATACCTCTCTCAATATTCTATGAAAAAAATCTCACTCCAAGTCCTTTGGGAATGACTCTCACCACAACCAGAGGACACAGGCAGAATTCCCAGCATCCATCGGAGGTTAACGACCAGGGAGTGGAGGCCTGCACTCCCACACTTGTCAGGAAATGGCGCAAGGAAGAGCGGCTTAATGGGCTCCCCGGGCCTGTGAAGGAGCTGGGCCCAGGAGCTCCCAAGGAGAGGAAACCTTTCACCAGCCCCAGGTGACTCACAGGGCTTTGGCCACCCTGAATCACCCCTGAACAGAACTTTGGCAGCGTCTGAGTGACTGAACAAGGTCCCAGCCCTGATCCCTGGACACGCCCTGCCCCGTCCACACCTTGCAATTGATCAGTTCAGACGCCGCCTCCTCCAGGCAGCCTTCTCAGCCTCCCAAGGCCAGCTCCACTGGCTCCCAGTATCTGTACCTCCTAGAAGACTATCAGCTCCTGGAAACAAGGCTCCAAGTTTCCTTCCCCTCACATTCCAGCACCTGGCCCAGTGCCTTGCACACAGGCAAAATTGACTGTGGCCACGGAACGACCAGGGGTTCACCCAACAGGCAGACAACTGGAAGCAGGAACGCAAGATGTCGAATGCATCTGCAGATGTCGAGGAGCCCACCAGAATAAGACAGCAGTCCTCCGGGCCCTGGCACCCAGTGGGCACTACCTAGGCCCAGCAAAGCAAGCAGGCACAGCGGGGATGTCCTCCGGCCTGGATTCACGCCAGCAGCCTTTTTCTTCACCTGCCTTCTCTGAGGACCAGCCACACTCACTTGAAAAACAGTGGCTCGGGGTTAAAGGTGAAGCTGGTAGCCAAGGCAACCCGGTGACACTGGCGACCCCATTCAGTGGCCAGCTCAGCATGGAATGTGAGGCCCCATTCCACCAGGGGCCAGAGCTCCGTGCCTCTGACAACCCCTGGGCCAGTGGCAAGGAAGGAGGACTGATCTGCCCCTCACTGGGTGCCCGCCCATAGGCAAGGGCGTCTATGAGGCCGCTCAGGCTGGAGTCAGAGCCCCAGAGTCTGATCTCTGTGTACTGTCCTCATCTGCAAAATGGGATGGTTTCCTACCTCATGGGAACAAGGGAGAACCAAATGAGACAAACCACACAAAAGTATGGGGCCAGCACACACAGGAGCCCAACAGAACTTAACCATTATTGCAAAGGTGGGGTCAACCCAGGACACGGCTCTCCCAGCCCTATGCCTTCCTTCCTTGCCCCCTCCCACATCTTCCCTCTTCCCCCAGGGCAATTCCAGCCTCCAGGAACCTGGCTCAAGATGCTAGGAAGTCTCTGACCACTGAGGCACCATGGGCCTGCCCTCTGTCCAGTCTCCATGTCCTGACTTCCCTATGAGAAGGAAAGGCTCAGCCAGGCTTGGTGGAGCACACTTGTAATCCCAGCACTTAGGGAGGCTGAGGCAGGAGGATCTCGAGTTCAAAGCCAGCCTCAGCAAAGGCAAGGTGCTAAGCAACTCAGTGAGACCCTGTCTCTACATAAAACACAAAATAGGGCTGAGGATGTGGCTCAGTGGTCAAGTGCCCCTGAGTTCAATCCCTGGTACCAAAGAGAGAGAGAGAGAGAAGGAAAGGCTCCTTGAGGACAGGGAATTTGTTGGCCCTTCCATCTCTGGTAAAGCCATACAAAGGCCAGCACAGTGTAGGACACACAGCAGGAGCTCAAGGAGTCCCTGTCAACTGACGACAAAGAAACTTGAGGGCAATTCCCTCATATCCAATAGTGGACTCAAATATTAAAAACCAGGGGGCTGGGCACAGTGGCACACACCTGTAATCTCAGCAGCTCGGAGGCTGAGGCAGGAAGATCATGAGTTCAAAGCCAGCCTCAGCAAAAGCAAGGCACTAAGCTCAGTGAGACCCTGACTCTAAATAAAATACAAAATAGGGCTGGGGATGTGGCTCAGTGGTTGAGTGCCCTTAAGTTCAATCCCTGGTACCTCCCTCCCACCAAAAAAAAAAAAAAGCCAAAAAACTAGGACTAGAGCTGGGCACAGTGGCAGGCCATGTGCTTAGCATGCTCAGGCGGGGTTCGATCCCCAGCACCAGGAGGGGAAAGAAAAGGGAGGCGGGGGAAAGAGAAAGAAGAGGAGGAGGAAAAGAAATTCAAAATTTTTTTTTTTAAATTGTATATGTGTGGTACTGGGGATTGAACCCAGGGTGCCCTACCACCCTACATTCCCCAGCCTTCTCTTTTAAAAAATATGTTTAGATGTTAATGAACCTTTATTTTATTCATTTATTTATATGCAGTGTTGAGAAATGAACCCGGTGCCTCACACATGCTAGGCAAATGCTCTACCACTGAGCCACCACCCAAGAAATTTAAACTTTAAATACCTCCCTCTACCACCCTTCTCACCCCAGAGATTCACAGGGACGGTCCCATCACCACTGGGAGACATCATTACAAGGCATGCCTAAGTCTTTGGCTGCCTGGGCCTCTCTGTCCCCCACCCCCAGCCCACACTTGAAGCAAAGGCATCAGGGAGACCCCAGTCCCATTCATGAAACAAGGACTAGAGGCTGACTGTGCCAGGCACCAGGCTACTGCCAGGGGACAGTGATGAAAAGGGACCCGTCTCTGACCTCCAGCTCCTCATAGCCCAGTGAGCTCTAAACATCTCCATCGTTCTGCCCAGTTCGACCAAGTCATCCAAACATCCAAAGGCCCTGCTCTTCATGTTTATCAGACAGGAAGCTGCCCTCTCCAGCTCAGTGACTTCACGTAAAACACAGGAAGCAGCGGCTTTTGAACACAGGCAACTCTAAATAAAGGTGCATCCACTGCTTTGAAACTACTTTATATCCTTTAATGCTTTGGCCAGCTCGGAGCGGCCTGGCCGGTGCGTGGCATTCTGTTAGGAGCGAGCTGCTGGCCTGGCACCAGGGCCCACGCGATGCCTGCTGCTCAGTGGCAGCCTGCTTGACTCCCCTCAGCCGCCGCACCTTGTCGTCAAGGGACACCTTGTTGGACTAACTTAAAATCTCCAAAACTCAAACAGAG
>CM053403.1:10324527-10341140 GCA_028644305.1 Xerus rutilus | reverse complement strand
TCCTTTAATGCTTTGGCCAGCTCGGAGCGGCCTGGCCGGTGCGTGGCATTCTGTTAGGAGCGAGCTGCTGGCCTGGCACCAGGGCCCACGCGATGCCTGCTGCTCAGTGGCAGCCTGCTTGACTCCCCTCAGCCGCCGCACCTTGTCGTCAAGGGACACCTTGTTGGACTAACTTAAAATCTCCAAAACTCAAACAGAGGTTTCCTACCACATGAGGACAGTCGATGCAGACAATAACACAAAGAGGAGGAGGAGGAGGACATTGCACATGGATGCACAGTCCCCAGAGAGGAGGCAGCTCTGTGCCGCCACCGGGGAGACGAAAGCTCACACTGGGAGACAGGGTGAGGGTGGTCCCAGGTCTGCCTGACCCCCAGACCCTTGCTTTGTTCCCTCCACCACAGGTTTCATATTGAAAATGCATCACCCGAGACATGAAATGAGTGAAAGTTACTGGAAACCGCGACAGGCTAAAGGACAGAGGGAGCCAGGTGGCTTTCTGAATGGCCCACCCCCTGCCTGGCACCACCTCATGTGAAATATTGATTTTCTGAGCTGTGGGAACTTCCAGCCCAAGGGCCCCACCCAACTGGAGGAAGTTCAGAGGAAGCGAATCCTTCTCCCATTCTTTAACCTGGTGCCCCCCAAGGAAAGGACTGAGGAGCCGAGGGCATGCTGCCTGGCTAAACCCCGCGTGGAGGACAAGGGATGGCAGCCGCTTAAAAACTCTGAAATGCAGCCTCCTGGTTTTGAGAGAGACACTGGGGCTGCGTGAAACCAGGAGCCAAGGTTTCCTACCAATTCCCAGAAGGAGCCTTGGCAAGCCTCTTCTTCTTTAAGTGGAAAAAAAAAAATTTTTTTAAATTAGCCAGGCGCGGTGCTACAGGCCTATAAACCCAGCGACTTAGGAGGCTACGGCAGGAGAACCTAAAGTTCAAGCCCAGCCTTGACAAATGAGCAAGACCCTGTCTAAAAATAAATAAATAAGGCTGGGATTGTAGCTCAGCGGTAGAGCGCTTGCCTCGCATGCGTGAGGCCCTGGGTTCGATCCTCAGCACCACATACAAAGCAATAAAATAAAGACATTGTGTCCATCTACAACTAAAAAAATTTTAAATAAATAAATAAATGAATAAATAAAAAAGGTTGGGCAAGTAGCTCAGTGGTTCAGCACCCCTAAGTTCAATCCCCAGAACCAAACGAACAAAAAAGAATTGAAGTTAAAATGAAAGAAGAAAGAAAACCTAAGGCCCGAGTTCCCAAAATGTAAGTGTCCTTTGGTCAGTAACAACCTTCTAAAAGAAAGGAATCAGCCTACAGCTCCCCCAATACATTAAACACTGTAGGACAGACATCACGGGGCAAGAGGGACCTCCCTGGAAGGCCCCCTTTCTCCTCTGCAAAGTGCCATAAGGACCTGGAGGTCCAGGGAGAGATAGCTGCACAAAGTGACTTGAGGGTGGGGCAAGACCAGCTACCTGCAAACTTCTCCATAGGCCTTGGCCCAACCTGCTGGGGCAGGAAGTCACACCTTCAGTAGTGACTTCCTTCCCAGGTCCAGCTAGGCTCCCTGCAGCCTCAGCAGGGCTAGAGAGGAAGACAGCTGGAGGGTCCTAGGTGAAGGCAACCAGGGGCCTGCTCAGTGTCACCTGCCGGGACACTGAGTCACCACTGGCTTGAAGGGACAGAACGGGGCCCAATTCCAACCCAGCCAGCCTCAGTTCCTTTTTAAAGACTTGCATCAGACCCAAGCAGCAGCTCCTGCTGTGCCCTATGAAGGGTGGGTAGGGGCACTGGGGACAGATGCATGCCACAGGGCATGCCCCTTATAAACCATCTGCCATGTTAAAGCCAGGCTTATCACGTGTGTTCAAGTGACTCAGCCACTCCTCACACTGCCTTGTGGGGCCCAGGCCTGCTCAGGACCCTAGTGGGGTCTTCCACAGGCTTCCCTAGGAAAAGGAACCAACCGAGCTGCAGGTGGCATCTCCAGTACTCATTATCAAGGACTAAGGACAGCCTTCCTTGAGAAGAGGGCCAGGGTCCTCCCACTCACAATGCCCTCTGATCACATTTTCTCAAGAATGTGGGCTTTCTTGGGGTTTTTTTTTTTGGTTTTTGTTTTTTTTGGTTTTTTTTTGGTACCAGGGATTGAACTCAGGGGCACTCGATCACTGAGCTACACCCCCAGCCCTATTTTGTGTTTTATTTAGAGAAACGGTCTCACTGAATTGCTTAGAGCCTCGCCTTCACCATTGCTGAGGCTGGCTTTGAACTCAGGATCCTCCTGTCTCAGCCTCCCAAAGTGCTGGGATTCCAGGCATGCACCACCATGCCCAGCTTCCAGTGTTGCTAATGCATAAAAACCACAGGCCAGAGGTCTGGGAAACCACTGAGCTGGAACAGGAAGGGGCTATAGTGGATGCAATGACCTCAAGTTAAAAAAAGAGGGCCAGGGGGCAGGGTGGCACACACCTGTAACCCCAGCAACTTGGAAGGCTGAGGCAGGATCTCAAGTTCGAGGTCAGTCTCAGCAACCTAGGGAGACTCTATCTCAAAAGACTGGGGATGTACCTCAGTGGTAAAGCATCCCTGGATTCCACCCCCAGGACCAAAAAGACGATGGATGACCCAAGTGAAGGTCTGGTTTAGCCTTCTGGTCACGGTGCACTTCCTAGGACAGAAGGGCAGAGCCAGGCAAATCGTAGGAACCCTGGTATCCCACAATACTTTCCATATGGGCTTCCTTTTCTCATACAGCAAAGAAAACTAATCATCTACCAATTCCCAGAATGAGGGAGTAGATCCCAGGAGTCACTGTAGTGAAAACGTGACCAGGTGAGAATAAAACAGAGCCAAAGTGTTTCAAGCACAAAGACCAAGTCGATTCACTTCTAAGACCCTCGGTCCTTCCCTGCAAGGGGTCAGCACGGAATATGAAATTTACAGCCCAGGGCAATAAGGCTTCAAGCTGAGCCTGGTCAACCAGCCCCCTTATTGTTATAGTTAAGAAAAATAAGAACTGCTCCAACTTTTGACTCAAGAGCAACACATATACAGTAGTATTCTGTGAAAAGTAACTCTTACTCCCACTTCTCTGGCCTGGGACTTTACAAGGGACAGCCATTACTAACAGGGTTTCGGTGTCTTTTGAGAAATAGTCCATGTATAGAAGTAGAGACTCCAGGTTTTACACAAAAGAGAGCAGTGCGCATGGCTTTGCATTTAGCTTTTGTCACTTACGACCTGTCTTAGGGAGCATGTCCTCTCTCAGTACACAGAGATCAGCCTCGTCTTTTTAAGGGCTACAAGGATTCCTTTTTTCTTTCCTTCCTTCCTTTCCTCCCTCCCTCTCTCTTTCTCTATCTTTCTTTCTTTTTGGTACCAGGGATTGAACTCAGGGGCACTCGACCACTGAGCCACATCCCCAGCCCTATTTTGTGTTTTATGTAGAGACAGGGTCTCACTGAGTTGCTTAGCACCTCGCCGTTGCTGAGGCTGGCTTTGAACTCGTGATCCTCCTGTCTCAGCCTCCCAAGCCGCTGGGGGTTATAGGCGTGTGCCACCATGCCTGGCTAAGGATTTTCACTGTACAGCTGTACCATGATGAATCTCAACTTTGGAATGGACAGTTAGCTTGTGTCTTTTTCTCTCACAATGCTGTAATGAATATTCTCAGGCATTTCCTTTGGCACATTCAAGTTTATCTGTGGGATAAATTCCTAGAAGGCAGTTAGGAGGACTATGCTTTGACAGATATCGCCAAACTACAAGATACACTCCCGCCAACAAGGTACAAGAGTGCCTCAGAAACAGGAGCATTGTGGAGGAATTTAAATTACTCTTTAGTTTCCCAGGCATTCCTGTGCATAACTGATGGGCATATAAATTGATACAATCTTTTTAGGGAATATGGCACTTTCTACCAAAATCAAATGTACTCTCAAGCAGAGTCAGAGCTGGAAGCTGTGTCCTCAGATATACAAGCCCAGCACTCTTCGCACAAAACCCACCATCAAGCCGGGCGTGGTGGTGCACACCTGTAATCCCAGCACTTTAGGAGGATGCCACAGGAGGATTGGGAGTTCAAAGCCAGCCTCAGCAATGGAGAGGCATTAAGCAACTCAGTGAGACCCTGTCTCTACATAAAACACAAAATAGGGCTGGGGATGTGGCTCAGGGGTCGAGTGCCCCTGAGTTCAATCCCTGGTACCAAAAAAAAAAAAAAATCACCATCACCTAGACCGCTGAAAACGGTTTTAGAACTAAAACCAGAGACAGTCTGTGCATCTTCCGCCCGGGCCAGAGCCCTGTAACAAGGTTACTCCGCACATCAGCAGATGCGCCTCAGGACCACGGTGTCTTTACCACTCCGGCCTCAGAGCCCACAAGCATTGCTCATGTGCAGCTTTTTAAAGGCGAGAAAAACCCTGAGCTCCGAGCCTGGAAAACAATGAACCCCACTCTTACTTGACAACAGAAAGGAGCAAAGGGGGGAAAAAAGCACATGTGTATGCGTGTAATATATATATTTTAAATTTATACAGCCACCGTTTACCAGGCCCTTTACACACTTTAGCCCTTTCAGTTCCCCTGTCTAACCCTATAGGACAGGTGTGAGTCTCCTACTACAGATGAGGAAACTGAGGTTTCAGGAAGTTATCTGTCTTGCCGAAGGTCACAAAGCTAGTAAGATGAGGATTTGAACTCCATCTACCTCCACCTCCATGTTCTTTCCATGACCCCACTGTTCCCAGTTCTAAGAACAGGATTTTGTGAACCACAGAGCAGCCGGGGCCCATTCTGCTGTCTGTCACCAGAGGATGTTATGTTAGCCCAGGGGCTCAGCACATCAAGGGTTAAGGCAAAGACGCAGTGACTCTCAGGGCTGCACAAAGGAAAAATGCACTTCCTGCCCCCGCGGGCAGAGATGCTGTTTTATGCTCAGTAAATTAGGACGTTTGTTTAATTAAGAGGACACACAGATTTTGTTATTCTAAATATTTTTGGAACATGATGCTTGGGCGGAAGCTGTCAAGGCAGAGTGTTTTTTTTTTTTTTTCTTCTTCTCCATCTCCCTTTTGCTTTAGGTTTCTTTCTCCCCCTGCAAGAAAAGGGTAGGGCTGGGCTCAGAAGAAAACAACTGCCAACTCCTCCTCTCCTTTTGAAATAAAGATGTCAAGCTGGTAAGGCTGTCTTAAGTACTTTATTGAAGGATTAGCTAGAAGAGGAAGTGAAGAAAGCCCAGCCAGCCTGGTTTCTAGCCATACCCTACCAGGCCACACAACAATGCTGCATTTTTTGAGTGTGTTTTTCTTCTTTTAAAGAGCTAACAGATCCTCGTTTTGTTTTTTCTGGAGCAAGAGCAGGGAAAAGGCAGGCTGTGATTAACATGCGTCCTTCATCCTTCAAGAGAGAAGTTGTCCCATCTCCAACCCCTTAGGTTAAAAAGTTTGAAAATAAAAAACATGAAGGCCAGGGCCCCAGCCCTCTCTTCCCCTACCCTCCAGTGCCCTTCAGACCAGCAGCCCCACAGAATGTGCTTCTCAGGCCGCCCTTCCCCCAGGGTGGATAACCTGCCAATGCTGGCTCGCAGGGCACCTGGCTCTGCCCACCTGTGCTGCCAGGACTTGCTGAGTGTGAAGAACAAGGCTCTTCGGTGTCACCCCACAGCCATCTGGGGGCATAGTGGCTCTTGAATTACACTGAGCAATCTCTCGACTTTTTTTAATTACCCCCCAATTATCCACTAAATGACTCCTCACTTTCCAACACCACACGCATGCCTCAGTTTGTCAAAACTGCAGTGTGCTCTTTCCCGGGGAGGCCTCCCTCCTTGCCACAGACAGTGCTGGCCCCTCTTGGCCTCGAAATTCCTCAGGTCCTTTGTCTGTGGCATGCTTGGGACACACATCACAGGCTGCCTTTGTATTTCAGGCACTCGCCCGGGTTTCTCCTTGAAGACTGTGAACTTCTGGGGGAGGGGGACTCCTCCAGGAGGACTCAGGGATCTCACAAGGTAGACTGGCTCCCTTCTCCCAGCCCTATGACTCACACTACCTTTCTGGGGTCCCTGTCATCTCCACCTCACATTAGAGTCATCTACAGATTTGTCTCAGCTCTCCTCTAAAGGGCCCGTGGGTAGGGGCCAGGTCTTACTCAACCTCACGCCCACCCCCACACACACCACCTGGCAAAGTCCTTGGCACAAAGAAGTCAGTTAAATATTTGCTCAATTACACATCTGCATACCCTCCCCCACCCACGGCAGCCTTGTATCTGAATTGACTAATATTAATGGAGAGATTGTCTAAACAGGCCTTCAAGTAGCCTCCCTCTTTACCAAAAAGCCATCAGGTGAGGTTATCAGGGCGACCCAGACAGCGGAGTCCGAAGTGGCCACAATGTTGCACTGCATGAGAGGCTCTTACCCTTCAACAGTTACTCAACAGTTACTTTGAAATCCTGTTAAACCCAGAAAAGGACGCAGTGAACCAAGAAGTGGCTGGGCCTCTCAATTGCCCAGAGGAGGGAGCCGCCCGTCTCCAAGACCTGGGACTTCCCAGGAACCTTTCTCCTGACACCGCTGGGTGGGGCCGCAGGCAGCAGCCGCGGCACTCGCCCTACTCCAAACTTCAGGTCAGCCCGCAAGCTTGTCCTAGAGGGTAGGTACAAGTTCCGTTTCAGTTTGAAACTGAGGGCCCGGGCGAGGAATGGGAGACCTGCGCTCCTGCCTTGGGCGTGGCTCAGGACAGGATGGGGTGAGGACCCCTGCACGCGGAAGTGGGGGTTGTATAAAACCCGGCAGATGGCCCAAACAGGAAAGATGCAATAACCCGGGCTTGGTCCTACGGCGTGGCCGGCTCCCCTACCCGCCTGCCGCCAGGCGGGGCTGCCCAGGGCGCGGTGGAATCAGGTGCACGCCTGGGCGCGCCGACGGCAGCCGGCGTTCCCGGCCTTCTTCCCCCGGGCAACAAAAGTGAAAGGTGGAGGAGCTAAAAGGGGTCCTTCCTGCTCGTAACCCAGGCGCCGATGGGTTCCCCGCTTCCCCAAGCACCCAACGCACCTCTCCCCGCCCCCTCCTCCGCCCGACCCGGCGAATGAGGAAGTCAGCCGCTGAGGGCGGAAACCGAGCCCGGCGCAATGTCTGCGGCAAGATTGTCCGATTCTGACTCAGGAGGACGCCCTGACAGCTGCCAAGCGGTCCCCGCCTGCCCGTTACCTCCGTCTCCAAAACCCCCAAAACTTCCAAAGGAGCCGCTGCCCGGAGCCCCCGACCTCATCCTCCCCAGTTTTTCTGGGTCCCAGGGAAAGCAGCTCCCCGGAAGGGGTTAAAAAGTTTGCCCAAGTTGGGCCCTCCGCGAGGCGAGGGCGGCGCGGCCCGGGCAGCAGGGGGAGGTCGGGCTCCCGATGCCCGGTCCGCGGAATGCGCCCCGGCGCGAGGGGTGGGTGATGTCGGGGAGCGCCAGGCCTCCAGCCGTCCGGTGCTCCCCGGGGGCTCGCTTCCAGCGGCGCCCTCCCCGAGTGCCCGCGCGGGGTCCCGGGGCCCCTCTCGCGAGGAGGCAGTGCCCGCCGGTGGCCGCCGGCGTTCACGCCCGCCTGCCCAGTGCCCAGCAGCGCAAAGGCCGAAAACTACACGTTGGCCGGCCGACCCCAGACGCCGCGCGTCCTGTCGCCGCCCCCGCTCCGCGGGCTGGCCGCCCCGGGGCGGAACCCGACGGTGGGGCTCGCTCACCTGAACCTGGATGTGTCCCGGGGAACAGGCGCTGCTTCTGCCGAGAGGGCTTTCTCGAGCGCTCGGGCGACGGCGGGGTGGGGCGAGCGCGCGAGGCGGGAGCTGTAGCAGGTCAGCCTCGCTCAGCCTTCAGTGCCCAGCCCAGGAACCGCGGTGATCTGCGCGCCTCACCGCACCCAGCTCGGCTGCTCGCCGCCTTCCCGCCCCGCCCTGTTAGGGGCGGGTCCCTTGGAGACCGGCGCCGGGTCCGGGCGGAGCCCCGAGGGATGACCCCGCCCCCTGACTGGCCTCACCCAATCCAGCTTTCCTGCGGACTTGACAGAGAGGCACCCGGGCCTGTAGTAAGGTGGTGGGCGGAGCCTCCAAAGCCAGGGGACCGGACTCATCTCCGCATCCGCCCTCACATCCTCCCGCTCCACCTTCCTCCGCGCTTCCTAGGCTGGAGCCCCGCCTTCCAGGGGGGGTTCAACGAACTGCCAGGTTCCAGGAAGAGGATTGACACTGACAAGATCCAATCAGGAGCAAACGGCTCCAGGCGCGTAGGACTCGGGACCCGGGTTGTGGTCCATTGCCTGAGCCCGGGAGAGGCGCGGCGGGAGTAGACTGGGAAGGTCCGGGGCTCTGACACTCCGCCCTGCGAGCTGTTTTCCCTAAGTCCTGCCCTGCCCGAAGAACAGATATTAAGTACCATATATGGGAAAAGTGGTATTTTACATAATTATGATGGCTGTGTGGGCGGGCATGGCCTCAGCCCTGGATTCTGTGTGGGCGTCCTGAGTTCGATTCTGGCCACTGTCTCCTGATAGACCCCGCACGCGGCTGTCTACCAGCCTCCCAACCGTTGCTCTGGCTGTCCGCGCTCTTTTGGAATTCCCCCTAGGCTCCTCTTCACCTCCCCGAGATTACCTCGCACCCATCCTTTCAGATACTTGTTACAAAAAAAGTTGCCTTGGTTTGATTTTTTTGTTTTGTTTTAGGTAGACAAATTGCACTTATTTTGGTTACTGTTCACTACAAGAGGATACTTTTTCATTTTAAAATGTTTACATTTATCTTTCGATCAACCTGAAATTCGTTTTGCAGAGAGCCAAGAAATCTAACAACTCTTGCCAATAATCACTCACTTTTCTTCACTGATTTCAGGTCATTACCTGTTGAACTCTTGTATGTACTTGAATCTATTTCTGAATTGTATCCATGCATTTTTCTGTGTGTTCCTATGCCAAGTCCACAGTGCTTCAACGGTGGTAGCTTTATGTCACATTTTATGTCTATGAGGGCACATGGCTCATAATTACTCTTCCTACTGGAATGTTTTTGCTGTTATGACTAAACTATCCTTCTAAGCAAACTTCAGAAAGAAAAAGTATGATCTAAAAACAAAAGGACTGAAAAATAGTTTCCATCACAATATATAAAGTTATCTTCTAAGAAAAAGCTCCCAAATACTCCAAAACAAAAATGAAAGAAAACAAACAGGCAATTTAAAAAATTGAAATATAAGCCGGGCGCAGTGGCTCAAGCCTGTAATCCCAGCACTTAGGGAGGTTGAGACAGGAGAATTGCGAGTTCAAAGCCAGTCTCAGCAATGGCGAGGTGCTAAGCAACTCAGTGAGACCCTGTCTCCACATAAAACACAAAATAGGGCTGGGGATGTGGCTCAGTGGTTGAGTGCCCCTGAGTTCAATCCCCAGCCAAAAACAAACACAAAAAAATTGAAATATAGAGCTCCAGATGTAGCATAGTGGTAGAGTGCTTGCCTAGCATTCATGAGGCCATGACTTCAATCCCCAGGACCAAAAACAAAACTAAATTTAAAAAATGAAATATAAATATCCAATAATTATGAAAATTTTTTAAAAATATTTTTAGTTATACGTGGACTCAGTGTCTTAATTTTGTTTATTCTTTTTTTTCATGTGGTGCTGAGGATCGAACCCAGTGCCTCACACATGCAAGGAAAGCGCTGTGCCACTGAGCCACAACCCAAGCCCTAATTGCGAAAATTTAGTCATTAGAAATGCAAACAAAACTGCATGGGATGCCATTTTTCACCTATCAAATTAAAAGTTTTTTAAAAATGAAGTCTTGGCCAGGTTTAGAGATACAGGTAAGAAAGTAAATTAATCAATTCTACCTGAAAAATCACCCTAAAAAATTAGTTGAGGAAGTGCACAAATAATGAAATTAAGCTGGGCGCAGTGGTGCATGCCTGTATCCCCAGGCATGCATTGGTACTGAGGATTGAACTCAGGGGCACTTGACCACTAGCCACATCCCCAGCCCTATTTTGTGGTTTATGTAGAGACAGGGTCTCACTGAGTTGCTCAGCGCCTCGCTGTTGCTGAGGCTGGCTTTAGAACTTGCAATTTTCCTGTCTCAGCCTCTCCCAAGTGCTGGGGATACAGGTATGCACCACCACACCCAGCTGGTTGACTAAATCTTGATATACCCTTATATAGAAAAATACTCAGTTGTAGGACAGGGTGGCATACGCTGGTAATCCCAGTGACTCAGGAAGTTGAGGCAGCAGGATCCTGAGTTCAAAGCCAGCCTCAGCAAAAGTGAGGTGCTAAGCAACTCAGTGAGATCCTGTCTCTACCTAAAATACAAAATAGGGCTGGGGATGTGGCTCAGTGGTTAAATGCCCCTGAGTTCAATCCCCGGAATCCCCCCACCCTCCAAAAAAGAAAAATACACAGTCATTAAACTTTTTATGTAGGTTTGTATTTATTGGTTATATTAAGTGGTCTGGGGATATAGTTCAGTAGTAGAGTGTGTTCTTAGCATTCCGCAGGCCCTGGGTTCAGTCCCAACACCAGGAAAAAAATAAATATGTGTGTATTCAAATTACATATGTTTATACACACACACACACACACACACACACACACATATACACTAAGTGAGGAAGAGCAAATTACAGATAGCTGTTATAACAGAGTTCCATTTTTGTTCAGTGTGCATTGGAAAGAGAAAATGAGGTTGCGGAGCACACACCTGCAGTCCCAGCAATTCTGGAGACTGAGACAGGAGGTTCAAAAGTTTGAAGCCAGCCTGGACACAAGACCCTGTCTCAAAATAAAAAACAAAAAGGACAGGGGATGTAGCTCAGTGGTAAAGTGCCCCTGGGATCCATCCCCAGTACAAAAAATAAAAAAGAGGTGGCATTATAACAAGGTATAAATCAGGGCTATGGACCTGAAAGTGTTTTGAAAATTCCTAGCAGCATGCACTTACCACAGAGCATTTTTGACAATGGCCATTTGTATTTTCCTCTGGCCACCAGCCTTCTAGCACCATTCTCTCCAGGGAACTAAGGCCTCGGTTGGCCAGGCCCTGAATTTTCTTCTCCCATCCATTAACCGGTATTTTTCCTTTAACTACGGAAGCGCTGTCACTTGCTATACAGCCTAAAAGCTCCATCCTCCAAGAACCTGCAACCTTAAGAGTTTCTACTCCTGTAATATTTCAGCAAAACATTTTATGTATTTTGTCTTACATATTAAAATAACAGTATATTTGGTACAGAAAATAGTAAAAAGAAAAATAATTAAAATACACTACATAGCAACTATAACCAACCTTATTATTTGATTCAAACCTTTACACATGCATTTAAAATAAAAGTGAGAGACCCACACATATATGGCCATCATCCCATTTATTGCAAATGTCACTGCACATAAGTAGGGAAAGGATGGTCTTTTTCTTTTTTAAGGATGGTCTTTTTAATACATGGTTCTCAGTCAGCTGCATATCCACATGGGCAGAACTGAGCCTTAACCCTGACTTTATGCCATTCATGAAAATAGTTTAGAATGGATCAGAGACCCAAATGTGAAAAGCAAACAATAAAACTTCTTGAAGGAAGCATGGGAGAATATTTTCATGAGCTTGAAGTAAGCAAAAATCTCTTAAACTCTTAACTTTTTTTTTTTTTTTTGGTATGGTGCTGGGGTTGACCCCAGGGCTTTGTGCATGTAAGGCGAGCACTCTACCAACTGAGCTATACCCCAAGCCCTTTCTTAAACTCTTCTTTAAGAAAAAGTACAGCTGGGCATAGTGGTGCATGCCTGTCTGTAATCCCAGTGACTGGGGAGGCTGAGGCAGGAGGATTGTGATTTTAAAGCCAGCCTCAGCAACTTACTGAAACCCCATCTCAAAATAAAAAATAAAAAGGGCTGGGGATGGGGCTGGGATTGTAGCTCAGCGGTAGAGCGCTTGCCTCGCATGCGTGAGGTCCCGGGTTCGATCCTCAGCACCACATACAAAGCAATAAAATAAAGACATTGTGTTCATCTACAACTAAAAAAAAAAAAAAAAAAAAAAAAAAAAGGGCTGGGGATGTGGCTCAGTGGTTAAGTGCCCCTAGGTTCAATCCCTGGTACCATAAAAAGAAAGAAAGAAAAAGTAGCCAGGAGTGGTAGCACTCACATGTAATCCCAGCAGCCTGGGAGGCTGAGGCAGGAGAATTGCAAGTTCAAAGCCAGTCTCAGCAACTTAGTGAGGCTCTAAGCAACTTAGCAAGACCCTGACTTTAAATAAAATATAAAAAAGGGCTGGCAGTATTCCTCAGTAGTTAGGCACCCCTGGATTTAATCTTTGGTATCCCCTGCCCCCCAAAAAGCACATAAAGTATAGCCCATAAAAGAAAATTATTAAATTAAAGTTTATTAAAATTAAGAGCATCTGTTCGCTCAGAACTGAACCTGGGATAGAATATTTTCAAAGCCGGGCACGGTGGCACAAGCCTGTAATCCCAGCACTTAGGGAGGCTGAGACAGGAGGACTTCAAGTTCAAAGCCAGCCTCACCTACCACGAAGCACTGAGCAACTCAGTGAGACCCTGTCTCTACATATAACACAAAATAGTGCTGGGGATGTGGCTCAGTGGTCAAGTGCCCCTGAGTTCAATCCCCAGTACCAAAAACAAAAAAAAATAAAGAACTATTAACATGTAAGCTTAGGAAAGGTGCTCAGCATCAATAGCTATCACAGAATGCAAATGAAGCCATGAGGACATAGCAGTATCTCCCAGATGGCTGGCTAAAATTAAAATGCCAAGTGTGAGCATGGAGAGGGCGTACTGGCCTTATAAATTGCTTGTGGGAGTTTCTACAACCAATTTGGGAAAGTGTTTGACTCTTTCTGCAGTATAGTTTAATATGCATGTGCACCCCAAGAGCCAGCGATCCACTCACAAGTATATGCCCAGCAGAAAAGACTATTTAGATCCACCAAAGAATATATAAAAATGTTCTTAGGGGCTGGGATTGTGGCTCAGTGGTAGAGCACTTGCCTCGCATGCGTGAGGCACTGGGTTTGATCCTCAGCACCACATAAAAATAAATAAAGATATAAAAAAAAATCCTTTACTCCTTTAAAAAAAAAAAAAAAATGTTCTTAGAGCCAAGCATGGTGGCACATGTCTATAATCCCAGCAACTAGGCTGAGTCAAGAGGATCCCAAGTTTGAGGCCAGCCTCATCAATTTAGCAAGTCCCACAGCAACTTAGCAAGACCCTGTCCAAAATAAAAAGGATAGGGGATGCAGCTCAGTGTTTAAATGGCCCTGGGTTCAATCCCCAACCCCCGCTTTCCCCCATAAAACAAATTGTATACTTCCAAAGGGGAGCTTTATGGTATGTGATATATCTCAATATAGTCATTTCTTCAAATGGATGAATCTCATGGACATACCCTCGAGTGAGAGAGTGTAGGCACAGAAAGGTCGAGACTGTATGGTCCGACTTAGGTGAAGTTGTAGAATGGGCATAGTTGGTCCCTAGTGACGAAGTCAGAGTGCAGCTTCCCTCGGAAGCTAGGGCCAAGGGAGGCCTCAGCGGTGCCAGAATGTTCTAGATCATTCCAGGGGTTTCTACATAGGCAAAATTCACTGATCTGTACACTCAGGATTTGGATGCTCTGTTCATCATAATCACACTTCAGTAAAATAGGAAACAAAATAAAATCAGAGGACAATGTAAATAACTGGTGAAAATGGCCAAAAGCTACACAGGCATCCTTTGTTCCGCTCTCACAATTTTCAATATATCTGTAATTACAAAAAATTAAAAGTTACAATAACGTAAAGAAAAATTTGGATCCTGCAGTTGATACGGGTTTGTAGTCCTGCCAATTATTAGTCTCTTCCGTGCCCTGGAAGTTCATCTGGCTGCAAACATACTTTGAATTTCCTAATTTCCTGGTCTTCAAAACAAACTGGAACTTTTTCTTTTCTTTTGTTTTGTTTTTTTTCCTTTTTTTCTTTTGTACTGGGGATTGAACCTAGAGGCGTTTAACGACTGAGCCACATCTCCAGCCCTTTTTTTGTTTTATTTAGAGTCAGGGCCACGTTAAATTGCTGAGCCTGGCTTTAAACTCACAATCCTCCTGCCTCAGCCTCCGGAGCTGCTGGGATTACAGGCATGAGCTGCCACACCCACCTCAGAGTGGAACTTTCTGAGTTGCTGCAGGCACAGCTCTGAGGGCTCTTTCTGTCCTCTCCCCGCATTCAGGACCTCAGATTCACTTGCCCTCTGTCCCGCTCTCCTGGAATCTGTCCCTTGAAAGCTAGCAAGCTGCCTCAAGCCTGGCCTTCCTAGAGGCATTTGAATGTGATCCATGACTACCCCCAACCCTACAGATTTTCTAGAAACTCCCAGAGGGACCAATCTCCTTCCTTGTCTCCCCTCTGCTGACTGCTCCCCAGCCCCGTGGCCAGGGTGGACATTCAGCTGTTTGTGCAGGTCCGGCTGATTGGTCAGTACCAGGGCTGTACCTGTACCTGTTGTGAAATATATATATGTAACTGTGGTGAAATGTATATATATATATATATATTTTTTTTTTTTTTTTGGTACTGGAGACTGAACTCAGGGGCACTCGACCACTGAGCCACATCCCCAGCCCTATTTTGTGTTTTATGTAGAGACAGGGTCTCACTGAGTTGCTTAGCACCTCGCCGTTGCTGAGGCTGGCTTTAAACTCACGATTCTCCTGTCTCAGCCTCCCTAAGTGCTGGGATTACAGGCTTGCGCCACCGCGCCCGGCTTGTTGTGAAATATTTTTAACACATCTCTTCCAGAGGCTCTCATTTATTGTTTCACCAGGGGGCAAGCTTTGTGTTAAGTGCTTTAAGTATTGTCTCACAAGGATACCATGAGGAATACACAAATATTATCCCCCTTTTACACATAAAGAAACTGAGGCTCAGAGAGGTGAAGTGACCAGCCAAGTTCACAGCCTATTAATTGGTAGAGCCAGAGTGCAGGCCAGATCTGCGGAACTGAGAGGGCGAGTACTCAGGGCTGCACTGGCCACAGTTCTCGGCTGTTCCGTCACCGACCTTGCCCTCTTTTCTGGTCTTCCAGGCCCTCCCCCTCCTGTCCATGAAAGTGACTTCCAAATCCATATCTCCCAGCTCCAGCCTCATCCTGTTTGTCTTTTCTTTCATCTTTCATTTTCTAAAAATTGTAAAATACACATAACAAATTTACCATGTTGGGGTTTCTTGTGTTTTTTGTTTTTTTTGGTGTGGGTTTTGGTTTTTGCAGGGCTGGGGATGGAACCCGTGGTCCGGCACAGGTCGGGCAAGCTCCCTCAAGCATCTCTAGAGGTCGGTGGCATTACTACAGTCAGGTTGTGCAACCACTACCCCACCTATGATCCCATCTCCAAAACTCTTCCTCTTGCAAAACTGAAACTCTGCACCCCTTAAACAATAACGCCCACTCTCCCCTCCTCCAGTCCCTGGCAACTGCTTTCTATGATTTTGATTGTCCTAGACACTTCATGTGTGAAATCATAGAGTACTTGTCTTTTAGTGACAACCTTTCTTCACTAGCACAATGTCCTTGGGGTCCATCTAAGCCGTAGTATATGTCAGAATTACCTTTTTGGGGGCAGGAGGTACTATGGGTTTTATGCAGGAGTGCTCAACCATTGAGCCACATCCCCAAGCCCTTTTTATTTTTTCTTTTGAAACAAGATCTTGCTCAGTTACTTAGGGCCTCCCTAAATTGCTGAAGCTGGCTTTGAACTTGCAATCCTCCTGCTTCAGCTTCCTGAGTTGCTAGGATTACAGGTGTGCGCCACTGTGCCCAGAAGAATGACCTTCTTTTTAAGCCTGACTAATATTCCATTGTAGCTGAATACCACACTCTGCTTATCCATTTAACCATTAACAGACACTTGGGCTGCTATTGGGTTTTAGTTATTGGGGATGATGTTGCTATGAATACACAAATTTATCTTTAAAATTATACTTTAAATTCTTTAATTATATACCCACAAGTGGAATTGCTGCATCATATGGCAATTCTATTTTTAATGTTTTGAGGATGACCAAGCTGTTTCCCACAATGGCTGAACCATTTTACCTCCGCACCAACTCAACACATCCTACATCCTCGCCAACACTTGCTATTTGGGGGGGTTTTAATTATTTTTTTCTTTTCTTTTCTTTTTTTCCGGTACTGACGATTGAACCCAGGGGCACTTAACCACTGAACCACATTTCCAGCCCTTTTTATTTTTTATTTTAAGTCAGGATCTTGCTAAATTTCCCAGAATGGCCTTGAATTTATGATCCTCTTGCCTCAACCTCCCAAATTGCTGGGATTATAGGTGTGCACCACTGCCCTGGCTATTGATTGTATCTTCTTATAAGCGAAAGTTTTTTTTTTTTTTTTTGGTACTGGGGATTGAACTCAGGGGCACTCAACCACTGAGCCACATCCTCAGCCCTATTTTGTGTTTTATGTAGAGACAGGGTCTCACTGAGTTGCTTAGCCCCTTGCCGTTGCTGAGGCTGGCTTTGAACTCGCGATTCTCCTGTCTCAGCCTCCCTAAGTGCTGGGATTACAGGCTTGAGC
>CM053403.1:10304982-10324027 GCA_028644305.1 Xerus rutilus | reverse complement strand
CGGAGCATGGCCGTTGCCCCTCTGTCCTCTGCAGCTTCCTTCCTTCCTTCCTTCCTTCCTTCCTTCCTTCCTTCCTTCCTTCCTTCCTTCCTTCCTTCCTTCCTTCCTTCTACTGGGAATTGAACCCATGGGTGCTTAACCACTGAGCCACATCTCCATTTGTTTAATTTTTTATTTTGAGACAGAATCTTTTTTTTTTTTTTTGGTACTGGAGATTGAACTCAGGGGCACTCGACCACTGAGCCACATCCCCAGCCCTATTTTGTGTTTTATGTAGAGACAGGGTCTCACTGAGTTGCTTAGCACCTCGCCGTTGCTGAGGCTGGCTTTGAACTCGCGATTCTCCTGTCTCAGCCTCCCTAAGTGCTGAGATTATAGGCCTGCGCCACCGCGCCTGGCTTTGAGACAGAATCTTGCTAAATTGCTGAGGCTGGCCTTGAACTTGTGATCCTCCTGCCTCAGCCTCACCAGCTGCTGGGATTATAGGCATGTGCCCTGCTCCTGGCGTTGTTCTGCTTTCTACCATGAATTGAAGCAGCACAAGGGCCTCAGCAGCCAAGTGGGTGCTGGCGCCATGCTCTTGGACTTCCCCAAAGCCTGCGTCAAAATAAACCTCTTTTCTTTATAAATAGGTACTACACAGGAATTTTGTTATAGCAGCAGAACATGGACTGAAACAGTAGGTCTGAGGCAGGCCCAAGAATGTGTATTTCTAACAAATCCTAGTATTGTTAACAACTTGCTGACTGCTGGTCTCTGGACCATAATTTGAGAACCACAGAACTAAATGCTATTAAAAATTATAGAGCTTGGGCGGGGGCTGTGGCTCAGTGGTAGAATGCTTGCCTTGCATGCATGAGGCACTGGGTTCGATCCTCAGCACCACATAAAAATAAATAAATAAAGATATTGCGTCTATCTACAACCAAAAAAAAATTTTAAAAATAATTAAAAAATAAAAAAAATAAAAATTATAGACCTGTAATCCCACAGGTCTGGAGGCTGAGGCAGGAGGATCACAAGTAAGCAATTTAGTGAGACCCTGTATCAAAAAGAAAAATAAAAAGGGCTGGGGACTTAGCTCAGTGGTTAAGCACCTTCGGTTCAATCCCCAGTACCAAAAAAGAAAAAAAGTAAGAAAATTACAGAATTAGTAAGGATTGGAGGCTGGCTGAGTGGTAAGAACAACCTCAAAGTACACTCTGGGACAGTCCCAGGGAATAAGACGCATGTCACTGTTGCTGGGCATGCCCACCACCAGCACTAGGGGCCAGATACCTGACACTGTGCCATTGTGGCGGCCCACGGCCCAAGCATCTCTCTAGGAAGCGAATGGGTGTGCCTCTGCAAGCCAGGTCTCCCAGGTACTGTCACTTCTGAATGACAGAGCTGGTCTCATGCCTGCTTCCTCAGTGTAGTTCAGAAAAAGAAGGTGTGGTCATCATGTGGGAAATTCCCAAACGCAGGAAGGGTATTCAAAAAATGTCAGGCAGCTGCGGAGCTTTAGAAACACAGAAACACAGATTTAGTTTGCTTCTTTGACATGTGACAGGAAAAATTACTTGTGGTGGTGAAAAATATTATTTACAGCTCCTTGGGGCCATCTGAGAGGGTAGATGAGTTTTTTTTCCTAGTACTGGGGATCAAATTCAGGGGCACTTTGCTGAGCTACATCCCTAGTCCTTTTTTAAAAAATTTTTCATGACAGTCTTGTTAAATTGCTGAGGCTGACCTCCAACTTGCGATCCTCCTGCCTCAGCCTTCCAAGTCACTGGAATTACAAGCAAGGGCTGTTGTGCCCATGGGTTTTTTTTTTTTTTTTTAAACTACTGGGAATGATTGAACCCAGGGGTGTTTTACCACTGAGCCACATCCCCAGCTCTTTTTATTTTTTATTTTGAAACAGGGTCAAAGCAAATTATTATTTGCTAGGACCTTGCTGAATTGCTGAGGCTAGCTTTGAACTTGTAGTCCTCCTGCTTCAGCCTCCAGAGCCGCTGAGATTACAGGCGTGCACCAGCATGCCCAGCGCGGGAGGGTAGATCTTAAGAAGGGTCTCTGTTGACATGGAGGGTGATAGTGGTGGTGGCTGAGGTCCGCTGGGTGTGCATTCTCTGCCAGGCGCTCATTAAGTGCTTTATATATTAACCCATTCTGTCCTCTCGGTGGCTTTTCCCAACAGACTTCTCAATATCAACCCATTTTTCAGATGAAGAAGTCGAGCCCTGTGGAGCTGAAGCTGCTCCTGGAGGCCACACAGCTAATAGGAGGCAGGGCTGAAGGGCAGCCCATCTGGCCTGGCTCCGCAGCCTGCTCTTGGCAAGGATGCTGAACGCCTTTCTGGGTGAGGCTAGAAGGTTCCAAGAGCTCAGAGACCTGAAGGATTCTGGGTAAGAGGGAGGAAGGTAACAGAGGCCAAAGTGTCAGAGGCAGGGAGACTGCGGGGCAGCCTGAAGCCAGCGTGGGGAGAGGGGGCTGAGCTGGTGTGAGCGGGATCTGGGGAGAATGGAGAGGGCGACGGGCGTGGAGCCTTCCTGAACTGTGAAAGTACTCTCCATCTCCCCACAAAACCCCAAACGTCTCAACACTTGCTGAAGACTCATGGGGTTGTTTTTGCACATAGGAGAGTATATGCATCTCTTCGGTTCTCCTAGGTAAGTACAGCACTGAGAACAAAACCTCTCTCTGCCACATTTGGAATATGCCAGGCTCAGAGAGGGGAGGCCACTTGCCCAGGGTCACACAGCAAGTAGCTATTAGAGTCTGGATTTAGACTCTGGTTCCTGCAGCCTGAGCCCAGCTCTTTCTACTATAAAATCTGAATGATTGATTTAATGCTTCCATGTACATTTGAAAAGCTTCTCTGTTGCAGGGACATCCATCAGGACCCTTAAGAATTTCTGGAAAGGCTTGGGGGAGGCTGGGCTGGGGTTTTCCCAAGAATCTGTCATAAGTCAAGGATTCAGAAGAACCTGTTTCCTGCTTGGAGAACCTTCCCTGGGCTAAGCCAGCTTCCTGGAGGTCCAGTGGCCAGGCTGACATTTGCCAAGTCTCTGAGGACATGACAATGAGGTTTCTTTTTTTCTTTTTTCTTTTTTGGGGGTACTGGAGATTGAACTCAGGGGCACTCGACTGAGCCCCAGCCCCAGCCCTATTTTGTGTTTTATGTAGAGACAGGGTCTCGCTGAGTTGCTTAGCGCCTTGCTGTTGCTGAGGCTGGCTTTGAACTCGCGATTCTCCTGCCTCAGCCTCCCAAAGTTCTGGGATTACAGGCGTGCGCCACCGCACCTGGCTTGACCATCACCCTTAGGAGATGAAGCTGAGCCAGGTGCAGTGGCGCATGCCTGTAATCCCAGCACTCTGAGAGGCTAAGGGTGTTTAAATCATTTGGTTGGTTGTGGAACCCTCATATGGGCACAGAGCAAGATGCTGAGGGCAGTGGGAGGTGCAGAGTTAACACCCCCAGAGGCATCCATCCGGGCAGCAGGGTGAGGAGGAAAACCAAGGCCCCCCGGTCGCTGCTGGGGGTCGTGGTGCCAGCGGGCTGCTCTTAGGTTCAGAGGCTCCGCCTCTTCCTGAGAGACCTTGAGCCTTCTCATCTGTAAAATGAGAACACGGATGTCGCCTACTTCATGGACAGAGCTGTCCTGAGGACTAAGTTACCTAATGTGGGTGCCTGGCACGGCGAGGGCTTCATAGAAGCAGGGGTTTGCTTTGTTTTGTTTTTGGTACAGGGATTGAACCCAGGGTTGCTTTACCACTGAGCCACAACCCCGGCCCTTTTCTCTGTTTTATTTAGAGACAGGGTTTCACCAAATTCCTCAGGGCCTCACTAAGTTGCTGAGGCTGGCCTTGAATATGCGATCCTCCTGCCCCAGCCTCCTGGGTCGCTGAGATTACAGGCATGCCCCACCACACCCTGCTAGAAGCAGTCCTTTTATAATTACTGTGGCTTTTTTATAATTATGATCTTTTATTATCATTACTGTTGGGATTCCAATCTGGATTTGGGACAAGATAGCAAGATGTCTTTCTTCAATAAGGGGTGGAAAGAGCCCCTTGCTCATAGGACTTTATCCCTGTGGGTGTCTTGGTTGCTCCCAGTGACATGACCAGAACCTCGTCTTTCGATGGGACCATAAAACGTGCCCACCTGGCTTCCGAGCTCTTGAGGATCCAGTGGGATTAGGTGTACATTGCATTTCTCCAGGTTGTCAAAGGCCACTCAGATACAGAGAGTGGCTTTTCTGTCATTTTCCCAGGGACTGTCTGGAAGAGGGTGTGACCTGTGCCCAGTGGGTGGGTCACTGGGATGAGTCACAGAGGACCACTGTCATGTTGACCCACTGGCCCTCCAGGGGGACAGGGGACTGCTCAGGTGACCTGCCCAGGTCTGGTTTACAGAGTGGGGTTTGGGTCTGGGCAGGACAGGACTCTCCAGTCCTGGCTCAGTGTCCCTGCTGCCCCTCCACCCTGCCCATAACGGTTCTGGAGTAGACTGAGTGGTCCCCATCTCAGCAGGACTGGGCGCCCTCTGACCCCAGCTGATCTGAGCACAGGCTACCCCAAAATCTTCCTGCCAGAGGGCTTGGCCGGTCAGCTAAGCCAGGGGTTTCCAGTGTATCTGTTATTAGCACACCATTTCTCCAGAGGATGTCCTACCTGGAAGTTCAATAGACAGGAACATGGAGACCAAACACCCTGGCCTCTAAGGCCCCACCTGGCCTGGACCCTGCTCACCTGTCTGGGCCCTGTCTTACTGTGTCCTGCCCTGCAAGCATGTGGCATTCGCCGACCCCACCCAGGCCTTTACTTCTGTACCTCCCTGGAGTCAGTGTGCCCCGAGCTTATAAGCAGGACTTCTAGAGTCCGAATACTGACTCTTGCATTTATTTGCTGTGTGCCCTTTGGCAAGTTACTTGCCCTCTCTGGCTTCAACCCATTCATCTGTGATACGTTACAGTCCCAGGACAATGCGCAGAGCAGATAGGAGTCCACGCACCTGACCTAGAGCAGCACCTGGACCCCCTGCTCCCCTTCCAAGCTCACTGCGTCACATGGCTGAGGTCACAGTACAAATGTGGCCCCTCCCAGAGGCCTTCTGTCCGGCCCACCGCTCACTGGGCACACTGCCTCACTCACCCACTCCATGAACCCTCAGGGGAGAGCGTCAGGGATCTGTGTCCCTGCTCAGTGGGCTCTGATGATGGAGCTCAGCCTCAAGGCAGCAAGCCCCAGGCACTTGCTGTCTGACAAACCAGGGCTCCCGGGCCTCCTCCTCTGGGACCCTGGGGTCAGGCCTCTGGTGCCAGGCTCCAGGTGGCCCAGGTGGGCCCGTGTGGTCCTGAGGGGCTATTTGACTGTCGTAACAGGGGCCTTGGCAGCAAAGGAGCTGGGGCGCCCGGGAAGGAGCTGGGTTCCGACTTGCTGTGGCTCCCCTGGTCTGTCCCCATGTTGAGTAATAAGAAAGGCCAAATTGTTTGCTAAAACCACAGCCAAGGGGAGTTCCAAGGGGACAAGAGGGTCTGGGAGCTGGGCAGAGAGCCAGGCTCTGGTTACTGGGGGCGGGAGGACTTAAGAAAGGAAGTTACTATGGGCAGGTGGACAGAAGGGAGGCCGGGAAAGAACCGCAGCCTGGCTGAGGCGGTGGCCTGGGGGCGGTGGCGGCTGGTGGCCTGCCCAGGCCCCTTCTCTCCCCAGCCCCTCACTCTCCTGCCCACCAGGCATCCTCTTCTCTCTCTCCCCTGACCTCATTTGTGAAATGCCTCCTAGGGCCCTTTTGCCCAGCCAAGTCCCAGCTCAGTCATTCAGTGGCCATTTATGACGAACGGGAGCCTCTTGACTAGATGGGAGGTAATGTGGAGGACGGCCAGCTGCAGGGGGACAGGATCTGTGTCTTGTCTTCTGCAGGGTCCCCAGGGCCCAGTCTACCACAGAACTGGTCATACGACTCGGCGTCCCCACCCCTTACTGGGGACTGAATCCAGGGGTGCTCTACCACTGAGCCACATCCCCAGCCGTTTTGATTTTGAGACAGAGTCTCACTAGGTTGCCCAGGCTGGCCTTAAACCTGAGATCCTCCTGCCTCAGCCTCCTGAGCTGCTGAGATTCCAGACGGGCACCATCACATCTGGCTAGGACTTGTCCTTCCTGCACCTCTGGGTCCACTGTCTTCCTCAGAGACCTCACTTTGCATTCCAGCCTCCAGGGCTCAGCCCTGCCCTCCCCTGGGGTCTGTCCCCAGCTCTTCTGCTCCCATCCCCCTTCCCCACTCCTGTGTTTGCTCAGCTGCCCTGGAGGAGGCGGAGAGGGGGGGGTGCTGCAGTCCACAGGCCCACAACAAGGTCAGCAGGGCCAGCCTCCTGTCCCTGGAGACCTGGGTGCAACACAGGTTTCAATCCATGGGCACCAGACCTTCTGGACTAGATCAGGCCTGGCTTTCCGCCACCCACCATGGCAGTGTTCTGAGCAGTCTGAAGAGCACAGACCTGGGAGGCCAGTTGGCCCTGTGTCAACCAGAAATAGAATGAATAGATCATACAGAGATAAGACAGAGGCAGAGATAGGACAGGCAGGGAGGCAGAGAGACAGGTTCCCAGACCTCCTGCCAGGAACTGGCACGCGTGGCTGCAGGCTCCCACATCTGAAGGATGCCCACAGGCCCCAGCTCACAGGCACAGGCTGAGGCTGCTGCCCACAGCTGGACCATCTTCCCATCTCAGCCCTACCAGAGTGACTTCTGCAGAGCCCATGTGACATAGCCCATTCACAGGTTCCAGGGATCGGGACATGGACATCTTTGGGGGCCACGATTCACACTGCCCCAACCCTTTCCCCATTTCTGCACAGGCCTGGTCTGTGCCCAGCACTGGGGAAGCGATGAGCAACCTGCAGCCCTGCTCTGGAGAGGCCACCAGGGCATGGGGGACAACACAGGGAAGTTACTTCTCCTCTAACTCCTTATTAGCAGGAGGGGAGGAACCAGGTCACATTAAAACAAACACAGGCTGAGGAGCGGAGTGCAGAATTCACAAGTTTTCCTAAGAACACCAGGCGGACCCAGGGACGCTGAGACTGTGCGGCTGTGTCCTGGACCCCTCCTGGACCCCACCAGCTCCTTTTGCAAGCAGGGCGCTGCCCAGGTTTGGGAAACTGTGGAGGGGCCAGAGCCCAAGCTGGACCAGGAGGGCCCCACATCAAGCATGGGGTGTGCAGGGGAGAGAGCAGCGGCTGTTCTTCCCGCCAAGGGGCGCACCCAGGGCGGCCGGCCTGTCCTCAGGCCACAAAGGCCCCTCCCTTCCCCTGCCTTCTCTTGGGGCGCAGGGCAGTCTCCTTCCCCAGCTTCTTCTGCCTTTTCTTATTTCTTTATTCCTTTTTGGAACCAGGGATTGAACCCAGGGACACTTTATCTCTGAGTCACATCCAGCCCTGTTAACTTTAAAAAAATTTTTTTTTTGTGCTGGGGATTGAACTCAGGGGCACTCGACCACTGAGCCACATCCCCAGCCCTATTTTGTGTTTTATGTAGAGACAGGGTCTCGCTGAGTTGCTTAGCGCCTCGCCATTGCTGAGGCTGGCTTTGAACTTGCGATCCTCCTGTCTCGGCCTCCCAAAGGGCTGAGATTACAGGCTACAGCCACCACGCCCTGCCCTGTTAACTTTTTATTGCAAGACAGGGTCTCCCTAAGTTGCTGAGGCTGGCCCCAACTTCCTTTTAACACAGTCTTCACCCCTTACCTCATGCTGAGGACAGACCCAGGACCTTGCACTACCACGGAGGACAGACCCAGACCCTTCAACACATCTGGATCGCTGTAGGCGGGTTCTCTGCAGAGCTGGGGACAGGGGTGCATCCTGCAGGTGGCCTAGAAAAGCAGGCCCAGGGTTCCAATCCTGACTCTACCACTTATAGCGGAGCGCCGGGGGCTCCTCTCTGGTCTATTATCAGATTAGAGTCATCTTCCACCGTCCTTCCTGGCTTATAGCCCTCATCTTCTTCCCACAGTTACAAAACCCCAGTTACTCAACCTCCTGCTGCAATCGACTACACTCCACTTTTCCAGAAAAATCCCCAGGAAAGCAGTGCTTGTGTCTGCTTGGCCCACTTTAGGGCCCCCAATGTCTCTTGCCAGGTATAACAAATGGTAAGGGCACAATAAATATCCCCTTTCTTTCTAACCCATATGCACAGTCAGCCTACAGGTTCAGACTTAGGCAGAACTTTTCCCACTTGACAGCTAAGCAAAGTGAGACTCAGAGAGGTTAAGTGAGTTGCCCAAGGTCACACAGCAAGTAAATGACTAAGCTGAGGTTGGAACTAGTTCTTCTAGGCTCCTTTAACTTGACCCCAAATATCAAAGCATAGAGGGATGGAGATAAAGAAAGGAGAATCATAGATGGGAGAGAACACCAGAACAGCAGAGATGACCTGGGAGAAACAGGCTGGGGACAGTCACTGTGGACACTGAGCATGGAAAGTCAAGTGAGGAGGGACAAGCAAGGCTTTGTCTTCATCTTTGGGCCATAGGCACTGAAGTGTTCTGGTTTTGAGTTCTTGTAAAGCTAAAGTCCCAGAGAGAAGGCTATGCAGTTTTCTCATCTGAAAAGTGGGCACATATATACTAATTGAAGCTACTCCCAGGGGCAGGGCTCGGGCCTTGGAGTTAAACATAGGTGGGTTAAAATCCTAGCACTGCCACTTCCTGGTTGCGGGTGGGGTGGCGAGGGTTTTGGCAAATAATGAAGTGGTTTCCCTGAGCCTTGGCGTCCAGCTCCAGGAAGTGGCACTGCTGGGCTTATCTTCGCAGGGCCAAAAGGGAAAAATCACATAAAGCCCCCAGCATGGGACAATGGGAGCTGCTAAGATCATTATTACCCCATCCGCTGGGCTGTTTGGAGTTCAGACCCAGCACCGAATAACCTAGCACTAAACAACCCAGTACCGAGTAACCCAGCCCTGAGTGAGCCAGCACTGAACAACCCAGCACCGAATAACCCAGCACTGAGTGAGCCAGCACTGAACAACCCAGCACCAAATAACCTAGCACTAAACAACCCAGCACCGAGTAACCAAGGAAATGGCTCCCACTGTGGCCCCTCCAAGGAGAACTTGCTCCAAATGCCCAGGCTGCAGAACCCCCAGCTGTGCCCCTGCTTTGCTGTGTGATCACAGGGGTCCTTCTGTCAGCCTCAGACAAGGGCCATGAGCTGGATGACTCCAAGGCTTTTTATGTTTTTATTTTTAGTTTTCATGGTGCTGAAGACGGGTCCAGGGCTGCACACACACTAAGCAACATCCCTGATCAGCTCCATCTCCAGTCGCTTTTTTTATGTTATGTGAGACAAGGTTTCGCTAAATTGCCCAGACTGGCTTCCAGCTTGCCATCTTCCTGCCCAGCCTCCTAAATAGCTGGGATCACAGGCAGGCATCTCCCAGTCCCGGAGTGCCTTTTATCTCTGATCTCAGTAAGTGAGGTCCAGGTGGAAACCCAGTACTGGGCCCAAACCCTGGCACCCCTGGGACGAATTAAGAATAAGTCCAGGGGCTGGGGTGTAGGTCAGTGGTAAAGCGCTTGCTTAGCATGTGTGAGGCTCTGGGTTTCACCCCAGCACCAAAAAAAAAAAAGAAAAGAAAAGAAAGAATAAGACCAGGGAATGCCAGGGAATAGGAGCCCACCAAGTCTAGGCCCCTGATTTTCGAAGCCCCCACAGATTTAACCATAAGGAGGTTTTCATGTAATGTACACAGGGGGCCAGATTTAGTCAATAAAAACACAAGCCATCTCAGATAAACAATGAAATCAGATAAACAATGAAATTTTTTTTTTAGTTTAGGTATATCTCAAATCTTACATGGGACAAACTTATACTAAAAAAAAATTACTTATAGTTTATTGGAAATTCAAATGATTCAAAAATAACCCAAATATACTCCCTGAATTTCTTTTCTTTTCTTTTGTACCAGGAATTGAACCCAGGGATGCTCAACCACTGGGCCACATTCCAGCTCTTTTCATCTTTTATTTTGAGACAGGGTCTTGTTAAGTTGCTTAGGGCCTCATTAAGTTGCTGAGTCTGGCCTCAAACTTGTGATACTCCTGCCTCAGGCTCCCAAGCAGTTGGGATTACAGATGTGCACCACCACACCTGGCTAATCTTTGTATTTTTATCTGATGACCCTAAATGCAATTGAAGAAAGAAATGAGACAGCTCCTGATGTCCTACTATGACATGCAATCTTGATCTGTTTGGGCTGCTATAACAAAATACCCTAGGCTGGGTAGTTTATAAACAATAGAAATTAGTTATTCACACTTCTGGAAGCTAGCAAATCCAAGACAGCCTGTGCTGTGTGGCAAGGGCCAGTTCCTCACAGAAGGCTCCTTCAGCGTTCTCCTGTAACAGAACGGACCAACGGCTCAGTTCCTCCAGTTCTTTTTGCAGGGGAGGCGTGTACTGAGGATTGTACTCAGGGGCACTCGACCACTGAGCCACATCCCCAGCCCTGTTTTGTGTTTTATGTAGAGACAGGGTCTCACTGAGTTGCTTAGCGCCTCGCCACTGCTGAGGCTGGCTCATCCTCCTGCCTCAGCCTCTGAGCTACTGGGATTACAGGCGTGCAGTCCCCAAAGCCTTTTTTAAAAGGCACTAATCCCATTCCCTAACCCACACGAATTTGCGGGGACACAAATGTTTGGGCAGCAGTCTTCTCAAAGATATGTGAAGGGGAAAACATGACCAGCATGAAGAAAAGGCTGCTGTGTGTTAAAACTTAGAAGAATGCAGGGAGGACCTGAGGAGGAACACTGTAAACAGCTGCCCCTGGGGGAGGGGCCAGGTGGAGGCGGAGGGCGAGGCCTCAGCGTGACCCCTTTGCACCTTTTGAATTTTGAACTCTGTGCGTATTTCATTCAGGCACAAATAAATAAATGAATAAGTAAGTAAGTAACAGAATCAGGTGGTTTTGTCCTGCTCCGGCTCCCCACCCCTCACCTCCTGCATTCTAGAAATACTCGGGAGCTTGCCTTATCAAAATTCCTGAAGGCCTCTGACTCCTGACTCAGCGTCTGCGGCATCGCCTGGCCTCCAGGGCAGGGGTGAGTCACAGCCACCCCCGGCCACCAGCTGTTTGCCCTCTGCAGGCCTTCCTGGGAAGAGCCCTCCAGCTGCTGTGATCCCTTCTCTCTCCACTCTATTTCCAGCCCAGTTGCTGTGTGGGCTGGCACTGGGCTAGGAACAGTGGAACATCAGGACCCACCGGAAGGAAGGCTCAATAGACCATGGGGAGGCCAGAGATGGGGTCTGTGTTTGCCAGGAGGTGGTGTATGGGAAGGCTTCCTGGAGGAGGCAGCCGGTGAGCATAGCAGGGAACAGCACTGAGGCAGAAGGAACAGCATAAGCAAAGTCCTGGAGTCTTGAGGGAGATGGGGCCAGAAGGTGCCTGAGAGAGCTTGAGGGCTTGTCCTGGGGGCCTGGCTTCTGGAGAGGGAACACGTTCTCCAGTCTTTGCTCTGTGGTCTCCTTGAAGTTTCTCTTGCCAGGTCCTTAGAGGTGGGGCCCAGACTCAGTGTCTACCTCACTGAAACTTGAGGGGAAAGTGCTGTTCCCAGCCTGGCGAGGGTCTTCATGAATTGAGCAGAGGGGCCACAAGGGTGGGCGCAGCTCAGTGCTGAGCACAGGGCTGAAGGCAGCACCTGCCCTCCGAGGACTTGGGTCACATAGGGGAAGAAAAGAGCACCTCTGCCAGGGGCCCTGCAGCAGGACACAAGTCCAGCGGATGTGATTCATGACCCCGTCCAGGGACAGGGCCACTGGGAGGCCCGCTGGGCAGGAAGGGCCTTTTCACATCCTTATGTCTCACCCTGGTTTTCTAGGCAAAGCATCAGGCCCAGAGAGGGACAGAGAGTTGTCCAGGTCACATAGTGAGTCAGTGGCAAAGCCAGGGCCAGACCCCAGCCCTGACCCCTGACCCCAAGTTCTCCACAGCCCCGCTGCCACCTCCTGCAGGGATGAGGGGGTGGCCATCAAGGAAGGCTTGCAAAGCAGGGTCTTGCCATGCAATAGACCCCGGGCAGTTCTTTGGCAGGTGCACAGATGGGTGCTGCCCCAGCAAGAAGTCTTCCCAGGCCTCCCTGCCCTGTTGCCTTGGTGACTGCCTGCCCGGCTGGGTGAGCTCTCACCCTGGTCTGCTGGGTGTTCCGGGGAGGAGAGGACCACTTAAGAAAGGCTGTAATGCTCCCAGTGGAACCCAGAGGGAGGAACTCTGCCTGTGCAGGTACGCAAATAAAGGTTTGGCCATCCCCAGGCAGTGACGCCCCGGGTAGCACTGTCTTGTGCTGTGCCAGGACAGCATCTTGCCCGCACTCAGGAAATGCATGGTCCCCTCCGAAACTCTCATGTTTCCTCTGAACAAGGTGCTGAAATCCTGCCTCTTTCTAGTTACCAGGAACGTCCCCTTTAAAAGAGCAGGTAAGACTGAGGATGTAGCTCAGTGGGTAGAGTGCTTGCCTCGCATGCACAAGGCCCTGGGTTCAATCCCCAGCACCACCTAAACAAACAAATAAATAAAAAAGCAGATTTTCTCAGCCATTTGTACTTGAGTGTAAGCACTTGAGTGTGAGCCCGTTATCAGACCCTGGGTCTGCCAGCTGAATGCGGGGCCTTGCCTAGAATGACACAGGACAGGTGAGGAGGGAGGGGTCCCAAGCTTGGGCTATGCCCTGGAGAGTCTGGGCAGGGCGTCCCCTGCAGCACCTGGCCCTGGGCCCTGTGTCCAGACGGCACTGAGAGTGGGGGAGTCCTGAGTGGACGTGGATGGTGGTCCGTCCCCAGCTCTACCTCCTACCTGGGGGCCTTAGGCCAGCAGCTCTCTCCCCAAACCGCAGCAACCCCTCTTGTGGACTGGGGACACTGCCTTGGTATCCACCTTGCAGCTGGGATCAGCCCACAATTCCCCCACCCAAGGGTCCTCACACTCCAGGGAGCCTTAGAGTTCCCTGGTGGCTCCACGGACCCCAGCCCAGAGCTTCTGATGTAGTTAGCAGGGGAAGGGGCCAAGAATCTGCATCAGCAATGAGCTCCCAGGTGTTGGGGTCCCACATACTGGGCCCATTCCTCTCTAAAAATAGGGATCTCTCTATAAACTCGGAGGTGGGGCATGGCAGAGGCTGGAAAGGATGCCAGATACTAACTCTTCAGTGGGTAGAGTGCCTGCCTCGCATGCACAGGCCTGGGCTCAATCCCCACCACCAGCAAAACAAAACAAAACAAAATAATCCTGTTGACCCCTGCTAATGCCTTGTAAGCCACTTCCCACATCCAGATTGCAAGATGGTGAACTTGTCTTAAGTCATAAAGTTTGTTGTGATTTGTTGCAGTAGCCACAGAAAATTCATCCCCAGCCGGAGGCTCAGGAAGATGCTGTGGTGCGGGTGGGACTCAGATGTAGCCTCAGACTCCCAGCACAGTGACTCAACCACCCACCAGGGCACGTGGAAAGCCCAGTGCTGTTTACCATGAGGAGGAATGAATTTCCCTGGGACTGAGCTTGGAGGAAATTTGCTGTTTTTAAATGTTGGAAGAATTGTTATGGCAAGAGTCATGTTGTGGGCTTGGGCAGCAAAGAGTTTCCATATTTGGACCAACTCCAGCGGATGAGAACCGCTGTCTGGAGCTCTGTGAACAAAGAGCAGAATCTCAAGGCTGAGCCCTGGCCCAGGGAAAGTGTACTGTGATGGATCGGCAAGGCCTGAGGGAAAGTGTGCTGTGATCCATTGGCAATGCCTGCCCTGGGCTAGCCTTGGGAGAGGAGCAGTGTGTGCTGATCTGGATTAGATGAGTTCCTCCAGGCTGGCTGGGCCTGACTCTTGTCCCCAGGGTGTAGCAGTGAGAGCATGCAATTTATGCTTGAGGGAGGAAGGAAAGATGGAAGAAGGGAGGAGGGAAGTGGGAAAGAGAAATTAGCTTCCACGAAGGCCAGGACTAGGGCCAGTGGGTAGATTCCCAGGTTGGGGAATTTCTGATCTCCCTTCTCAGCCTCTCTCATCTCCTTTTCTGATCAAAGCAACCCCTTCCTTTGGGGATTGTCTTAGTCCATCCAGGCTGCTCTAACAAATGATGATACACTGGGTGGTGGATGAATGACGGTTGTCTGTTTCTCGCAGTTCACACTGTGGAGGCTGGAAGTCCAAGATTAAGGTGCCAGCAGATTCTGCGCCTGGTGTGGTGGCTTCCTCATGACAATGATCTTCTCACTGCCTGCCCACACGTGGCAGGAGGGCTGAGAGAGCGCTGTTAGGTCTCTCTTTTTAAGGGCCCTAATCCCACTTGTGAGGGCTCCACCTTTAAAACATAATCCCCTCTCAAGGATGCCACCTAATGCCACTGCCTTGCAGAGAGACACAAAGCTTCCGTCTGGTACAGGGATCACCCCTCCTGTACTCCATCTTGTTATAACAAGCCTGCCCATCACAGGTCCTACCCCTCCCATCCAGAGACAGGCCTGTGTCCCCAGCAGCTTGATTCTTTTCTCTAGAAATTGACAAGATGAGAGACACTCAGAGAGGGACAGCAGTGGAGTGACGGCATCTAATGACCACAGTCTGAGAGAGGGTCCTCAAACTCAGCCAGTGAAGAGAGGTGGTGGGGCTGGGGCAGAAGCTGTCGCTGCTCCTAACCCTAGAGCATCTCTTCCAGGACCAACAGCCAAAGGCACAGAAGCCACGGGGTCTGGGGAAGACGGGGCCCTGGGCGTGCAGCTGCTCTCTGGGCACCCGGCGTCTGGCCCTTCCTCCTTTCCTGTGGTTCAGCCGATTGAATTTCAATCAATACCTCTGTCTCCATTTTATTCATTACTAGGAGTCGATTTCCTGGGTCGGAAACCTAAGAGCCCTCACTGACATGAGGGGGTCTCAGAAGGACAAGCAGGTGACTTAGAGCTGGTCGGTGCTAAAAGATCTTATCAGTCAGGATCTGAGGAAAGGTGGCTTCCCGTGGACAGGTGTCTGTGGCCAGGTGTGGCATGGGAGGGAGGGGCAGGGTGCTGTGGCCACTGAGACCTGGGTGAGTTCCTATCCTCTGGCCCGAAGACCCCCAAGTCCTTCCACTCTCTGAGCCTCAGTGTCCTGCCTGTGAAACTGGAGATGGGCATATTCACCTTCCAGGGTCCCTGCAAAGACGCTGGGTCGGCCCCGCGGGTGAGGCACTTAGCACAGTGCCAGACACAGACTTCTTGCTCTCCAGGGCGCCAGGTTAATATCTCCATGTGACAACGCCTGCCACTTCCCAGCCACAGTACCAGGAGCTACACAGAGTCCCTCATTTAATGTTCAGAGGCTAATGACTGTCCCCACCGCACAGAGGAGAAGGCTGAGCCCAGAGAGGCTGCATAAGCCCCCTGCTGCAGACACGGCCTCAGCTCCTGCCCTGCGAAGCTGCCCAGCTGAGGGTCCAGATGGAGGGGGGAGCCCCACCCGAGGGAAATCTCACCATGAAAGTAGAGTGTGGCCACAGCCCTGGACTGGACGGCTCTGGCAGGGGAGGGTGCCCCTGCCTGGATTTCAGCCCATATCCAGTGTCTCCAGAAAGAAAGGACAAGAAGCCACCAACCTAATCCAGAGGCGCCCTGGGGAGCAGCGAGTTCCTGGGAGAAGACAGTTTCCCACAGGTCTTATCTTCCTCCGGTCAGTCTTCCAGGGAGAGAGGGACCCCGCCCCCCACACCTACACAAAAGAGAAGCCAGGCGAGCACAGACGCAGAGCGGAAGGGCTGCGGGACACCTCTGCCCCCACACTCTTCTTTTGTGGCCCACAAAGGGCAGGGACTTCAGCAGGGTCCCTGGAAGGAGGGTGGCAGAAACATAGCCAGGGTGCAGGGCTCTCTCTCAGCTCCCAGGCTGGGCTGAGCACACGATCCAGTTTCTCTCAGACAGAACAGTTCTTTAAGCCCCGCTCCCGAGCCACCCCAGACCCTTCCTAAAGATCACCCATGTGGAACTATGAAAAGAGTCTCCAGTTCTCTGAGACCAACTCCTGTGTGAGCTAGACGAGTTCCTCCCCTTCTCGGGGCCTCAGTTTTCACACTGATAAAATGAGGCGTTTGGATTCCATTTTTAAGGACCCTCTGCCTCCAATGTTCTGGGAGCCAAAGGTGCCCTTACCTACCCCAGGTTTCCCCAATCTCTCCAGAATCTCAGAGAATCTAGATGAAGAAAGATTTGGAGCTGGGCACGGTGGTGCAAGCCTGTAATCCCAGCACTTAAGGAGGCTGAGACAGGAGAATCACGAGTTCAAAGCCAGCCTCAGCAATGGCAAGGTGCTAAGCAACTCAGTGAGACCCTGTCTCTACATAAAACACAAAATAGGGCTGGGGATGTGGCTCAGTGGTCGAGTGCCCCTGAGTTCAATCCCTAGTACCAAAAAAAAAAAAAAGATTTGGACATAGGCTTGGATGGGCATGAGGGTAGGGACCTCTGCTAAGCCAAGATGCCAAGCCTGCTGGCCAGGTGGTGATCACAGGCAAGAGCCATCTCCTACACAGGAAGGGAGGAGTGGCCCCTGGGGCAGGGATGGAGTCAGAACCCAGAACCCAGTCAGGGCTTCAACTCCCCTTCTTCTTCCCAACCTACCCAGCTCCCAGGGTTGGTGGCACCCAGAGTCAGCCTGGCCAGGGAGCTGATTGTCCAGTGGAGACTCAGAGCCGGGCGTGGAGGGTGGGAAAAAAACAGGGTAAAAGATTGTCTTTAGGTTAGTCTCCTGAGTCTGCATCCAGGTGGCTTCTGATGCTGGGGGCGGGGTGTGCATGGTCGGGGAGGCCGAGACTTGTCTGCCCTGGCAGGCTGCTTCTCACAGTCCCTTCTAGACTGACAGGCTCAGGGCTGGAAGGATGCTGGGGTCAATGCTTTTCTTTTTCTACCAGAAAGTTAAAGCCAGAGGTGCTTACCACTGAGCCACATCCCCAGTACTTTTTATTTTTTATTTTGAGACAAGGCCTTGCTAAGTTGCTGAGGCTGGTCTCAAATTGACATAGATAATGCTTTTCAAATTGCAGGTCATGAACCACCAGTGGATCTTGAAATTAATTTAGTACTTAAATTGAATAAATCAGAATTTAGTAATGATGATGATGACAAAATAGGAAAAAAGATCAGAGCGCATCCTGGGTAAGAAGAAACTAGTGACTTTTGTTTCAATTTTAAGCCTTGCGCCAGGTTGTGACGTGATGTATTTCTTACTCCAAGTCACAGCCACAAAACCTTGAATTGCACTGCGTTAGAGCAGCATCCAGGCCCTTTGTTCACCAACAGGAAAAAGGGAGCTGGCCTGAGGCGAGGCCCTGACCGCCAGGCCCTGACCGCCAGGCTGCTCACCTTCCCAGCCGCTTGCCACACACCTGGCCATGCACTCAGGTCTCCCACCCGGCAGGTGCTCTGGCTCCGGCCTGTTTCCTTCAAACTCCTTCTTCTCCCAGTCTGACACCCAAAGAGGCCTGTCCAAATGTCACAACTGTCACCCAGTGGGGCCTTCCTCAGCTGCTACAACACTGCGCTCACGCTCTCACTCAAAGGGTCCACAGCAGGGTTTGGCAGATGAAGGGGACGTTGGCCCCTCTGATTTATGGATGAATGAAAACGAGTGAATGGGCAGTGGACTGAGAGCTGAGTCACACTAGGTCACCAGAGTCAGCCTCTTTTCTGGAGGAGATCAAACGTGGGAGACAGGTGTGTAAATCACACACCCCCCCCCCCCCCGCCGTGATGAGAGCCCCAGTGCATGCCATTGATAATGACCTCACAGGCACCTAAGATGATGGGCATCGCCAGGCAGAACCCTAGAGGAAGGCTGCCTGGACCAGGCCTTCCAAGCAAAGGGCAAAAGCTCTCTGGGTGCTGGGCGTGGTGGCGCATGCCTGAAATCCCAATGGCTGGGGAGGCTGAGACAGGAGGATCACAAGTTCAAAGCCAGCCTCAGCAATGGCGAGGCGCTAAGCAACTCAGTGAGACCCTGTCTCTACATAAAACACAAAATAGGGCTGGGGATGTGGCTCAGTGGTTGAGTACCTCGAGTTCAATCCCCAGTACCAAAAAAAAAACAACTCTCTGGGTGTTGCATAGGTCCTTTATAGCACAGGCCATTTTTGTTTTTGTTTTTGTTTTTTGTTTTGGTACCAGGAATTGAACTCAGGGTTACTCAACCACTGAGCCAAATCCCCAGCCCTATTTTGTGTTCTATGTAGAGACAGGGTCTCACTGAGTTGCTTAATGCCTCGCAGTTGCTGAGGTTGGCTTTGAACTCGCGATTCTCCTGTCTCAGTCTCTCAAAGTGCTGGGACCACAGGCGTGCGCCACTGCTTCTGGCTCCTAGACTGGAAATTCCATCAGAGCATGAACCAGGCCGGCGGGGCTTTACATCATTGCTCAGCCTGAGAGTTTTGTTATGGAATCTTGTGCATTAAATATTTACCAACTGAATATCCAGGCAACCACAAATGGGTCTTTTTCCTGCAGGCTGGGGGACCATGGGAGGCTTACATGGGAAAGAGACAGGAAGTTGGCTTCACCTCTACAAAATTCCTCAGGCTCTGGTGTTGGGGATGGGTGCCCAGGGCCTAGTGGGTGGTGAGAAGTCAGGCAGTGATAACCCAGTGGGACCTCAAGTCTAGAGGCCACCTGCAGGGAGGCGTTTGCATGCCACAGGTGTTCACCACTGAGGCATAGCCAGGCTCTGGGGCTGGCAGGGCCTTAGGTGGCCCCTCTTGGCACCCTCCCTCCCACCACAGACTGGAGGGAGAGAGGCACCTGGTTACCTTATTCTTCGTGGCCTAGGGTAGCCCTGGGAGGTCTGTACAAAACTTGTCACTTATTAGCTAGTTCCAGGGTTTGCCCTTGCACCCTCAGACTGTTATCTTCTGCTCCTTCTTTTTGAGCAGCTCACATTTTAACACACTTATACTTTTTTTTTTTTGGTGCTGGGGATTGAACTCGGGCACTCTACCACTGAGCCACATCCCCAGCCCTATTTTGTGTTTTATGTAGAGAGAGGGTCTCACT
>CM053403.1:10260989-10304882 GCA_028644305.1 Xerus rutilus | reverse complement strand
GTGTGTGTGTGTGTGGGGGGGGGGACCTTAGAGTCACCGTACTATTCTTGGTGCCCTATGTCTGAGTATTTTCATACTAAAAATATTTAGTGAATATCATGTCAGTACCATGCACGTGCAAGGAGAATAACCCTAAATTTTCTTTTTCTTTTTTTTTAAATATTTTTTTAGTTGTAGATGGACACAATGTCTTTATTTTATTGCTTTGTATGTGGTGCTGAGGATCGAACCCAGGGCCTCACGCATGCGAGGGAAGCGCTCTACCGCTGAGCCACAGCCCCAGCCCCTAACCCTAAATTTTCAATCATCAAAAATGAACTTGTTAAATCTACCTAACTCCTATCCCCCGGCCCAAGGCTCCCAGGCTGAGGGCTTGCTTTTGCTGAAAGGGAGATTGCTAAATAGCTGTTAGACATCCTAGCCCAGAATTTGCTGAAACGGGAAAATAGTACAAAGCTAGTTTTAAAAGCAGCACCGGTGCCCCCTAACACCAGCAAATAAGACCAGGAGCTAAGGCTGCGCCGAGTCACAGACACAGGGATTTGGGTCTCCTTGCTGCCCCTTTGGGGACACAGCCCTTCTGGGATCAACTATTTCAACCATTCATCAAGGGCTCAAACGTGCTACCCAAACCGTGGGACAGGTGCTGACTTCTATTAACACACCGAATGCTCACCGTGAATGAACCGTTACGACCCCCCTTTTACAGATGAGGAAACCGAGGCACAGAGAAGCTACACTAGCTGCCCACAGCTCAAAGCCGTAAGCAGCCCAGGGGGTTCGAGCCCGGCCAGGCCTTTCTAGCGGGGGCCCTCACGGCACCGCACCCGCGCCTTGGCAAGGCAGGGGCATTTGTTCAAAGGCGAGTTCAATGCCGGGCCCCAGCAGGCGCCCCGGGAGTCCGCGGGCTGGCCAGTCCGAAGGCTGGCTTTCCTACCCAGCCCCGCGGCCACCCCGGGCGGTGGGCAGCCCAGCGCCCGCTTCCCAGAACCCCACTTTCTGGCCCGACAAGCCCACCCTGCCCGCTGCGCGCGTCTGATTCCCGCGCCGGAAGGTGACGGACGCAGGTGCGCGGGGACGAGCGGGCGGCGGGCGGGGCGGGCAGCACTTCCCGGCAGCGCGGCGGGCGGCCCTGCAAAGGTGCCCCGAGCCGGCCAGAGGACACACGTGACCACAGCCGCTCCGCGCAGGGCGCTCGGCGCGGAGCGCGCCTTATATGGGCAGGCGCGGCGTGGGGGCGGGGCCGGGGCGGGGCACCCCACCCGGATGGCCCCGCCCCACCCTAATGGCCCCGCCCCACCTCTGGGGCCGACTTCTCCTCCTGGGCAGGGCTTCTCGGACCGCCCCTGCCCAAACTGAGGCCCGCTCGGGGCCCCACCCCACGAGGACTCAACTTGCCGAAATTCCGGCCTGGCCTTCTGGCCGCCCGGAGAGGGCACTGACTCGCCTGGCTACGGTGGGCGTGTCCACCGCTCACTCCTGGGCAGCAGGTCCTCGCTAGGTAGCTGGAGTAGGGGGCTTGCAGCGTCTTTTGAGCCCTCAGTTACCGAGCTGCGCGATCGATCTGATGGTGAGCCAGCCCCAACCCAGTCTTCCCTTCAAGGGGCGCCTTTTTGTAACCGGTACAAAAGAAGTCCCTGACCTCAGGCTGCTCCCAGGTCCTCGCTAAACATTAACCTTGATCCATCAGAAGTGTTTAGTTAACTGGACCCTTCTTGGCGGGGCGAGACTGAAATCATAAGAGGAATTCCATCACGAGGCAACCAAAAGCTTCCCTCGCCTCCTCTCTTCCTCCTAGTTCTCCCTACAGCCTAGATCCTTAAAAACCCAGGGCTGTCCAACTGCTCCTCTGCTACCTCCACTCCAAGATGTAAAGCCCTTCACAACCTCTCAGCTACGTCCAGGATAAATGTCATCCCTCAGCTCAGCACACAGGCTCTGTTTCTGTGAATGTTCAATGAATTAATGTTTGTAAAATACTTAATCCAGTGTTTGGCATGTAGTAGCTGCTCATGAAAAATTTGTTGTTGAACAGATTCTTCTTACTGTACTCTAATTACCCATGCCTGTGCTGTGAATTCCAGAAGGTCTGAGCTCTTCCTTTTCCAGTCCAGCATTCCTCATTTCTGACACATCCTGGGTGCTTACCCAGTGTCTGCAGGTGAGTGAATGAATTGCAGGAAATGGGAGTAGGGGGTTAAAGGAGGTCCTTTCCTGGGATGGCCACCAGCCCTCAGGTCTCCTGGGATGTAGCACATTCTCACTTGCCCTCTATAGCCTCCCAGAGTTTCATGGCAACCAGGAGGGTCAGAGGGTGGATACTGACCTCATCTTCCAGATAAGCCTTTGAGAGAAAGGAGCTTATCCACAATTACACAATAGGCGGTGGAGTCAGTGGAGTCAGCGCCTGCGCCTCTGTGCCGATGGAACCCAGGGCCTTTGCACATGCCAGGCAAACACTCTAGTGCTGAGCTAACCCCCAGCCCACCTCTTGTTTTTAGTTTTGTTTTTGTGATGCTGGGGATGCAACCCAGAGCCTTGTACATGCTAGACAAAGGCTCT
Organism: Xerus rutilus; assembly: GCA_028644305.1. Lineage (NCBI taxonomy): Eukaryota > Metazoa > Chordata > Mammalia > Rodentia > Sciuridae > Xerus > Xerus rutilus. The sequence continues at coordinate 10,302,320 of CM053403.1, read as the reverse complement.
TTTACTGAGTCACATCCCCAGCCTGTGTACTTCTTTTAGCACCAAAGGTCCCATACACCAGGAATCCCTCTTTTCAGGTAAAATGTGATGGATCATCCCTAGGTCAAGTTCCAAACTTAGGGTCTGAGGACCTCCCCTCTCCTCTCTTGGACAGGCCCCATTATTCCCAAGCTCTTTACTGAGTTCATGAGACCAGGAGACCATGCTGTCCTGCACGAAGGCTCAGGAGACTCAAAGAAAAATCATGCCTTTCCTGACTCCCACAAATACTCATGGCACAAAGGGGTGGGGACGTGAGCATTAGAGGACACAGGCCTCAGGTAGGAGCTCCGTTCATCATAGCAGACGCCCTGGGCCTGCTCCTTTGCTGAGTCCTCTGCCCAACACTGGGAATTGAATAAAGGCCCTTCTCCATCCGCTGGAGCTCCCAGTGGGAAAGATGGATGAGTGGACTCAAGGCCTACAGTCAAGTTCATGGACTACACAGAGCAGGGAGGGATTAACTATGGTTTCCAGGGCCCCCTCCTGACCCGGCCACTCACCAGCTGACTTCAGGCCTGTTCCCTTGCTGGGCCTGGGCTGCTTCTGTCCACTGTGGAGTAGGAGCTGGTCTCTGAGGGCCTTCCTGCCCTGAGGTTCATGACCGGGGGAGCAGAGTTATGGGAAACACAGCCTCTGGAGAGGAGCCTGGAGGCTAAGCCCGCCTGAGTGGGTGGGGGTGGCCCAGGGCCCGCTGTACAAACAGCGACTTCCAGCATGGGCTTCCCAGCTGCCCTGGTCTGAGCCGCCCAGCTGCCGCCCCTGCTGCATCCTCCTGGGCCGCTGTCCAGGAAGATGGCCTCTGCCTGTTTCCCACAGCCCACAGGGAGCCCGGTGGGGCACAGAGAGCCTGAGTCTGGCCCAGCAGAGCCTCCCTTCCCTTCACTCAGGAGGCTACCTGAGAGCAGCTTGGCTCAGTGGTCCCAGCTGAGTCCTAGGTAAACACTGAGGCCACTGTGCAGCCAGTCCCCACATGCGGCCAGGCCACTCTAAAGTCACTCCCCTGCTGCATGGAGTACCCAGCTGGTGTACCCAGCAGGTACAAGCATAGAACAGAGGGCCTTACCAGGGTCTGGGGACCTGGCAGGGAAAGGGACCCCTGAGGTACTAGGCCCCACCCTTTGGAAATTTCTCTCCCAGATAACTTCATTCAAGAGCAAACCCAAGACTCCAAGTGGGAACCCAGGCCACCTCTGGATTCTCTCCTCTTGCCTGCTGGCCACCCCAGGAGAGGCCCTACACTCTCTGGGCTTCCATTGTGCTCTCCTGGGGCAGACTTGTGGCTTCCTTTCCCATCCCAGCATCACAGGGACCCTGGGAGATGGGAACTGCTAATATGGGAAATGATGCAGAAACCACTAGTCCGCCTGTTTCACTGGTGAAGAGGACTATGGGGCTCAGACCCACGTGGTGCCCAAAGTCACACTGGAAGTGGCCGGGTCCCACCAAGCTGCCTTGGTGAGTGAAGCACCTGGCAGAGCAGCTCCGTGGCAAGGGATGCGCTTCATTCATGCATCCATCTTGCAGATTGCTGTGGACCTCCTTGGTGCCCGGCCCTCTGGAAGCACGGGGACATGGAAGGTACTCAGGGAGACTTACAGGAGGGTGGCAGGCACAGGGCTACACTTGCTCAGGGTGTCACTCCAGGGCCGTGGCCTCAGATACCAGGGCTTGGAAGGGGCACATTCTCAGATCCCACTCCAGACTTAGAACCTGACCAGTTTCTTACTTTGGACTTGGGAGGTCTCAGGAACTCCAGAATTTGGGGTCTAGAACTTTCTAAGGCAAAGGTGGAGGGGACAAAGCCACGGCTGGAGGTGGGGCAGGCTGAGCCACCTCTGAGGACATTCCTGCCGCTCAGCCTGCCCTCCCCCAAAGTAAACGAGCAGGTGGGAGGTGCAGCTAGAGCCAGCTCAGGTTTCAGCCTGGGGACACTCCTTCTTGCTTTAAGGACAACAAGTTAGTTCCCTTTGCCCTGGAAATCCCACTTCTATAAAATCTAAAAGAATAAGCTCTATGCCCAAACATGTTTGTTCCAACCTCGTTTATAATGGAAAAGTAATTAACTGAAAAAACCCTAAATATTTGACTATGGGGCCAAGGTTAACAATGTGACCCAGTTGAGTGACTCCCCAGGCGGAGGAGGAGGAGACTCGCCAAGGGGGCCGTGTGGAGGCAGCCCTGTGAAGTGTGGGTGGGGCTGGTGGCAACACAGGTGGGGACCCCAGGTGGGGCATCAGGACGCAGACCTGGGTTTGCGTCCTGCTCGCTGCCTTCCCAGCTGTGTACCCTGGGTCTTCCCTGAAGCCCTGCTGGCCTCTCCTTCCTCAGTGGAAATTGGGACTGACCCTCAGGGCCGACCTCCTCAGCTTCTGTAGCATTAAAGAAGTGACTGTCCTGGAGAGCCGGTGCCCTGTGCGAAGCATGATGGTGTGAGCTGCCCTGAGTTGCCCTGTGTCCCCAGAGTTCAGGCATGTGGGAGCCCCTGAACCTCAGCCCAGCACCTCAGAATGGGGCTGTTTGGAGACAGGCTCTTTAAAGAGGTGGCTGTGTTAAAATGAGGCCACTGGGATGTCCTTATAAGAGGAAATGTGGACACACAGAGACGGGCCATGGCCGTGCATGCCTGTAATCCCAGCGGCTTGGGAGGCTGAGGTAGAAGGGCCGTGAGTTCAAAGTCTGCCTCAGCAATTTAGCGAGGCCCTAAGCAACTCAGTGAAACCTTGTTTCTAAATAAAATATAAAATAGTCTGGGGATGTGGCTCAGTGGTCAAGTGCCCCTGGGTTCAATCCAGGGTACCAAAAAAGAAAAAAAAAAAAAAAGAAATGCAGATGTGTTCCTACTGAGGAAAAGGCCTGGGAAGGCTCTGGCAGGGTCACCTAAGAGCCGAGGACAGAGGCCTCAGGAGGGACCAGCCCTGTTGACTTCCAGCCTCCAGAACTTTGAGAAAGTGAATTTGTGCTGTTTGAGCTCCTGGTCTGTAGTGTTGTTATGGCAAATGAACACACATGCCTAGCGCACAACGGGAACAGAAATCTGGGGGCAGGGGATGGGTCTCGGTGCAGGACCTGAGCTCCACCCCGTGCCACCCACCCACATGCACACAAAGGAAACTTTGCATTATGCTGTGACAATACATTGATTATCTCTCTTGTCAGGCTCTCCCCTGTGAGAAGGGTGCTGTTTCTGGGCAGAGTGAGTGCCACACGCCTGTAATCCAAACACTTTGGGAGGCCGAGACAGGAGAATCGCGAGTTCAAAGCCAGCCTCAGCAAAGGTGAGGCACTAAGCAACTCAGTGAGACCCTGTCTCTACATAAAACACAAAATAGGGCTGGGGATGTGGCTCAGTGGTTGAGAACCCCTGAGTTGAATCCTCAGTACCAAGAAAAAAAAAAAAAAGAATAGAAAAGGGTACTGTCTTCCCATTTCAGAGTTGAAGAAAACTGAGGCTCAAATATAAAAAAGGGCTGGGGATGTGATGAGGCTCAGTAGTTAGATACCACTTGGTTCAATCCTTGGTACCAAAACAAACCCAAAAACTCGAGGCTCAGCTGGTGAGGGAGAGGACCTGAGTGGAATCAGGTGACTGTGACTCCAAAGCCCCTCATGTAGAGGCCTCCAGCCTCCACCTCAGGCCCACTTGGCGCCTGCACTCAGCCTCCCTCTGGAGGGGCTGTGTCCTCCTCTTACTTCTAGCACCCGCGGCCCAGAGAGGCACCTGCAGACCCTGTGGCCGAGGTGCCTTGTGTGGACTGGAGAGAACATTCTGGCCTGAGGAGTGGATGCTGAACAAAGGGTACCTCCTGCTTCCTTCTGGGGCTTGTAGGGGGTCCTCACTCTTGGCACGAGCAGAGGGCTCTCTGACCCTCCTGGGGGCAACAGTGTGGTAGGCCGGGTGGAGCAGGGCATTGGGTCAGGTCTGTCCATCCCAGGATGTGGCCCTGGGCATGTCATACCAGTTCTCTGAGCCTCAGTCTCCTCATATGTGAAATGAGAACAGCAATGGCTGCCTCAGGTGGGTGTGGGAGGTCAGAGAAGGCAGAGGGAGCCTGCATGGGGTCACAGAACAGCAGCCTAGAACAGCTCCCTGACTAAGCTCACCCAGGAGGCGGGCTGCAGGCGGGGCTGGCCACCCCCCAGTTAGCGACCAACAGCCATGTGGCTGGGGTGTCCCGATGCTGGAGAGATGCTCCCCCTGGCTGCCGCAGGAGGGCTGACAGAAGTGGCCAGGAGGCAGCAGAACACAGGATCCAGGTGATGGCTGGCAATGGACATTCTCCACCGGTGAGGTCACCGCCTCCAGCTCCCCCACCCCGGCAGCAGTGGCCCCTGGCAGGACTCAGGGCTGGGACGCAGCCTGGGAGCTGGGCCGTGTCTTGGGAAGCCTGGTGATTCCCATAACAGGCGCAGCTCAGAGGAAGAGCCAGGCAAGCCAAGCGACTCCTGCTGGTGCACAAGGTGCCACAGGGCCACTTGATCCCCCCAGGACCTCGCTGGCACTGTCATCAGCCCCCGCTGGTGCTCAGGGGACACAGAAGTCGAGTCAGTGGGTCAGAAACAGACTTTGGAGTCAAACGTGAGCTCCAACACCTGCTCTTGCCCAGTGACTTTCGCTCCCTGAGCTTCAGTTTTCCTCACCCATAAAATGGTGGTATCCGTCCCTGCCCTTGGAGGTCATCGTACGCACTCTGGGTGATACAGGTGCGTGCACACGGCAAGCAGGTTCACGTGCTACTGATGTGAAGCTGAGTCTCAGAATGCTGAAGGCAGGCCCACAGGTAACACAACTACCAGGTGGGACGGCAGTATCCGAACCCAGATCCGAGTCTTCCTGCCCTCCTTAGGCTATTGTGGAGCGGCCCCTGTGGCTTCTGGCCTCCAAAGGGCTGCCAGAAGGTGGCTGGAGAGGTGAAGCTCCTTGGAACAACCAGTGGCCCAGATTTCCTGTGGAGCCACAGACCCCAGCCCTGGCCGGGCTCAGGGTCACCCTGCAGCTGGCGTTCTGTTCCAGGCAGTGGGAGGAACATGCCTGGAAGCCTTGCTTGCTGCCCGGCATCCTGCCTGCCAAGGACACGGCCGAACATTGTTTTCTAGGCCCCCCCAGCCCAGGGCCCACTGAGGGATTTTCACAGCCTGGCCAGGGCTGCCTTTACTTTCTGGAAAAGCTTTCCCAGATGGCCAAGGTAGGGGCTGAGCTGGCCGGACCCTTTGCCAGGCAGAGTCTCCTGGGAAGGGCAGGGTCACAGCACCAATATCCTCTCAACCTGACAGGTCCTGGACCCGGTCTAGCCTCCTCAAAAGACAATGTCCCCCACACTTGCCTTTCTGCTACCAGGGAACAGAAAGCTGTGTCTTATTGTTGTTTTAGGATAGCTGAAGTTGGGGTGCTTGGGTTCAGATTCTAGCCCTACAGGAAGGAGCTGAGACTCGGCAAGTCCCCTTTCCTGCATCTTCAGGAGGAGGCTAGATAGTCCCTCATGCCCTTCACACTGCTCAGAGAGCAGCTCAGGAACTACCCACTGCCCCTTCTTGCTCTGGGGTCCTTTAAGCTTAAGCCCCTTCAGGCACAGTCAGATGCCCTCCCATGCTCTGCATGTTTAGAAGGGACCCATGTCAGTGACCACCGGGCGTTCTAACGCTTCTGAGAGGTGCTAAAGCTCCTGATGGTGAGCCGCCCCTGTGTGGAATGGTGTCTTGGTCACTCCACGGCTATCCCTCTGTGCTGTCTTCTCTGTGAGCCAGGAGGTGTCTGTCCTGCCTGGCAGGGGAAAGGTGAGGACAGCAGGAGGCTAGGAGCAGGTGTGAGGCACTCAAGGACCTCTTACCTCCAGATCAGCTGGATACACTGGGCACCAGAAAAAAAGTAGGAAGACACACTTGGGGAAGTCTTGAGGCTGAGGGGAACCTGAGCCCTTGTCCCCTGCCCAGGCTCCCCAACCTGGTGGCTAAAGGCTTTCTTTGCTCCACCTTGGTGCTGTACTGCCCACTTGTTCCACAGCCCTAGAGCTGAGACCCACAGGGGGCTGTCCACGCAGAGCCAGCGGCATCCCTGGTGAGGTCAGAGCCTTGGAATTAGCGAGACAGGATCACCCTCAGGATTGTGTGCTCACAGCCAATGACTCATGGCCAACAGCCTCCTAGGCAGACATTGCCAACTCGGAATGCCCAGTCACGGCCGAGGGCTCAGTTTGCTTGGCCAAGCCAACTTTTTGAGGGAGGGCTGGGGTGGCAGAGGCCCCAAACCTCTTGACAGTTCTTCACACCCACCTAGGGGGAGAGGCCAGACTCCCACCTGGGTTCCTATTAGGCAAGGTCACTTTTTAGATGTGACCTTGGGCAAGTCAATTTCTCTGAAAGTTTATCTACTAAATTAACACTTGCCTCACAAGAATGGAATTGAATGAGGTAATGTGTATAGCAAGTGCTCAGCCAACCGCACCTTTTAAGGAACAGAAGGGGTGCAGGGGAAGGGCTGGGCGCAGCCCCGGCCCCACCCCTCACCCACTGAATGTGTGCTTGCTCAACCTGTAGGCTCCTGCGTGAAATGAGCAGTCATGGTTCACCCTGCCAGCTTACTGGGAGGTCAGGACCTTGCACTTCATGACAGAGGATGGAGGAGGGCAATGCCCTGGTCTGGGCCCAGCCAGCCACTCGCAGGCTTTGCTCTCCAGGTGGGGCAGCTTTGAGGGAACAGACTAGTGCCCCAGGGTACCCCTGAGCACTGGCTGTCATTATCCTCTGGCTCATGGCTGTGGCTTGGCAGACTGGCCACTTCATATGCTTCCTTCTCCATTAGCATCAGCCCATATGCTTTGATGGGTCTCGGACCTGAGGACTTTGAGGCCACAGGTCCCTCTTTGAGCTGGCCCCTCTCCTGATCAGCTGTGGCCTTCTCGAGGAAGCCCTTGGGTGGTCCTCAGTCTCTTGGAGTGCTTTGCTTTGTTGAGGCAAATTCTTGCTGTCACCCAGGCCAGGGTGGCAGGATCACAATAGCACCTCCCGGTCCTGCCACCTCAGCCTCCAGAATCGCCAGGACTGCAGGTGCCTGCCACCATGTCTGGCTTTCTCAGGCAGTCTTTTTTTTTTTTGGTACTGGAGATTGAACGCAGGGGCACTCGACCACTGAGCCACATCCCCAGCCCTATTTTGTGTTTTATGTAAAGACAGGGTCTCACTGAGTTGCTTAGTGCCTCGCCGTTGCTGAGGCTGGCTTTGAACTCGCGATTCTCCTGTCTCAGCCTCCCTAAGTGCTGGGATTACAGGCTTGAGCCACCACGCCCGGCTCCTCAGGCAGTTTTGAAGAAAGCAGGTGTGCCACGAAGAATGCACATAGGCGTGGACATCCTGGGCCAGGGCAGGTGTCAGGACACCCCTGCCGCCTAGCACAGAGGGCCTGCCAGGAGCTGGCACCTCTTCCAGGCAGTGGAGCCAGGTGGCAGGTTGGCTCCAGCAGTGAGGCAGAGCCAGGCAGCCGCTGTGGCCAAGGGGAGCCAGGAGCCAGGGCTCAGGATTTCCTGCGGGAATCCGCAGGAGGGCAGAGCCTCTCAGCACATGCAAAGGCAGCTGGGAGCCAGTGGGTGTGGAGGCCCAGCCGGGCCCAGAGGACCAGGGAGGTCAGTTCTACCAGTTCAGAGGCAACACCCTCTGGCCTTCAGAGGGCAGGAGTGTGTGAAGGCGTCTCCAGCACAGTGGACAGCAGCCAGCATGGACGAACAAGTACCAGTACTGGGAAGGACTGGTGAGAGCACAGGTTCGGGGAGAGACAGAGGAGCAATAGGGCCAGGTCGAGCTTGGATCCCAAGTGCTCACAGCCCAGATAGAATGGAAGCTGCCCTTGGTGCAAACCCTGGTTTTATTGGTCTGGTCAGGTCACAGTGCAGCCTCCTGCTGAGAACCCGGGGTGCTGACGGTGACGGTGCACCGGGAGCATCTGGAGCCTCCCAGGCCAGGCGTCCGGGCTCCTGCAGCCAGTGCTGCCCTTGGCCTTGCTGCCCGGGAGGGAAGGGTAGGGAGGCGGCTCTCTGGGAGGCAGGGACAGGGTGGCTACAGGGGTTCAGTGTGGGGCCCAGGGTCTGTTCTTCACAGCAGGAGGTAGAAGGGACCACATAAAGTTCTTTATTACAGACCTACAAAAAATGAGAGAATCCTATATCACTCTCACTTGTGTGGCTTCTTGTTTTCTCCTTTTTCTTTTACAAAACAGCAGCAGGAAAGAAAAATGCAGGAGGCAGATGAGACAGGATGGGGGACAGATCAGAAGGGACCAAGGTGATGGGGACCCGGCTGCTGCTGCCTGGACAGTCCTGTGCAGGCTGGCCCCGGGAGCTCTCTAGCATCTTGGGAGACGAGCAACTGGCCCTGAGGGAGCAGAGAGGAAGAGTTGGGGGGGGAAAACAATGTCCCCTCCCCAGATGGTGGCAGCACCTCTCCTCTGACAGCCACCCTGGCAGTGGGCCAGGGGGAAGCACTGGCGGCTCCATGTCTGGAGGCTAGTCCCCAAAGCAGGGGCCCACGGGGTGGACACAAGGGAGGGAGGATGGGGTCCAGGCGGCGGGGCGGTCAGGACGCTTCCCTGCTTGTCAGCCAATCAGCTTCTTGAGGAAGGCCTCCAGCTGGTCCTCATCCTTGATGCCTACAAACTTGTCCACCACGTCCCCATTCTTGATGGCCAGCACAGTAGGCACAGCTGATACCTGGGTGGGGGTGACAAGGGAATCCAAGTCACTTGGAAGTGAACACTTCTCAGCAGACATTCCCGAGCCTTTGGGGAGGCTGAGGCTTAACAGGGCGGTGTAGGCCCCAAGCAGAGCCTGCCGGGCCTGGAGGCCTGCTGGCTGGACAAACTCCTTCCACTGCTGGCTCCTGGCAGTTCTCTTCCTCCCCAAACCACACCACTGACTCACTGGCCCAGTGCCTCGGCTGGAATGGCAGATGAAAATAGCCCGCGCAGCTGCAGGCCGGGGCTGGGGAGGAGCCGGGCAGCCCGGCACAGTGGCTTCTAGCTGGGCCACGACGCCCCTCTGGGCCTCACAGTCCTCCTCCATGACCCGGGATGACAGTGCCTCTCTTGAGGGTTTGTGACAGGGGTGAGACTCACACATAAAGTTGGTGTTTGGGACTCTAGCTCTTAGCTGACTGACTGGACTCCCCTGACCCCAGTGGAGGACCTTGGCTGTCACCAGATTGCCCCAAGGCTTAGGGCTTTCATCAGCAAGGGGACACTGCCGCACTTCCTGTAGAGTGCAGGAAGGCTACACGAAATGCTGCCAGTCAAGCCTCAGTGCTAGGCCTGGCACTGTGTAAGCACTGGCAGAGTGCCTGGCACAGCGGGCACTCCACCAGGTGGCTACAGAGTGTCAGAAGAGCCTAACTCAGGGCCCCATGAGAGCCACCACAGTCTGCTGCTAAGAAGGGTTAACAGGGTTCAGAAATCCACAGCTCCAGTCAGATGTGGTGGCTCAAGCCTGTAATCCCAGCACTTAGGGAGGCTGAGGCAGGAGAATCGCGAGTTCAAAGCCAGCCTCAGCAACGGCGAGGTGCTAAGCAACTCAGTGAGACCCTGTCTCTACATAAAACACAAAATAGGGCTGGGGATGTGGCTCAGTGGTCGAGTGCCCCTGAGTTCAATCCTCGGTACCAAAAAATAAAATAAAAAAGAAATCCACGGCTCTTACTGGCTGGGGGCTGGGGGGAGCCACGTCCAATTTGAAGCTTCTTCACTAGGAAGGGAGGGGGGCACTGGCTGGGGCTCCCTCAGGACAGGGTAGGTTATGGAAGTGCGGTGAAGTCAAGCCCACACTGGCACTGCTCACCCTGCTGCCTGGGCATCCTGCCTGGCACCTGCAGGCATTTGAGAAAACTGTGTAAACAGAACAAGATAAACACAGACTTCCCTTACACACGAGAAACTACAAAGTAACAAGAGTTATCACACAGACCTACCAGGTCTTCATATGGCCTGAGTGCTGTCCTGGCCCAAGTCAGCTGGGAGGCCAGACCTAGGGTTCAATGTGCAAAACTTGCAGCGCATGGGCTGCCAGAGTGTGCAGGCCGGAACTGCCCTGTCTCAGCCCCTCTGCTCACCCCACATAGCAGGCCTTACACCCACTCCTGAAGGGCACTCTGGGGACAAACAGCAGGTAAGATGACACAGTCCCTGTGACTGAGGTAGGTGGCAGCTGACACTTCTCAAAGGGCATGTGCCACCACAGGCACTGGGCTGACATGAGTGTACCTGTTCTCGGCCTCCCTGCTGCCTCCTGTCCGTGCAGATTCTGGCAAAGGTAACGGGATTAACAGCCAAACACTCAGCACACAGCCCGCCCTGGCCAGGTCCAGGTTAGAATGCTCCAGACACACCACAGGCGCGCTGCGCCCCCTAGTGGCCTGCAGAGGACCCGGGCGTCTCAAAGCGGGCAACCAACTGTGGCACGGGGCTCCAACACTGGCTTTCAACTTCACCTTTGGTGGAGACCATCCTGTGCCATCTCTTTAATGAGAACACATCCTTTATACCATTGTTTAAGATATGGCCTTTGGCTGGGGATGTGGCTCAGCTGCAGAGCACTTGCCTAGCACGTGTAGGCCCTGAGTTCCAGGGTTCCACCCAAGCCCTGAAAAAAAAGGGGGTAGGACTTAAGCCCAGAGGTGGCTGGAGAGTGCACTCGGCTGTTCTGGGAAGGTCCCCTCACAGCCTCGTTGGTGTGCACATCACGTCACCTAAGGCCTAGTCCCGCTGACCAAGGGGAGTCTCTGAAGTTGGAGCGTAACATTCACACACACCAGGGACACACAGGAAGCTGAGTTCTAGGACACCATGGGGCCCCTGGGCTGCAACAGGAAGACATGGCTTTGCTGCTCCTAGGGAACCTGCCAGTGGACAGGGACAGGCCTTGGTGCTCCCTTCTGGAACCGTGACAGGACCCTGTCTCTACATAAAACACAAAATAGGGCTGGGGATGTGGCTCAGTGGTCGAGTGCCCCTGAGTTCAATCCCCAGTACCAAAAAAAAAAAAGTCACTGTCACATGCAGGGATGCCAGCACTTACATTGCTAGTTTATACAATTTCTGCCTCTAGGTAGGGTCACACACATACACACACACACTTTTTTTTTTGTGGTGCTAAGAACTGAACCCACAGCCGCATACACACCAGGCAAGTGTTCTATTGCTGAGCTACACCCTCAGCCCTAAGCAGGGTCATTTTAGAGATGACAAGACTGAGGCTAGAAGGCTGAGTGACTGCTCCAAGATGGCACAGCAAGTTACGGGGTAGAGCTGGCATTTGGAACAAGATCTGCATGACTCTGCTGTCTGTAACACCCACCTGTGCTCCGCTTCTGCCAAAGAGCAAAGAAGCAGAGACAAATCCCGAGTCCCCACAAAGTGAAGACCACACAAAGCAGTGATAAAAGATTTCATGCTTCAAATAAGAAATGCCAAATGTTTTATAAAAGCTTGTCAGACAAGAGATGCTTTTTCTTAGAAAAAGCATACTGAAAAAGCAAATCCAACTATCTTACATTCTGGAAAAGGCAACACCGTGGAGACAGTCAGGAGACGTGTGGCTGCAGGGCAGGAGCAGGGGGGCCGAACAGGCGCAGCACAGGTTTTTAAGGCAGTGAAAATAATCTGCACGGCACCACAATAGTGGATGTGTTATTGGACATTTCTCCAAAATTATAGAATGAACCAGACCGAGAGTGGACCCTAATGAACATGCTGGACTTTGGGTGATGGCGACAGGTGAAGGCAGGTGCAGCACTCTGGTGGGGGGTGCTGACAGTGGAGGAGGCTGTGTGTCGGGGGGCAGGGAAATCTGTTTAATCTTGCTGTGAACCTACAATTGCCCTAAAAAAACTACACACATACCCACAGGCACATATATAATTCCCTCTGACACAGGCTGGGCCCCAAGGTCTTGCACACCCTGGGCAGGGCTCTGCACCCAGCTGCACTCCCAGCACCACTGACAGCAATCTTCCCAACAAATTCATCCAACATTTGGAAAAGCACTCAAGGCCCTGGAGGAAGCTGTCCCGCGGGTACCGTGGAGCTCTTAGTGGAAACCTGTTCCCTGCACTCTCTTTAGAAAGAATAGGCGTGAGGGAAGGAAGGGGTGGGAGGGGGTCAAAAAGAATTCTGTTGGTGCCTCCTAAACCAGGGCTTGGCAAAACAGCAGGTGACATGGGCCTGGCTGCCCTGAGGTCTTTCTGTGTGCCCAGTACACCACCTGGACAGCGGGCAGAGAGAAGAGAGACAAGGTCCCACCACAGGAACCCCTCGCCTTCCAGGCTTGACTGAAGGACATTAGTACCTGTCCTCACATCAGGTCTCCTGGAACCAGGTCAAGGTGGTCCTGGCCATGCTCACCACCTGTGGGCCCACTACTGGTCTAGTGGGCTCTCTGTGTATGTACCAGTTCCCACCGTCCCTGGCACAGTGGCTGGTCCTCGGGGGTCTACTGAAGACACAGCCGAGCCTGGAGCTATGGTGTCTGGCAGTGCCAGGAGGAAGCCTGGATGTCTTAGTTCTGCCCACAGCTCTGTAGGAGGCCCCAGGAGCTGCAGCCCTGAGCTGAACCAGAAGGTCACAAACTGACTGCTACAGCTGCTGTGGCCCCAGGGACAGGGTGGACAAGTAGGGGAAAGCCAGGGATGTCCAAAGGGTCAGACAAAGGCCCCATTTGATTGAGAAATCAGTGAGAGCTTTTGAAAAAACAGACTCTCATCCCCCACCAAGGCCTTGTAAGCAGCTCTGGGTTGTCAGGTCCAAGGTCAGCCTTGCATGCAGCCAGCTGTAGCTGCCATCAGGGCTTGTGGCAGGGGCAGCCTCACCTCCTTTGGGCGGTTGCCCCCTCCCTGCCCGGCCAGCGACAGCACACTGGTTCTCACCCAGGCCCACTCCACCTGTGCCCTGCCATGGGGCCCTGGGGGAGGAGGAGCACCCTGCTTTGGTGGGTCCTGAGCCTGGCGGAGCTGAGCCTGGGTTTCTGGACTCTGGGAAGAGGCCCCTCGTCCAGCCACCTGCTCCTCAGAGGAGGAAGAGGGAGGGGGCGAGACTCCTTCTGGCCAGATCATGTATTTCAAGAAAACCAGGAACATGGATGTTTGTGTGAACGCCTCTGAATTTTAAACATCAGCAACTGGTTCCGTTTCCTTAGAATACTTCAGGAGCCAGACCAAATGTGCTGTGGGCCAGAGTTGGTGCCAGGTGCAGGCCTCCCTGTCAGCAGGCTGTCAGAAGACCAGCCCCGCAATTTGGTCTGCTTCCTCTGTGGCCTGTCCTCCTGCTCCTTGCTTGACCCTCACTGTGGCCACTCAGCTGTAGAGAACCTCCCCGTTTCTCTAGCCACAGGGGTCTCCAAAGCCCAGAGGATGCCCCTCCTCCCTGGGCATCTCCCATCCCTGCACAGGGCTCTGCTGGCCTGTGAGCAGCCCAGGCCCGCCAGGCTCAGGGCCTCTGTGCGTGACGCCTGCCCCGCCTGGCGGCTCTTCAGAGACCTTCCTGCTTTGCTCCTCAGTCCCGCTGGGCCTCTGCTCGGTCTCAGCTTCCCAGCAAGGCCTTCCACAGCCCGCTCTTCTGCAAAGGAAGCGCTCTCACCCCTCACTCGGCACTCCCATCCTCTTCCCGACTTACTTTTCTCCATGACACTTATTACAGATGGAGTATCCCTTATCCAAAATCCCTGGGATCTGCAATTTTTTTTTTCTTTCTGTACCATGGACCACCTCGACCACTGAGCCACATCCCTAGCCCTATTTTGTGATTTATGTAGAGACAGGGTCTCACTGAGTTGCTTAGCACCTCGCCATTGCTGAGGCTGGCTTTGAACTCGCGATTCTCCTGTCTCAGCCTCCCTAAGTGCTGGGATTACAGGCGTGCACCACCGCGCCCGGCTCCCAGCCCTGTTTTGTGTTTTATGTAGAGACAGGGTCTCACTGAGTTGCTTAGCGCCTCGCCATTGCTGAGGCTGGCTTTGAACTCACGATCCTCCTGTCTCAGCCTCCCTAAGTGCTGGGATTACAGGCTTGAGCCACGGCGCCCGGCTCACAATGTTTTAGATTTCAGATTTTTGGGGTATTACAATATGCACGCAGACTTACCAGCTGAGTGTCCCTGATCCAAAAGCCGTAAATCTGAAATGCTCCAAAACCCTAACCTTTCTAAGCACTGATGTGACACTGAACCTGTCAGTGAACTTGGCCCCCAGGCCAGCGCTGCCTGGGAACACAGTCACACCCCTTCACCTGAACACCGTGACCACGCACTGCTGCAAGGACAACTCAGTGGTTGCCGTAGAGGCCACTGCCCTACAGAGCCTCAAATACCTACCACCTGGGTGGTCTTCTTTTTTTTTGGTACCAGGGATTGAACCCAGGGGCCGTTAACCACTGAGCCACATTCCCAGCCCTTTTATCTATTTTATTCAGAGACAGGGTCTCACTGAGTTACTTAGGGCCTCAACTGCTGAGGCTGGCTTCAAAGTCACAATCCTACTGCCTCAGCCTCCCGAGCAGCTGGGATTATAGGCATGCATCACCCTGCCCGGCTTACCACCTGGTTCTTTAGAGAAATGGGTTGATGACTCCTGAATTGAAACACTAGAATGGAGCCTCCATGAGGGCGGGAGTCTCCTAGTTGTGCTCACAACCATGTCCTCTGCACCAAGTAACAAAACTTGGCATCTGGGGCACTCTTGGGAAATATCTGAACATGGGAGCTGCACAGACAACTTCACGTCCTTGTGCAGGCCGCTCTCCCGGCCCTTCCTTCTCTGCAACCTCCGTGCTTCTGTTCAGAGGGTCTAACAGGGAGCATTCCCTGTCTGTCCCTCCCCCAGGAACAGTGTCCCTTCCTCCTCTCAGCACTTCCCAGCTGACACTGATCTACTCTACGTGTTCTCTCTCAACAGACCAAGAGCTACGAGGGACAAGGATCCTCTTATCTGTGCCAGAATCACCTGCCTGGCACATGGCAGGGCGTGCAACCACCGTGGCCTGTGAATGCAGAAGGACAGATGGACCCCCACACTGGCTGCCCGGAAGCAACCCCACCAACCCTTACCTCATACTCGATGGCAAGGTCCGTGTGGTCGTCAATATCCACCTTGGCCATCACCACCTTCCCGCGCTGCTTGGCCACCATCTTTTCTAACCGTGGCCCTAAGATCTTGCAGGGGCCACACCACCTTAGAAGGCAAGAAAGGAAATTCACAAAGTGTTCTATATTTAAGAAAAGGAAAGAGAAAGGACATACCCCTTCACTCACAAGAATGTCACCACTCCATCTCCTAGTCCCCCAGAACCTTCCCTTGGCCCACATGGACCCTGCAGTACCTTAGAACCGAAGGGAAGGAACCAGTGATGAAAGACTGTGATGGCACCTTCTCAGCTTAGTCCCTGAGAGAAACCAGCCTCCAAAGAAACTGAGGCCCATGTTAGTTAAGGAACTTGTGCAGGTGACAGAGCTAGTGAGAAGCAGTCAGGATCATAACCCAAGGTCATGTTCAAAGTGTTTCCTTTCACCCTCAAGTTACCCTCTGGTCTCCGAGCACCCCCATGTCAATCACCATAACTACCCCATCCCATTGTATAGGTGATCCCCTTTGGCGGGGGTTAGGAAGAGAGGAAGGAGCTCTCTCAGAATAGATGCTGTGCTGTCGTGTCCCGTACATGGCGCCGAGGACAATGCCTGGGAGGCGTTATCATTGATCATTCATTTCAGAAGCCCTCTCACTAGACCAGGAGGTAAGAATAACTCCACATGCCCCCACTGACAACTATTTATTCTTAGCCTTTAAAACCCTTTCCATTCAGAGATTTTAATCAATGAAACCACAATACCTAGAGACCCAGTCTGCAAGACCTTCTAACTTTAAGAAAATAAAAGGAGTACAAGGACAGCCAATGGCTGCCCAAGGTGACATGGTGCATCAGAACAAGAACAAGAGAAAAAGCAAAAGAATTTATAAGAGGCATGCCCAGAAAACCTCCCAACTTTCTTTTTTTTTTGGCGAGGGTGAGGCGGGTACTGGGGATGAACTCAGGAGTATTTGAACACTGAGCCACATCCCCAGCCCTATTTTGTATTTAGAGACAAGGGTCTCACTTTTGCTGAGGCTGGCTTTGTACTCGCAATCCTCTTGCCTCAGCCTCCAAAGCTGCTGGCATTACAGGCGTGCACCACCGCGCCCAGCCTAAACCTCTCAACTTCTAACTCAAATAGTACTGGCTCATCTTAGGATTCTTTTTTTTCTTTTTTGGTACCAGGGATTGAACTCAGGGGCACTTTATGACTGAGCCACATCCCCAGCCCTTTTTTAAATTTTGAGACAAGGTCTTACTAAGTTGCTTAGGGCTTCATTGAGTTGCTGAGGCTGGCTTTGAATTTGCGAGCCTTCTGCCTCAGACTCCCAGGCTACTGGGATTACAGGCGTGTACCACTGTGCCCATCCGCTCCCAGGATTCTGGGAGGTCTGTCTGACTTTCTTTTTTTAAGCTAGGATCTAGCCCAGGCACAGCGATCTGGAAATAAAAGCCAGGCTAAAAATCAGGCCATAAGCATTTACAATTTTCTGAAACACAGTTCTACAGCATTGAAAAGAAACTCCTCCTGCGTGCTAGGGTACTGCTATGGTGGTACTGATAACTTTCTGCCTGTCCTACCTACAGTTTTAGAGTCGATATGTCAAAGTAAGGTCATCTTATCTGTAGGGCCAAGCACTGGTATACACCGAAAGCCAGGTGATGCTATGTTCATATTTTTCTGACTGTGGTCCCAGCTGAAGATGATCTGAGCTTTTCAGGCAGTGGACACAGAATTTAAGTCTTTCCCAGACTGTTTACCACTGTGTTTCTTATCAGATTGGACGCTCTGTAAGAGCAAGGACTGTGTACCAGTGTTTATAATGAGTCTACATATAAGAAGCCTTGAACATGGTCCTGGGACATAGCAGGCACTCAATAAATACCTAACCAGGTAAGACCTTGGTCTTGCACTGACTCCCCCTTGGACTCACTGTGCATGGAAATCCACAACCACTGGTGTCTCACTGTTAACAACTCGGTCTTGAAAATCAGGTCCATCCTGAACGTTAAAGGTTGTTGAACAGACTCTGGTGGTACATATTGTCCGGGCTGGGCTGGGTGTTACTGTCAGGCCACCAGAACAGCACTTGGGGGTCTGCAGGGCCTTGGAGGTGAGGGGTGCCCACCGACCCTGAGGGAGCTTCCTGGAGATGATGGAGGCCAGGAACCTCCTCAGGAGAAGTCGCTGTGCCATCTGTGAGGGAAAAAGGCAGGAAGATTTGGGGCACACAACAGAAAGTCCACACACTAAGAAAACAAAGGGATTTGGGAGTACTGGTGGGGGGGCGTGTAGGAAGATACAGAGCTGGATGCAAAATGCAAGGAAATGTATAAGATTTCTGGAGTAGAGGTGAGTGAGGAATGAGAATCGAAAGGTAGAAAGCAAACCAGAACAGGAAAACTGAGTTGACAACCAAAAGAAATCAAGATTTAGGTGGAATTATAGCAGAAGGACGAGAGGGAGGAACTATATTTGCAGAGCACCTGCTGAGGGTCAAGTGCATCACATACGTTATTGGTTCTCTCAGATCAACTCTGAGAAGTTGCCCGTATTCCAGGTACGGAATCCAAGGCTCGGGTAGGTTACTTGACGTGCCCCAAATAACTCAACCATTAAATGACAGTCAATGTCGGTACCCCACGCCGTCCGTAAAGTTCTTAATCTACTGCTTGCTCTTTTAAAAAAGCATTTTAATGGAAAATTAAGGAAAAAAGGAGGCGTCGAAGGACTGAAAAAACGCAACTATTCAAAGGAGGAACTAGAAAACAGGTGCAGGAGTGCACGGGGAACCAAAACAAAGGGAACGTGCATGGAGGGAACCCAAAAGGGGGGACGTGTGTGGAGGAAACTGGGGAAATCGGACGCCGTTAGGGAACTCGGCTCTCCGGAGGACCAGGTCTCCCCGCCCAGGACCTCCGCCCGCTCGCCGCCAGCCTGCGCAGGAGCGCGCCTGCGGCTGCCTCCGCCGCAACACCACCTCGAGACACCCCCACGGGCCTCCTACCTCCCGGCAGCGCGAGCGGAGGGATGCACAGCCCTAGCCCTCCCCGCCCGTCAAGGGCACGCCTGTCGTCACTTCCTCAGGGGAGGGCCTTTCTAGCGTCACTTCCGGGAATGGACAAGCAGGACGGCGTCTCTCCGCAATTTGAGGGATGGCTCGGATTTTCCGCCAATGAGGATGGCGGAAGAGGGGGCGGAGCCTCGATTAGGAACCGGAAGAGGCGGGAGGACAGGGAGGGGGACCGGAAAGGGGGTGGGGGAGGCGGGGCCAGGGAGGGAGAGTACATAAAGGAGAAAGGGCGGGAGAAAGGCGTGAGGCATGGTTCTGAAATTTCCAAGCTGTTAGTGTTTTACAAGTACTGGCACTGTTCAGCTGTCTCCCAACGGCTCCTAGAAGTGCTAGAAAGTTCGTTTCTCTCCATTTTACAAATGAGGAACCAAGCTCCTCAAAAGTGTGGCGCCTTTAAAGACCAAAGACTCCTACCTTCAGAGGCCACCCTGTGGCCTTTAGGTCAGCCACAGCTGTGTGACCTCATGGTTGTGGGCAGGTCACTCTGCCCATGGTCTTCAGTTTCCAACTGTGTGACATGAGGGGCTGGGCTTGACTACCTCCAGGTCCTTCAGGCTGTCTCTTGGGAGCTGTTGGGGAAACGAGCCCTGGTCAGGGCCTGCCTTTGATGCTCCAGGTAAAATGTGGTGACCTGGGAACCGACTTGGGCTGAGGCCTTCCTTTTATACTCATCACTACTGTCATGAGCAGCGGAGGTCTGGGCACCTGTGTGCCCCAGGCCATTAGCATGGCTACTGCTAGTCTTTTCTGCAGTATGCACCTTGTATTCCAGCCTCTTGGAGTTCCATGAATACATTGGTGTTTATTTCCTTTTCAAGCCTTTGCTTAATTTGAAATGCTTTTTTCTGACTGCATTTAGTAGAACCCCCTCTCATCATCTTTGGACAGCATTACTTTCTTCTTTCTACTGCTTTGTTTGCAGTTCTTCATAACACATTCCAGCATCTGTCTCTTCCACAGATTCTGTGCTTCCCGAGAGTAGAGATTTGTGACTTGCCCATTTCCACATGGCCAGTGCCAATCTGGGCAAGTCACTCTACACCTGAGGGCTTCAGTTTCTCATGTGACATGAAGGCTGGGCTTGTCTGCACCATATGCCTGACTCACAGAGGATGTTCAAGAGATGCTTACTAAACTGAGTATCTTTGGACATCTCAGCAGTGGATTATAGTTAGAGAAGTTATGTGACTTGTGCAAGTTGAGAAGCAGGTCAGTTGGACCCCATGTGCTATGTCCATTCCAACCTACACTGCAGTCAGGGGTGATCACCTAGTTCCAGAGTTTGCTGAAATGTCTCTCCTGCCTCTGCATTTGCAGTTGTTGCTTACTGTGGCTGGAAGGCTTTTTTAAAAAATTGTTCTAATTGGTTACACATGACAGTACAATGCATTTTGACACATCATACATGGAGTATAGCTTTGGAAGGCTTTTTTCTCTTCTTCCCATTTGAGAAAATGCCACTAGATAATCAGATTAGGCATCCTACCTGATAGCACCTTCCTGGGCCTCCTTGAGCAGGGGTAGGTGTCTTCTGTGCTTCCTCAGTCACCCTCACCGTATCAACACTCTGTACTGCCATTGTGTGCTTACGGCCCATTCTTCAATCTACTGTCAGTCCCAAAGGTCCGTCTGTCTGTCCATTCCTTACTTTGGGGCTTGGCGCATTATGGGAGTTACTCAGGGATTATTTGTTCCCATGAACAGAGCAGTGACCCGAATCAAACTTGACTCTAAATCCCATTTTCCCAGAATATTACATGGCTCCATTGTCTCTTTCCAATGTTCCCATCACTGTTTTGCCGTCTTCTGGCTCATCTTGGCTACATCATGCTAGTGTTTGTCCTCTGTCCAGTTGGCAGGTTCACAGCACTGTCAGGGCTCTTCTTGGATGGGAAGGGAATCCCTGGAACAGATCCACTTACCTTGGCCACCAGCTGCCATGTCAGCCTTCCACTTAAAAAAAGTCCTTGTTCATTGCAGGTGGGAGACTAGGTCAGGTCTGGGCAGACATGGCCTGTCCACCCTGTCTGACCTTAGCCTCTGCCCTCACCCAGGCTGAGAGCCATGGTTGGAATCCCGGCTCCCCTGCCCCTCCTGAGGTCAGCCTCCCTCACCGCAGCTGTTCCTGATAGTGTCAGATGCCATCTGGCAGGGGCGCTCCTACCCTGCCCATTTTCGTATCTGCTTTTCTGTCTCTCTAGCACTTTCTCTTCCATAGCCACTTATCAAACCTATTCAGCGTTTCGCAGTGCTTTCTAGAGTCAATTTCCTTGCTTAACTCACACCCTGAATTCCAAAGCAGTGAAGACCTGTGCTGTTTATCCTTATTCTTTCCTCCCTTTCCCTCTGTCGGCCTCAGGCTTCTCATCTGAGAAACAGGAAGGATAGTGCCTTCCTCATAAAGGGATGGTGAGGCTGTGGGGAGGACAGAGTACAGGGGCAGCCATGTTGTCAGTGCCAGACATGTGGTGGAGTCCCCTCCCCTCCTCCAGGATGAGAGCCTGCAAGACAGTGGAGAAGGCTGTGCCCTCAGCAGTCTTCCAGGGCTCCTCAGCTACATGGCAGCTTCTCTGTCAGGCCAGAGCTGACCTGGCCTGGGTGTGGTTGTCATGAGGCAGGCTCAGGGCGCAGGTATGAAACAACCGGAAGGGAGCTGGCGCTGGCACCCCGGAACAAGCTTAATAGTGTTTTCAGATTGTGAGATGGGAACCGTCAGGGGGTCTGTGAAATCACTTTAGTGGGTTGTGACCAGTTTTGAAAGAAACAAACAGAGCAGAGGTGAAAATATCACAGTGTGCTGTGATTTAAGTCCTGCTCGGTGAAACACTGCTGTTATGTCTGTGTGTGTGTATGAGCCAGGTTGTGATGTAAAGTGTTCTTACATGGGTCATGGTCAAAAGATTTGAAAGCTCCTGATACACTGAAGAGTCACCAAACCACACAGCACCATTCCAAGCACGCTACGGGTACGAACTCATTGAATCCTAACCTGGATTAGAACAGCCTCGGATGGGGAGCTGAGTCCATTGAGG
The DNA here is from genome assembly GCA_028644305.1 of Xerus rutilus. NCBI lineage: Eukaryota > Metazoa > Chordata > Mammalia > Rodentia > Sciuridae > Xerus > Xerus rutilus. Next base: position 10,281,085 of record CM053403.1, on the reverse strand, counting down.
TCCAGTAACTTGTCCAGGTCACCCAGAGTAGAAGGTGTAATCTTAAAGGTGCCGTACTGCTTCTAGAAGGATCGGTCTTGGCTCTACACTGCTGCCTGGGCTCCCAGCTGCCCCGCAAGTCCCCAGCTAGTGTAGTCACTCGAGGGCAAGTTTTGAGGCTCAAACTGGGAGTGTGCTGCTGGCTGGCAGTGGCCATAAGCAAAGGCGCCACACGATGGCGGTGTGGTTCTCTGGCCACCTCTACAGGAGGCTGGGTGGAGCTCCCTGGGTTCGGCAGAGCTGGATGGCACTGGACAGGGTTGCGGGACAATTACAGCTCAGTCATCCTGGGTGAGGGAGGCAGCCTGAGAGAAAACACAGAGAAGATGATGGGCCACTCCTAAAGTGTCCCCAGAGGGTCCTTGTTTTCACTTTTTATTTGATAGTAATTTGGGCATATTTGTATGCTGCTGCAGAACAATTAGTACTTGTGATTTAAGTTTCACAATCCAAGAAACTGGTTTCATAGGGTTGTGATTCCTGTTCTATCATGTTTCCAGCGATTGCACAACTTCCCCTCGAATGCCAGGGTTGTGATGGGGTGGGGGTGGGGGGCAGGCCGCCGCCCTCCTTGCACAACCTCAGTGGACCCCTGCAGGCTGGGGCTCACTCGATCCTGTGGGGTCAGGACGGGTGGCTCAGGTTCACTGACCTCTAAAGTGCACTTTACTCCAGTGTTAGGTCTACAGCTACTAATTCAAGACCTAGGCTTGGAAGCAGGGCTTCAGGTGTGTTGGAGCCCAGGTTGATGAACATGTGGTCTTTGGAGATGGCCCTGCATGGAAATCCTGGCTCTGATACTAGCAGCGTGATATAACCTGTCTAGGGCTGAGTTTCCTGGTGTGTGAGGGGGCTGGCAGTGTGTGCCTCATGGTCTGTTTACAGATGTGCCTACTGGCTCACCCAGGGCACACGGCCAGTTGGAGGGAGAAGGCGGCTCGCATCCAGAGCTTCTCACCACCAGGCCTGTTTTGCTGGCTGATCTGCAGGGATGCGGTGGGGCTGGGGAGATTTGCTGTTTAAATTTGATGTTTTGCTCAAAGGTCATTGGCAGAAACAGCAACAAAGTGCAGTGAATAAAAATGGCTTTCAGCTTCCAGAGCTTTGACTCCCTTATTGTAAAACTGGATGCTAATGCCAATGTCCGAGGGCTGAGCTACGACTAAGGGGGATGATGCCCACAAAGGGCTTGGCTGAGTGCCCTGAGAGGCCAGTCTTGAAATTGACCAGGCCTTGCTTAATGGCCCAGCGAATGGTTTATCTGGTGCACTGTGCATAGTCAAAATGCTGTGTGTCCCAGGGTGCTGGGTGGCATGTTCCATGAATGTCAGCTAGGCCCAGGGCTCGATAACAGGCGAGTTCAGCCTTCTGAGATCTTTACTGATTTTTCTGTCTAGTTGGTGTGTCATTTGTTCAGAGAGGGATGCTGGCCTCTACTGTGATTGTGCATCTATCTATTTCTCCTTTAAGTCTGTCAGTGTTTGCTCTCTCTACTTAAGCCCTGTTATTAGTTTCTACACACTCAGGATTGTTATGTCTTCCTGATGTATCGGCCCCTTCACCCTCAAAAAATATCTCTCTTTGTTTGAAGTTCATTTTATTTGATATTTATGTATTTATTTTGGTACTGGGGATTGAATCCAGGGGTACTTTACCACTGAACTCCGTCACTAGTCCACTTTAAAATTTTTAATTTAATTTTATTTTTGGGTACCAGGGATTGAACTCAGGGGCACTCGACCACTGAGCCACATCCCCAGCCCTATTTTGTATTTTATTTAAAGACAGGGTCTCACTGAGCTGCTTAATGCCTCGCTTTTGCTGAGGCTGGCTTTGGACTTGTGATCCTCCTGCCTCAGCCTCCCAAGCCACTGGGATTACAGGCGTGTGCCACTATGCCCGGCTTAATTCTTTATTTTGAGACAGAGTATTGCAAAGTTGTTTAGGGCCTTGCTAAATTGCTGAGGCTGGCCTTGAACTTGTGATCTTCTGCCTCAGCCTCCCAAGTCACTGGGATTGTAGGCATGCGCTACCATCTCTAGCTGTATCTGGTATCTATAAAGCTGTTCCAGCTTCTGTGATTACTGCCTGTCTGATGTATCTTCCTCAATCCTTTTGCTCTCAGTCTATCTGTGTCTTTATATATAAAGTTTTTCTCATGTGCATAACATCTAGTTCAGTCTTGCCTTTTCACACATTTGGACAATCTGTCTCTTAATTATTTTTTTTTTGTGGTACTAGGGATTGAACTCAGGGGCACTCGACCACTGAGCCACATCCCCAGCCCTATTTTGTGTTTTATGTAGAGACAGGGTCTCACTGAGTTGCTCGCTTAGCGCCTCGCCGTTGCTGAGGCTGGCTTTGAACTCGTGATTCTCCTCTCTCAGCCTCCCTAAGTGCTGGGATTACAGGCTTGAGCCACCGCGCCCGGCTTGTCTCTTAATTATTTATTATTTTATTTTATTTTTTGTGGTTGCAGGGGATCAACCCAGGGCCTGGTACATGCTGGGCAAGTGCTCCGCCACTGAGCCCCACCCTCAGCCTGCTGTGTTCCTTTTACTTGAAGTGTTTTATTTATGTATAATAAATACAGTTACTGACACATCTGGATTTAGTCTAGTATGGTATTGTTTTCTGTTTGTCTCATATGCTGTTTGTTCTTTCTTTCCAAATTTCTTTTGGGTTACTTGAATACATTTTTAGAATTCATACTTATTTATTGGAATTTTTAGCTTTCCTTCTTTGTGTTCTTTTAGTGGTTACTCTAGAGATTGCAATATATGTCCTTAAGCCAGGCATAGTGGTGCACACCTGAAATCCCAGTGATTTAGGCTGGGGCAGGAGAATTACAAGGTCAAGGTTAGCCTGGGGAACTTAGAGAGACCCTATCTCCAAATAAAAAATAAAAAGGGGTATATGAGAAAAAATCCTGAACTTTCTATAGTCCATTTAGAGTTAACATTGTACACATGTAAGGACCGCGTCTGGGTCTCTGTGGGAGAAGAGAGGGAGATGGTTGGGGAGTGGTCTTCCTTGGTCTTGTGGCCTCTTCAGGGTGGAGGGTGAGGGGAGCTGTTCCTCAGTCTCTGTGCACCCTGTTTTGTGGTAGTGCAAACTGCACCTGCAGGTTTTCTCGTGTGTGTTTTGCTTGAGCTCACTGAGACTCTTGAATCTAAATTTATGATTTTTAACCAAACTTGGGAAGACTTAAGACATTATTTCCTCAAGAAATAGTTTCATTACCTCTATTCTCTCTTTCTGGTCCTCCAGTTAGACATATACTAGACTTTTTAATATTGTCCCGCAGAGCAGGGCACAACCATGCACACCTGTAATCCCAGCGACTTGGAGGCTGAGGCAGGAGGATTGCAAGTTCAAAGCCAGCCTCAGCAACTTAGGCCCTAAGCAACTTAGTGAGACCTTGTCTCTAAATAAAAATGAATAAAAAAGGGCCGGGGGTGTGGCTCAGTGGCTGAGCCCCCCTGGGTTCAATTCCTGGTAACTAAACAAAACAAACAACCCAATTAATATTGTCCTATAGATCACTGAGGCTTTTTTTAGGGGGGTACCAGATATTGAACTCAGGGACACTCAACCACTGAGCCACATTCCCAGCCCTATTTTGTGTTTTATGTAGAGACAGGGTCTCACTGAGTTGCTTAGCGCCTCGCCATTGCTGAGGCTGGCTTTGAACTCGCGATTCTCCTGTCTCAGCCTCCCTAAGTGCTGGGATTACAGGCGTGTGCCACCACACCTGGCTGTCACTGAGGCTTTTTGATCTCCACTTCTTTTATCCCATGTTCTTCAGATTGGATAAATCTTCAAATCCATTGAAACTTTCTTCTGTCATCTCCAGTGTGCTGTTAAGCCCTTATAGTAAATTTTTAATTTCAGATGTTGCATTTCTTTTCAGTTTTAGAATTTCCATTTTGGTTCTTTTTAATAGTTTATATTTCTTTATCGAGATTTTCTATCTATTTACTCATTACGAGTAGATTTTTCTCCATGTTCTTGAACATATCTTAGAAATAGCTGGTTTTAAACCCTAGTTTGCTATACCCAGCATCAGGGTCAATTCCAGGTTAGTCTTTTCAGTCACCTTTCCTCTTGAGTATGTGTTGAGGATGAGTTAGAATTTGCCTTTTTGTGTGTGTGTCTAGTAATTTTGGATTGCGTCTTGGACATTGTCATTGCGATACCGCAAAGAGGGTTGATTTTTTTTTGTTTGTTCAGTGAACAGTGAACTTGGTCGAGTGAGTCAACTCAAGTGTCTTTCTCCTTTGTGGTGTGCAAGGCTGCACCCTGTGTGTCTCTTCAGCCCTCACTGCCACTGCCCTGCTTGTGTTCTACCCCACAATGGGTGGTCCAGGTGACGGTCAGTGATTTGCAGAATGTTTATAAGAACAAGTTGTGGTTCCTTTCGTGTGGCTTCTTTTAGAGGGAAGAACCCTCCCCTAGGTCCTGCCTACTGTTGCTACTCTCCCTTTGCCTTTAGGTAATTTTACCTACCTGCCTACCTATCCTCTATCCTAGCAGGGTTGTTGTTTGTGGAGGTTTGTCTGATAGGGGATACTTCATATTCTCAAAAGCAAAAGCAGCCAGGTGCTGTGACTCACATCTGGAATCCCAGCAGCTTGGGAGGCTGAGGCAGGAGGATTACAAGTTCAAGACCAGCCTCAGCAATTTAGCAAGGCCCTAAGCAACTTAGTGAGATCCTGTCTCAAAATAAAAAATTCAAAACAAAGGCTGGGGATGTGGCTCAGTGGTAGAATGCCTCTGGGTTTGATTCCTGGTCTCCAAAAAAAAAAAAAAAAAGCAGAAGTGTGTATAAATATCTGCCATTATCATGAGTGTATTTTCAATATTTTCCGAGTAGCCTGAGAATCCACCACATGGAGGGTACTTTCCATTTTTGTATAAGATGATAATTCCTCACCCCAGTGCTACAAGAAGCAGAAGTTGGGAACAAGTTTCTGTCCTGTTTTTACTTTCTGTTCATATACATGTACGTGACCTCTGTTACCTCTACATAGTTTCCTGAAACTCACAACACTCTTAAAGCACAAACTTGTTTCTTGGAACGTGGTGAACTGTTTTGACGGTTGGATAAATAGTGACTTTTCTTTGTTTAGAGCTATCCTCAGGCTTCCCCCCAGGATCCAGGCTGAAGCCAGCCTCTCCACTGGGTATTTGGAATGCTTACCCCTTTTTTATTTTTATTTTCTATTTTTTGTATCAGGGATTGAACCCTGGGGCACTTAGCCACTGAGCCATATCCTCAGCCCTTTTTTAAATTTTTTGAGACAGGGTCTTGCTAAGTTGCTGAGGCTGGCTTTGAATTCATGACTCTCCAGCTGCTGCCTCAGGAGCCACTGGGATTACAGGCATGTGCCACTGTACCCAGCAGACCCCCCTTTTTAAAGGCAGGCACTGAGTACAGGGCTGTGAAAATACCTAGCCACTGTAGTTGGTAAAGATCTTCTCAGCTGGGCGTGGTGGCACCCACCTGTAATCCCAGCACTTTGGGAGGCTAAGACAGGAGTGATTGCAAGTTCAAAGCCAGCCTCAGCAATGGAGAGGCACTAAGCAACTCAGTGAGACCCTGTCTCTACATAAAACACAAAATAGGGCTGGGAATGTGGCTCAGTGGTCGAGTGCCCCTGAGTTCAATCCCTGGTACCAAAAAAAAAAAAAAAAAAAAAAAAATCTTCCCTCTATCCTGGTTTTGGCTGGAAGATCTCTGAGTAGGTTATTTAGCTTTTCTAATCCTTGTTTCTTTTCTTCTTCTCCTTCTCCTCCTCTCCCTGGGCACTGAGCCCAGGAGTGCTGCTCTTCTTCTGAGCCAGGGACCTTTGTATTTTGTTTTTTGGTCCAGGGTCTTGCTACATTGGGCTTCAAACTTGTGATTTCCTACCTCTGCCTCCCAAGTGGCTGGGATTACAGGCATGTGCCCAGCTAGTCTCTATTTTTTAAGTGTGTAGAATGAACATAAAATTTAAATATTACAGTTGTGAACATTAAATATGCAAAAATGTGTGGCACATGGTCGGCACTTACTGAAGGAAATTTCCAAAGGATGTCTTTTTTTTTTTTTTTTTTGGTACTGGGGATTGAACTCAGGGGCACTCGACCACTGAGCCACATCCCCAGCCCTTTTTTGTGTTTTATGTAGAGACAGGGTCTCACTGAGTTGCTTGGCGCCTCGCCATTGCTGAGGCTGGCTTTGAACTCGCGATTCTCCTGTCTCAGCCTCCCTAAGTGCTGGGATTACAGGCTTGAGCCACCTCGCCCGGCTTCCAAAGGATGTCTTGACTCTCGGTAACAGAATACCTGACCAAGAGTGGCTTAAATCTGAGGGCTTTATCATTTTACGGCTCGAGAAGTTTGAAGTAGCCAGGTATGGTGGCGCACACCTGTAATCCCAGTGGCTCAGGAGGCTGAGACAGGAGGATCGCGAGTTCAAAGCCAGCCTCAGCAACGGCGAGGTGCTAAGCAACTCAGTGAGACCCTGTCTCTACATAAAACACAAAATAGGGCTGGGGATGTGGCTCAGTGGTCGAGTGGCCCTGAGTTCAATCCCCAGTACCAAAAAAAACCCCAAAAAACTCTCTCAGCCGCCTTTGGAGTTTCAGCCAGCTGTGCAACCAAGTTGTGGGATGGATGTCAGTTTGCCAACTTCCAAGCTATTCCTTTACAGGAAGGGTCAGGGCCAGGTGTGGTGGCACACTCCTGCAATCCCAGTGACTTGGGGGCCCGAGGCAGGAGGATCACGAGTTTGAGGTCACACTCAGCATCTTAGCAAGACCCTGTCTCAAAATAAAATAAAAAAGGGCTGGGGGATGTGGCTCAGTGGTAGAGTGTCCCTGAGTTCAATCCCCAGTACTGAAAAAAGAAAGGAAAAAAAGGGGGTCAGCAAACATTTACTTTTCTTTTTTGATACCGAGGATTGAACTCAGGGGCACTTGACCACTGAGCCCCATCCCCAGCCCTATTTTGTGTTTTATGTAGAGACAGGGTCTCACTGAGTTGCTTAGCGCCTCGCCGTTGCTGAGGCTGGCTTTGAACTCGCGATCCTCCTGCCTCAGCCTCCCTAAGTGCTGGGATTACAGGCTTGAGCCACCGCGCCTGCCTTTAGCAAACCTTTTCTACAAAGGCCAGGTAGTAAATATTTTTGGACTCACAGGCCATACAGTGTCTGTTGTCTCTGCTTACTCTGCTCTCGTGGTGCAAAAGCAAACAATATGTGAATGAACAGCTGTGACTGTTCCACTAAAACTACTGACACAGGCAGAGCACAGATTTGGCCTATAAATAGTTTGGCCAGCTTCTCCTTTAAAAGAATAAAGCACAACATCCCTTTTCTCCTGGCTGGAATGTGGATGTGTTGCCTGGAACTGGAGCAACTACTTTGGACCACAAAGTATAAGCCATGAGTTGAAAGTGGTAAAACAATAAGCTAGAAATTTGAGCCTGTGACCCTGTGGGTCCACCATGTTCTCTCCGGACTGCTCATGCCCAGACTCTTATGTGGCAGAGGACTGTACTTATATCTTGTATAAGCCATGGTTATCTTGGCTCTGGTAATAGTAGCCATATTAATAGTGTAACTACCTTATTTCACAGGACCTAAAGGATCTTCAAATATAAATTGCACAAGCTGGACAATGACAAGTGTCTGTAGTTCCAGCTATTCACGAGACTAAAGCAAGAGGATCACATGAGCCCAGGAGTTGCAAGCCAGCCTGGATGACATAGTGAGATCCCCATCTCTTAAAAGAGAAAGGAGAGAAGGAAGGAAGGAAACGAGAAAATATGAATCGCACCATTATTTCGTGTATCATCAATGAAGAAAAACACTCCTGTGCTGTTATCAAGCGGCTGCTCTTCCCTCCAGATTACTCGTCCATGTTCTGTGTTGGGATGAACCACCTCGGCTGCTAATAGTGGCCATTTACAGGAGACCGGAGGGCGGGCGGGTGAAGGGACCCTCGTCTCCTGTGTGCTTCCTGCTCTCATCCCTGTCAGGAGTGGTGAGTCCCTGCAGGCAGCGCTGTTGACCCCTGAGCCCTCAGATCCAGGTTTGTCCCAGCCTTAAGGAGGTGCCAGGTCAGCCCAGCGATGACCCGCCACCTCATCTGGCTCCCAGCTACTCAAGACCCTCTCCAGACACTGAGGTTCTGAGTAGTCCCAACGTGGTCCCACTGGTCCCCGGCCCTGCGCATCGTCTGAGTTGTGTGGGCGCCCTGGCGCCTTCTAGTTCTCTAATACTTGAAGAGCAGTGTCCCCTGTGTTGTTCCCTCATTTGAAACATATTATGTGGCTTCTGTTTTTCTTACTGAACCCTAAATAATAAAATTGTCAATTATTACATGAGAAGACAACTTATCATTTATAATTTTTACTTTATGCTTTTCGAACAAGCTCTTCGTTTTATTGAGATAATATATATACCTTGTGATTTATAGGAAATGAAATCAAAGTTAAGTTTGATAAGATATTTCTAAATGTCCCACATTCAGCATCTAACTCTTCTGAACCATTTTTTGATTCATGGACAACAGTGTCCATGTTTTTCCCCCAACAAAATAATATCCGCCATGCTATACATCAAAAGTGTTGGTGAGGAGCTGGGATTGTGGCTCAGTGGTAGAGGGCTTGCCTCACATGTGGGAGGCACTGGGTTTGATCCTCAGCACCACATATAAATAAATGCATAAATACAGGTCAATCAACAACTAAAAAAAATTTTTTAAAAAAGTGTTGGTGATATAATATTCCTTAAGGGTTGGGGTTGTGGCTCAGTGGTAGAGCGCTTGCCTAGCATGTGTGAGGCACTGGGTTTGATCCTCAGCACCACATATAAATAAATAAATAAAATAAATATCCATCAATAACTAATAAAAATATTTTTAAAAATATTCCTTTAAAAGATGTTCCATTATTGGCCCCCAAATGGTTTTAGGTTATTGACACCTTTTTTGAAAGTTTTTTTTTAATACCAGCGATTGAATCCAGGGGTACTTGACCACTGAGCCACATCCTCAGCCCTATTTTGTGTTTTATTTAGAGACAGGGTCTCACTGAGGTGCTTAATGCCTTGTTTATTCTGAGAGTGGCTTTGAACTTGCAATCCTCCTGCCTCAGTCTCCCAAGCTGCTGGGATTACAGGCATGTGTCACTGCGCCCGGCTTCTGTTCTTGTTATGGATTGCTGTGTGATAAAGTCCCTCAACACAGTAGCTTAGAACAGCAGCCATATGTCTGGAATTCGGGCAGGGCTTGCTAATTACAGCTCCTCTCTGCTCCAGTGGTATTGACAAAGGAGGGCTAGGGGACGTCTTTCCAAGATGCTTCACTCTCTGGGCTGCAATGGTGCTCGCTGGCAATGGGCAGCTTGGCCAGGGGCTTCAGTTCTGCTCTCCAGGGCCTCTCCGCGGGCCTTCCTCCCAGCATGGTGGCTGGGTTCCATGATAGGTGGCAGGAGCTGCCAATCTCTTAGAGCCTGTGCCCAGAAACCGGCACAGCAGCACTTTGCCATTTTCTTTGCTCCAAACAGTCCCCAGAGCCCATTCTGGTTCCAGGGAAGGAGATAGAGACCCTGCACCTCGAGAGCTGTCATAGAATTTTGGGCTGTCTTTAAACTACCAGAGTGCCTCACAGTGGGGCCTTCTGGGCGCCTCTTCTTTTCTCGACAGACTAATTTGAACTTAAACCCATCTGGTGTTGAGGAGATCATCACACACGTTTCCTTTTCTTTCTGTGGTACTGGGGATCAAATCCAGGGTCTCACATACACTGGGTAAGCTCTCTACTAGCATTTTTGAAATTTTATTTTGAAACAAAGTCTTGCTGAGTTGCCCAGGCTGGACTCCAACTCATGATGCTCTTGTCTTGGCCTCCTGAGTGGCTGGGAGGATGGGTATGCACTGCTGCACCTGGTTATCACCACCACTCACCAGCAATACTGTGACTACTGCCAGCCACAAGAAGACAAGATTTGAATTGACAATAAGAAAAGAGGAGTGTCCTCTCCTGCCCAGTGTCCTTTGATCCATAATGTAGTCATTTTTTTTGTGGGGTGCTTTATCACTGAGCTACATCTCCAACCCTTTTCATTTTTTTTTTTTTTTTGGTACCAGGGATTGAACCCAGGGGCACTCGACCACTGAGCCACATCCCCAGCCCTATTTTGTGTTTTATGTAGAGACAGGGTCTCACTGAGTTGCTTAGTGCCTCGCCATTGCTGAGGCTGGCTTTGAACTCGCGACTCTCCTATCTCAGCCTCCCTAAGTGCTGGGATTACAGGCTTGAGCCACCGCGCCCGGCTCCTTTTCATTTTTTATGTTGAGACTGGGTCTTGCTAAATCGCTGGCGGTCTCCCTGAGTTGTTGAGGCTGGTAGCCTCAAACCTGCAGTCCTCCTGCCTCAGCTTCCCAAGTTGCTGGGGTCCCAGGTGTGTCATTGTGCCTGGCTGCTGTTGCTTTATTTCTATACAACACTGTGAGGTCACAACACACTGAATGTTTTTGAGATATGTCTTTGTCGTCTTTTTCTTTTGATAGGGCTCTTCTGCACCGAGTTGTTTTCTGATGATTTGGAACAACTGGAGAGACTGGTCTGAGATGGTAACATCTCCAGTGGAATGAAAAAGCCAGTGACTGACACTTGGAAGATGTGGCAGCGAGCACCAAGCCTGGGGCTTCTCCAGAAGAGTTGGCATATCAGGCTTGTTTATGCAAAATGGAGAGAGGAGCGAGACGGGAGAGCCTGCTGTCCCTTTCTTCTTTGCTTAGGTACATCTGTTGCGTGCTATTTTTTATTTCAGGGTTGATGGATTGGTGTGTGATGCATTTGGATTCAATACTTGGGCTGGAGCATCTCATATTTGCCCATCAACTTCACTTTGTAGCAGATTTACATTCCGTCTGGATGCCAGATTGAATTAAATGCTTTTTTAAAGCCTGCAGTCTGACAAAAATCTTTATCCACTCAGCACTTTCACCATATTTAAAAAATAAGCATCTGTGGTGAAATGATGCAGTCATGGCTTATTTTTGAGTGAAGGATCCAATCGAGGGCTGATGTACTTGGCTGCAGAGCGGATGATCCTGAGGCTGATACCCAGATTCCAGGGCTCTCTTCCCACCTCAGGTCATTCCACCCTGGTTCTGTCGGGATCTCTGGGTTGACAGAGTAGATTAATTCTCTCTCCCTTTTGTTGCTTTTGGTGCTGGGGATGGAACCCAGGGCCTCATGCAAGCTAAACACGTGCTGTAGCCCTGAGCTCTGCCCCACATCAAATTCTCTTTCTGAGGCACCTGCTGTATAATAAGCATTTCATTTCCATAACTTCTCTGCCTTCTTGTGGGAACCACATATGTTCCTGGGTTTGACAATTGGTCTCTTAACTTCTTGTCACCCAGCATCCACAGGAAGGACCCGTCGGAGGGTGACGAGGAGCAGGCTGCTGTTAGTAAGTGGATGGCCTCTGTCTGGAGGACGGCGTGAACCAGGTGCACCTTCTGTGGACCCCACCACTGTCCCCCTGTGCAACTGTTCTCGACCTTGTTTCCTCATCTGTAGAACAGGGAGAGTCACATCTACCTCATGTGGTTGTGGTGAGTTTAATTGTTCAGAGCATGTAATAGTTAACTGTTGCTGAGTAACAAATGCCCCCATTTAGCCCGTAAACAGCGGACATTGATTGCTCCAAGTCCTGGTAGCTCTGGATCCTGGAGTGGCTTGGCCCAGTGGTTCTGGCTCATGGACTCTCATGAGGCCAGGTCCACAGCTGGCTGGGGCTGTTGTCATCTGGCTTGGCTTGGGCAGGATCCATCTCCAAGATCACTCACATGACTATTGACAGGTTTTGTGCCTAGCTGTCCTTGTGACATGATGAACAGCTTCCCCGAAAGAGAGCCACGCCAGAGAGAGTGAGAGAGAGAGAGGCAGAGAGAGAACGCAGAGTCAGTCTGCAGGGGAATGCCAGTCTTTTAATAACTTCATCTTGGAAACGAGAGCCCTCGCTTTTGCTGTTTTGATCTACTAGGAGTGAATCACTGAGCCTAGCCCACACTCGACAGAAGGGTGTAGGCTCTTCTTTAGGGGATGCTGTTTGTAGTATGTCCTCCAAGGGTCCATGTGTTGGAAAAGCAGTCCTTACTGTGGTGAAGTCGGGAGGTGGTGGACCTGCAAGAGGTGGAGCCTTCTGAGGTGACTGGGTCCCTTGGGATGCTGCCCTGGGGAGAGATTAAGGACCTTGGTTGTTCTTGCAAGGGCGAGTTGTTATAAAAGAGCAAACTGATCAGCTGTGGTGGTGCACACTTATAACCCAAACAACTCAGGAGGCTGAGGCAGGAGGATAGCAAGTTTGAGGCCAGCCTCAGCAACTTAGTGAGACCCTGTGTCCAGATAAGATTTTAAAAAAAAGAGTTGGAGCCGGGCGCAGTGGCGCAAGCCTGTAATCCCAGCACTTAGGGAGGCTGAGACAGGAGAATCGCGAGTTCAAAGCCAGCCTCAGCAAAGGCGAGGCGCTAAGCAACTCAGTGAGACCCTGTCTCTACATAAAACACAAAATAGGGCTGGGGATGTGGCTCAGTGGTCGAGTACCCCTGAGTTCAATCTCTAGTACCCAAAAAAAAAAAAAAAAAAAAGGGTTGGGGATGTGGCTCATGGGTAGAGCACTTGCCCTGCATGTGAGAGGCCCTGGGTTCCAAAGACTGGCACACGTACCCACTCTCCAGCCTCCTGTTCTGTGCTCTCCCTCTCCCCCCTCCCCCCATGGTGCCATCTGCCGTGGGAAGTAGCCAAGGGGACTCGCTAAGGCTGAGCACGTGTCAGCAATAGGTTTGTTTTTTTTGTTTTTTTTTTTTTTAGTTTTTGAGATGGTCTTATGGTCTTGAACTCTGGGTTCAAGGATCCTCCTCCTGCCTCAGTCTCCTGAGTACTTGGGACTACAGGCGTGTGCCCCATGCCTGGCTTAGCTCTGTGCTCCGAGCCTCCACAGGTGTGAACTAAATCAGCCTCCTTGTTGATAAAGTGCCCACCATGGAAGATGCACTAACATAGGGGACAAGTGCCAAAGACTCTGCTGCCCTATCCTGTAGCACGCACTGCAGTTCTGGGCCACAGCAGGTATGCAGAAAGTGATCACCTGATCGATAAGCGAAGCTGACAAATTCAGTTCTCCATGAGTTAATTTCCAGGCAGCTTTTAGAGACACTCCTGCTTTTATCAGGCAAAAGGATTTTTTTTTTAAAGGTCTGCAGACAGAACCCAGGGGTGTTCTATTCCTTAGCTATATCCCCACCCTTTTATTTTTTTTGGTACTGGAGACTGAACCCAGGGGTTCTCTACCACTGAGCTGCATCCCCAGCCCTTTTTATTATTACTATTTTTTATTTTGAGACAGAGTCTTGCTAAGTTGCTGAGGCTGGCCTCTTGCCTCAGCCTCTCAAGTTGCTGGGATTACAGGTATGTGCCCTAGAGGCAAAAGGAATTTTGGGCTCTACAATACATTGTATTGTATACATTTGGGGACCAGGAGGTCTCCTCGGTTGTGCTGAGTCAGCCCAGTGTCTCTCTGCCCGGCGCTCAGAATTCACCCCAGCACCTGCTGCTGCCTCTTGCCCACTGGGAAGGAAGTAGTTTGCTACGGGGGCAGCGCCCCGGCACCACCTCCGTGTCTGCTTATCCCTGGCAATTCTACATTTCAAAAAGTCAGAGGTGATTTTTCAAAAATGAATTTATTTCACTATGGAGCATAATCACAAATTTGAACAAAGAAGAAAAAGGAAACCAACCCCAACCCCAACCCCAACCCCACCTACTTCTACAGACCCAGAGGGACCACCGCTGCGTCGGGACGCTCCCTCCCCGGGCCTCCCGGGAGCGGCCGCCTGCCCTCACTTGGTGGCTTACGTCCTGCCTCTTTTCCCTTAACTTGGTGACATGAGCTCTGTACTGCTTGGTCTTCCCACACCATTTCAGGAGAGGAGTAGTGATTAACCAAGCCTCACATTTCTCATCGACTTCAAACAGTTCTTTATGAAATAAATACATTTATTTTAATGTGTTATATTCCAGTATGATTTTTGCGCATGCTCTTTTGCCTTTTTATCATTTTCTTTAAATTAGTCACATTAACCAGTAGGGGCAGATGGGCGTCCCTGGGAATGTCAAAACCTCTTTCTCTAGAAATTTATTTCTCCTACTTCTAAACTTGGAAAGTCCTCAACCTGTTTTTATATGGCTTCAAAAGTTCATCTGGAATTAATTTTGAGGTTTAGTATGACATAGGGGTCTAAAAAAATGTCCCCCAGAAACTACAAACCAACTGGGCTAAAATTATTCACGGCATGGTCTTGCATGATCCTTTTCATTGATGATTTTTTTTGTGTGTTTTAAGGGAGATGGAAGCAGGGCCTTGTGCATGGTGGGAAAACCCTCTATACCTTCAGTACTGTGATTCTTTTTCTTTAATTAATTAGTATTGAATCCAGATGCACCTTACCACTAAGCTACATCCTCAGTCCTTTCTGTTTATTTTTGGCACCAGGGATTGAACCCAGGGATGCTCAACCACTGAGCCACATCCCCAGCCCTTTTGAGATAGGGTCTTGCTAAGTTGCTGAGGCTGGCCTCAGACTTGCAATCCTCCTGCCTCAGCCTCCCAAGCTGCTGGAATTACAGGCATGTTCTAATGTGCCTGGCTCTTCTTATTTTTGTGAGCAGGGTCTTACTAGGTTGCTGAGGCTGGCCTCAAACTTGAGGTCATCCTGCCTCAGCCTTCTGAGCCTCTGGAATTATAGGCGTGAGCCACTGCATCTGGCACGATTCCTTTTAAAATCACCTCTTATTTAAAATGTCTACTTGTGGCAGATTGTTTCATGGGCTCATCTATTTTGCACCAGTAACTTTATATTTAAAAAAAGGAGGAATTATTGAAGTCAGGCCTCAGTTAAAAGAGGAACTTGGTCCAGCTGGGTAAGCTCTGCCCCTTCACTGCTCAGATTGCCAAAAAAAATGAACTGAGGTGCGAAAGTGGAAATGTGAATCCACTTCGTCCACACCCAGAGAGCTGGCCCGTGGCTGGAGTGTGACAGCACTCACTGCCCCTACACTCAAGTTCATAGAAGAGGTCCTCTCACAGAGCCAGGGCCAGCGTTACAAAACCCACCTGGGCCCGGGGTAACCGGGTGCTGGGGCGTGTGCTCACCTACTCCAGGCCGGGGTTCATCCCTTGTACTGAAAACCAAAACAGAAATATAAGAAAAGAAAATGCGACTCCCATACCAAGGCGGCAGCTGCCTGCATACGGCACCCCCAAGCCACGGGCACCTGAGGCACGCTAAGAAACGGGGCGGGGACTGCTGACTGTTGGATGGAGATTCGGTAAATGCCACAATGATCGTCATTAAATCAAAGAAAATTAGAGAAGACATCTTTAATCAACTGAGCAAGAATGGAATCCTGCCTTCTTAAAAGCAAATAAGGCTGGCTGATATCCTGGTGGGATAAATGACTTGGCAGATGAAGGCAGCAGATGTCACATGACTAGGCGTCGCCAACTACTTGTTACAGCACCTCGAACTGTTACTGAACAAGTGGCTCAGCCAGCCCCAGGGCTTCGGGGGAACAGGACTGGACACTGGGCACAGCCCTAATTGAAAGACTCATTTAAAGCACACCTTGGAAAAGACAGGGTGGGACCACAGGGTCCTACCTGGGCTTGCCTAGGATCTGAGTGAAATTCAGTGAATTCCACACCCTGAGATTCGGGAGAAACCCTTCATTTATTAGCTTCAGCCCTGTGCAAACTCTCCCAGGCAGGGTCACGGGGCTACAGGCCCCTGCGGGCGAGGTGTTGGAGTTGCAGCATTGGAACTCTGCCAGGGACAGGAGGGTGACTGAGCAGACAGTTAGGCCAGGTGGCCACGGGACTTTGGAAGTAGCCAGGAGTTCCTGAAGAGGGTGAGCCCAGGAAAGGGCTTTGGGTCCAGAAAGCCCACGCCCTGGAATTTTGAATGGCTGCATGAAGGACCGGGGAGCAGCAGTGAGAGGCCAGTAGCCCCAGGTGCAGGCTTCGCCTCAGGAAAGAGAAACCCCCAGGGAAGGTGCGCCTCAGCACCCCAGTGAACGAGAAGAGCAGCCAAGGAGCTAAGGGACCCAGAAACGAACTCACCACCGCTGCCACCCAGGGGCACCTGTAGGTGCTCAGGACACAGGACAGCACAACGGCTTCACTGCACCTGGCAGGCGTAGGTCCCAGCAAGGTATGCTTCAGGGTGCCAGAGGCCAGGGGACAGCACACAGGATGCAGAGCGGTGGCCGTGACCCTGACCCTGGGAGAGCACAGCTCAGCATGTGCTGCTTGGGCAGGAGCCTACTCAGACCAGGTGACCTTGCATGGAGCTTCTCTCCGCCCTATGCCAACCCTAGGGGCCCCTGAAGATAAGCCAGGCTGGACCCCTGAGTTCTGCTGCCAAGTCCAAACGCTGCTGGGAGCAGAGGCCAGGAACCCCGGGTGGGACTCGGCATCCCCGAGGTGGGGTATTTAGTGTAGTCTGGGGGCCACAGTCCCACTTGCCCCTGTTGTTGAGGACATTGAGCTTCTCTTAAAAGCACCTCCTGCAACCTTGATGACGATGAGGGTGGGTTTCACCATGAAGGGTCCCCAGTGGGGTCCAGGCCTGTCTGAAGAGTGGAGTGGAAGGAAAAGCAGCAGGTGGGCCCTTGAAGGGGACAGAGTGGGCCAGCCTGGTGCTCAGTGATGGGCCAGCTGGAGAGAGCTCGGCATTAGAAGGCAGCTCACACCTGGCAGAGGATGCCCTTCCCCTGACCCCGCTTCCTGGGCACCCAGGGACCAGCCGGGAGGGGAGACCACGGCATGCTGCAGCCCACCGCTGCTCGCTCTGCAGATGGCTTTGGTATCATCACGGCAAAGAGCTGAGTGGCCTTAGACTGTCATGGGTCAGTGGAAGGGGGCTGACCGTGGCCTGTGGGGAAGCCTGGCCACGGTGCCCACAGCCCAGGACGGACAGTCAGAGCTCCTCCTTGTTGCTATCAAGGGACTGGAGTGGAGGCCCCGGAGCCAGGGGTTGACCTCCTGGCCTGTGGTCACCAGGCTGCCGGCTGCTGTCCTCCAGGTGCTGGTCCATGGCGGCATAGTCCTGCAGGAGCCCGCTGGCCACTCCATGCTGCCGAAGGCTCTCGGTGCTCATGAGCCCTTGCATCCTCAGGTACCCCTGCTGGCAGAAGGGAGGCAGCTTCCGGCGCGTTAGGGTGAACAGGAAGCAGGACTCTACACGAAAGCAAAAGAAGAATGAGTTGGGCTGGGAGGCGTGGGGGTGGTGCAGGGAGAAGAGCTGCCCAGTGGGGGCCAAGACACTGTGCTGGGCCTTGCCCAGGACCTTCCAGCCCTTGAAACTGCCACCTGACCTTTCTGGCTGTCTCCCGCATGACCTGGGTAGTCATGGATCGTGACCCTCCGTGAGGATACAAAAACAGGAGGTTGCCGACTTTTTGGTAGAATAAGCCTCCGAAGTGAAAGCAAAGCCCAGCAATGACTAGGGCAGGAGCTCAGTCCCCTTGAGCACACCCTCAGCCTTCTCTTCTAGAGACCTGCTTGGATGTGGTGGGAATTCAGTGGTCATTCCCGTTGTGAGCTCAGAACCACCTTGCAAATACTGTATGCCAAGTTCTATTCTAAACACTGTGGGGACAAAAAAGATAAAATATTCTGTCCTGCGCAGGATGGAAATCATACCTTTGTCCAGAGTATACACACAGTATATACTACCTGCCTGTTACTTACTTATTGTGATTACCAGATGACAGTGGCGGTATCTCAGGGCTTGTGTTTAGGTAACATGTACTTGATAATGACCCCCAAACATGAAAACAATCATGGTGGCAATTTGGATGTATTGAAAACAAGCTGTAAAATACTTCTTTTCAGTGAAAAGATGACTGTTCTAGACTTAATAAGGAAAGAAAACAAATCATGTGCTATGGTTGCTAAAATCTATGGTAAGAACACATTTTCTATCTGTGAAATTGTGATGGGAAAGAAATTCAAAGTGGTTATTCTGTTGACTACAAACTGCAAAAGTTATGGCCACAGTGCATAGTAAGTGCCTAGTTAAGATGGAAAGGCAATAAATCAGTGGGTGGGAGACATGAGAGAAAACTTGTTCCAACTGACATCAACGTGCTGCACCTGAAATCATCGGGCCTATGTGAGGACTTTAGCAAGGGACCCTGGACATGACTGACACCACGCCATGTGCTGCAGGTACAAGGTCTGGTTCTATCCACAGTTTCAGGCATCCACTGGGGGTCTTGGAATGTGTCCCCTGCAGAAAAGGGGGGACTGCTGTACTTAGACGGCTTTGAATGAAAAAAGAGAAGAGAGAAAGTGGATGTAGGCTGAGTCTCCTGTGGGAGTGAGACTGGCCAGAAGAAAATGGTATGTCAAGAGCTTCTGCAGCTGCGGAGAAGCCTTTCTACCTTCCCAGGCCCTTTCATCTCACGTAAGAAGGGGGCACATGACGGGGGACACTGTAGGGCTCGTGGGGGCAAATAGGCTGAAAGGAGCCCCATGGTGTCCCTCTGACTCTGAATTCTGGCACGGGGACACCAGCAGGACAGGTAGACAATCCTCCCTGAGCAGGGAAGAGAGCAGGTGTCCTGCTGGAGGACGGCAGGACAGTGAGGCGGCCGTCTATCCAGCACAAACTTCTGCCGATGTCACCCCCTCTGCAGGGTGTGGTGGGCCCAGGTGCCCAGCAGTCGGAGGTCAGAGCTAGCAGCTGGGGGTAGGGGTTGATAGGAGCTGCCATCTGCCCGCTGACCATCTGCCAGGAGGATTCGTCTCAGTTCAAGGCCGTGGCTCAGTGGCTTGCCCTGTCCAGAACCATCTAGAAAGGGAGCCAGGAGGCTGACGGCCTGGCATGACGCATTGGTGGGGCCCACAGTCAAGGTGGGAGCTCCCTCTGACACACATGGCTTTCTTGTGTAGTCTGGACATCTCAGGAGACAGACAGGTATTGCGGAACCGAGGGCTCGACTCTGACATAATTTCAGGGATCAGTGTCTGATCAAAGCTAAGGACTCGAAGACTGCCAGTTCTTCAGAGTTGTTTGACTCTGGCTCTGTGAATTAACCTTGTGCATTTACATATGTTTAGATTATCAGTTTAAAAAGTATTTATATAAGTAGACAAATGTGTATTTTTATAATATATAAACATAAAATATATATACATTATATAATTTACATATAGTATATGTAATTAATATGTGTAATAGTATATGTAATTTTTACATATATGTAAATTATATAATGTATATGTATTTCTTGTACTGGGGATTAAACTCAGGGGTGCTTAACCACCGAGTGACATCCCCAGCCCTTTTATTTTGAGACAAGGTCTTGCTAAATTGCTGAGGCTGGCTTTGAACTCACGATCCTCCTGCCTTAGAGCTGAAGTGTGTGCCACCATGCCCAGCTAAATTATCAGTCTAAACTCTTGTTTCCAGGCGTCTCCCACAATACATACAGCTTTCTTCCTTCCTCCCTCCCTCCCTCTCTCCCTTCCTTCCTTCCTCTCTCTGTTTCTTTCCTCTTTCTCTTTCTTCCTTCCTTTCCTTTCCCTCCCTCCTTCCCATCCTTCCTTCCTTTCCTCCTTTCCTTTCTCTCTTTCTTTTCCTTCTTGGTAATAGGGATTGAACCCAGAAATGCTCTTCTGCTGAGCAATGTCCTTATCCCTTTTTATTTTTATTTTGAGACAGAATCTTGCCCAGGCTGGCCTCAAACTTTCAATCTTCCTGCCTCAGCCTCTATTTTGAACTATTCTTTTTTTTTTTTTTTTTTTTGGTACTGGGGATTGAACTCAGGGGCACTCGACCACTGAGCCACATCCCCAGACCTATTTTGTGTTTTATGTAGAGACAGGGTCTCACTGAGTTGCTTAGCCCCTTGCCGTTGCTGAGGCTGGCTTTGAACTCGCGATTCTCCTGTCTCAGCCTCCCTAAGTGCTGGGATTACAGGCTTGAG
>CM053403.1:10202063-10260489 GCA_028644305.1 Xerus rutilus | reverse complement strand
ATCTTCTCTTTCCCTCTGCAGTTTTTTTTTTTTTGGTACCAGGGATTGAACCCAGGGGTACTCGACCACTGAGCCACATCCCCAGCCCTATTTTGTGTTTTATGTAGAGACAGGGTCTCACTGAGCTGCTTAGCACCTCGCCGTTGCTGAGGCTGGCTTTGAACTCGCGTTCTCCTGTCTCAGCCTCCCAAAGTGCTGAGATTAGAGGTGTGCACCACCATGCCTGGCTTGCAGTGGTTTCTGCCTGTTCACCCTGAGACCCAGGCTTTGGTGAGGGTGTCTACACAGGGCTCTCCCACCCCCTCTCTGGCTGTGCTGATGGGGTGCCCAGCCCTGCTCAGGTCAGTGTTTTTTGTAGGGTCTGAGCTCAGGGGAGCTGCTCTCTTTTCCTGCCAGTCCTCTAGCTGTATTTTGGGGGCACTGTCCTGGGAAGGGGCTGCAGGGAACGTGGAGCTCACCCCCTTGGGGGCGATGGACTGGAGTTCTGGGCCCTGGGTCTCCCTGGCCGTCCCTGCACCTCCCCTTTGCTCTCCTGGGAAACCGTGTTACCTGCGTAGAAGCTCCGCAGGTCGGTGTCCAGACAGTTCTCCAGGAAGCGCCGCAGGGGTAGGATGTGGCTCACGGGCGCCGTCCAGTCGGTCAGGAAGTCTTCCATGATGTGGTGGATGGCCGTGGGCCGCGGCAGGGGCCACTGTGCGGGGCGGAACCTCACCTCCTGCTCTGTGGAGGAGGCGGCACGTCAGGGCCAGGCTGGCCTCGCACTGTCCCACACGCTCCCTCCTGCCTGCTCCCATGCATGCCTGCGAGGGCTGTGGGCTTGTTCAACCAGGAGGGCTGACGCGAGGGCGAGGAGCTGGGTTGTCACTCTGGCCCCAGAGGGCAGCACCAGGACGCACAGCTTGAGGCTGGTGTTCTCCTGCCTCCCGTGGACTGAGGCTGCCTCACAGCCAGCCTTTCCCCCAAAGGCTCAGCCCAGCCAGGAAAGGCTCCAGGGCTCGCTGGTCCAGCCTCCCGCCCTCCCCCAAGGAGTCCACTGAGCCAAGACCCGACCACTGCTGTGCTCGCACAGTCTCTAGAGGCCAGTCGCACCACAGGCAGCTGCACCTCCCAGGTGCTCGGTTACTGTTGGCCTACAGCCTGTCCTCCTACCTGCTGGCACCACCTCTGCCCTGGGGACAAACCCTGCTGGGCCACCCTCTTCCACTGGAGCCCTTCAAGCTCCGAAGAAGTCACAAGTCGTCTGTTTATTGGTAGCTAAGCCAGAACTGCTGTCACTCTGTGGGACTGGTGGATTTATCCTCATGCAATCCCACCAGGAAGGGACGACTGTCACTCCCATTTTACAGACAAGGAAGCAAGGCTCAGAGAGGTTAAGGAACAGTCCAACGTTACTCAGCAATGAAAGGACAGACCTAGGAATTTTGCCCAGCTCCTCTGTCCTGTGTGAGTCAGTCCAGTCCCTCGCCATGTTCCTCCTAATATTCAAGCTACAGCCCCTCGCCCACGTGGTCAGCGTCCTTTGGAGACACTGTGGCACGACGGTGCCCCTCTTCCTGTGTGGTGCCTGGCGGATCGTGGTACTCCGGCGTGGCCTGTGCAGGCCATGGTATGTGCCAGAATCTGGAAATGGCATTTTTCTTGGAACTTCTGTCCCTGTTAGGTCTCTGGACAGGGTCCCCCAGGGGGTCCCCTCTGTCAGCTGAAGGAGTGCCGGGAGGACTGAGCTGTGGCAAGCCCAGCGCCCGCTCACCGGTGGGGAGGTGTCTGTAGTAGTAGATGACGGGGTGGAGGAAGTTAGACAGCCAGGCATCTTCTGTGTGACCCACGGAGCGGTCATAGAAGAAGACGTCCTTGTCGGGCCCAGAGAAGTTCTTGCCGTACTCCATGTTGACGACCCAGAGCCCGTGCCTGGCCGTCCTCCCCGTCAGCGTCTCCAGCTGCGCCAGCATCTGCATGGGGAACTCCTCCAGGTACTCAAAGGCCGAGGCATTCCTGGGGTGGCAACACGGGCCTCGGTGGCGGCAGGGGACAGGAGTGGGCGCGGCCGCCTGTCCCTTCCCTATGGCACGGGCGCATGGCGGCCCTCGGGGGCTCCACACAGCTTGGTTTACCTTGTTGTCGGTGCTGGGTGGAACCCAGGGCCCCCACGTGCCAGGTGCGCGCCCACCGAGGAGCCCGCCCAGCCCGCACGCACCTGTGTTGACCCCACTGTGACAACCACTCTCTGACCTCGGAGGGCTTCCAGAAAACTCTGCACCCTGAAGCGCAGGTGGAGGAAAGAGCGCTCCAGGCCAGCAGGCCGCCCAGCCCTGGGAGGGAGTGGCCAGGAAGGAGGCCAGAGCGCAGGGAACTGGCCAGAGCTGGAGGGGAGGCCACGGAGGCCGAGGAGGCCGAGGTGGGAGCCACGTGGGCCCTGATGGGAGCTCCAGCTCTCCCTGAGGAGTGGGCAGCAGGGACCACCTCGGCGACCTCCCTCCAGGGGCCACTCTGGCCACTGTGCTGAGAGCAGATCGGGCTGCCGGTGGCTGGTGCCTCAGCGAAGGGGGCGCCGCTGGGGGCAGGAGGGGAACGGGCGGCCGGCCAGAGCTGTGGGTTCCCACACAGCTGAAGGTGGGGCTCACGGGATCCGCCCACAGGCTGGGTGTCGGGGCAAGTGACGGGTGCTGAGTGCAGTCCCTGCCCTTGGCTGTGCCAGGTCCAGGGTGGGTCTAGGGCTGTCCTCCATGTCCCCGCCCCCCTTCCCTGCCCCAGCTGCCTTCCAGCCAGCCCCCGCTGTGCTCTGCGCTGTGCTCTTCTCAGGCACCTGTCCTCTGTGATCCGCTGCTTACTGCCTGACAGGGATCAGGACTAGGCGGGTCCTGGCCTGTGGGAACTCCCACTGCTGGGGACTGAACTCCCAGAGGTGCCCTGGTACCGCAAAGGGTTTCTACCAGTGACCTTGACTTCTTCCTTCCCCGCTGCAACACTATTATCCTCATTTTGCAAGAACGGTTCAGAGAGGTTAACTAACTTGCCCCAGGTCACACAGCAAGAATTGGATAAACCCAGACTTCGTACCCAGGACCATCTGCCTGACTTCACTGATTTTCTTCCCCCAGAATAGATTTTTTTTTTCCCTGCAGGACTCATTTTAAGAAGGAAGAACTGGGCTACTCTTCATACAGAACGGGAGGAGACGGCCTTCGGGTGCGTGGGTGAAGCTGAGGTGGGAGGCGGGACAGGGTGGGCTACTCACTCCTTCAGCAGGATGACGTCAGCCAGCACGCCGAACATCTGGTAGAGCCCGGAAGCCTCGTTCACGCGCCGGAGGATGGCGCTGGGCAGCTGTGTGATGGGCAGCTCGGTGGAGGGCCAGGCCATGCCGTGGTGCCGCTGCTCCAGCAGCCGGTGGACAGCACGCACTGAAATGGCCAGAGGGATGAAGGGCCTGCGGCACTTAAGATTTTATCTTTGCTCTTTCTGTGGGAGGTACAGGCCTTCGAGGTGGAGCTGGGGTCAGCCAAGGATCTGGTCAAGCTCCAGATGGTACCTGTTCTCTGCTTTGGCCATGCACACGCGGGACAGGGACACCACCCAGTGCACCCCCGGGGATAAGCAGGCAGAAAAATGGGTGGGACTGGGTGGGCCCACACGCCCGGGTCTGCCCACCTTTGTTTGAGGCCCTCTGCACAGGGAAGTCCCTACACCGTCACCTCACACGGGAGGCCAACCCAGGCCCGGAGCCTCCATTTCCCCCAAGAGCTGCCCACCTGGAAAGTCTCAGATGGCGCCCCCTCCCACCCAAGCCCAATCTGTCTCTCCCGCTATTTTGAGGCACTCTGAATATTTGCACAGGGTGTGGGAACAGCCGGTATCTAAGCCCACAGGGAGGTGGCTTCCTGTCCCTGGGGCTGCTGGCTTCTGGGTCCTGGGAGGAGCAGGGCACACAGACACCTGCTCCCCCACAGCTGACCAGCGAACACCCTGAGCTGTGAGGGCCAGGGCGTGACAGAGAGTCTGCGTGGAGGGACCTGGTGGGCCGAGAGCCCGATGCCTGGCTCAGGGAGGGGTGACAGCCGGCTGAGGCTGGGGAAGGCGGAGGAGGCACAGCTCGGGAGTGTGGAGGCCGGAGTGTGGAGGCCACAGCTCGAGGTGGGGGTGGGCGCCAGGTGCAGCGCCCATCAGTGCAGCGTGGGAAGGAATGGGGACATCAGGGCCCCGCTGGCACTAGCCCTGCAGAGGCTCTGAAGTGTCCGGGGAGGGAGCCCAGAGAACTGTAAGCCAGGAGGATGAGGCCTGTGCTTAAGGAAAGGCGGTTCCTGCAGGCACCGCGGCCCAGGATAGTGGGGCGAGGCCAGGGCCAGGAGGCCAGCCAGGAGGCCAGCCAGGAGAGACCCGCCGTCTCCCCGCTTCCCCTGGAGGCCAGGGCCAGGAGGCCAGCCAGGAGGCCGGCCAGGAGGCCAGCCAGGAGAGACCCGCCGTCTCCCCGCTTCCCTTGGAGGCCAGGGCCAGGAGGCCAGCCAGGAGAGACCCGCCGTCTCCCCGCTTCCCCTGGAGGCCAGGGCCAGGAGGCCAGCCAGGAGGCCAGCCAGGAGAGACCCGCCGTCTCCCCGCTTCCCTTGGAGGCCAGGGCCAGGAGGCCAGCCAGGAGGCCGGCCAGGAGAGGCCCGCTGTCCCCCGCTTCCCCTGGACTGTCTCTCGGTGGGATGATGCGCAAGGCCCAGGCAGACATATTACCCTCCCTCCCTCCCCCCAAGGGCTATCAGCGGCGCGGGGACAGCAGTTAGTCGCCTGTGCGCCCAGGGCTGCTTCCCATTTGCCCGACGCTTCCTGGTTGGGTGTAGCTGTGGAGTTGCACAGGCGTGGATTCCAACTCCACCTCTGCCATCCCGACTGGGCGACGTTGGGCAGGTTACTTAACTTCTCTGTGTTAGAGTTGAAATAACAGGATCTGTTTCATGGGGCTGGGGATGAAGTGTGTGGAGCTGGGGGGAAGGATGGGAACAGAGGAAGCAAGAGAGCCGGGGCAGTGGCGGCCAGGACGGCAGGAACGGGGAAACGGGGAAACGTGCTTGGGATGGTGACGCCAGGCAGTCGAGCTGGTGCACAGACGGCGGAGCCTCCTCCAGGCTCCCTCCCGACAACACACAGGCTATAAACATCATCTGGGGATCAACAGCAAAGCACATGATGTCTCCCTGCCAGACAAGGACACTGGCGAGCAGAACCGCCATCAAGGTCAAGTGGGACATCGAATTCAACGTGGGGACAGCAGGAGGCCGCAAGGGACCCTCGGGGGTTTATGGCAAAATTAACTGGTTTAAGCGAGGGCACCCACTCAGCAGCCTGAGGAGCCACCGGTGCCACTGTCTGTGCCCACAAGGCTGCAGGTGGGACCTTCCCTGTACCCTCCGGTTCCACAGGCAGCTGTGGATACAGGGTTTGATGGCCCCACAGGAGCAGGACTCATTCTTAAGCCACAGCTGCTGACGACAGCACCCACTCTAGCCTGGAGGAGGAGGCATGGAGTCCCCCCTCCTGGGCTGATTCTTTAGAAAATGCTGCTTTATATCACATTGACAATTATGGTATTTATAATGTTTAACTTAATCATAGGAACCATAATAATCCCAATAGTTCTTACCACCTTATTATCCTGAAGAGATTTATCTTCCTTCATAGGATTTTTACCCAAATGAATTATTATTCAAGAACCAACAGCCTGGCGAGGTGGTGCACGCCTGTATCCCAGCAGCTTGGGAGGCTGAGGCAGGAGGATTGAGAGTTCAAAGCCAGCCTCAGCAACTTAGCAAGGCCCTAAGCAACTTAGCAAGACTCTGTCTCTAAATAAAATATAAAAAGGGCTGGGGATGTGGCTCAGTGGTTAAGTACCTCTGCGTTCAATCCCCAATACTGGAAAAAAAAAAAACAAAAAAGAACTAACAAAAAAATGACAGCATTATTCTACTAACATTCGCAGCTAGCCTGGCATGGTGGCGCCTGCCTGTAATCTCGGCTACTGGGGAGGTTGAGGCAGGAGGATTGATTGCATGTTTGAGGTCAGCCTGGGCCACTTATCAACCTCTCAAAATACAAAGGGCTGAGATGTAGCTCAGCAATACAGGCCCCTGGGTTCAATCCCCAGTACCGGTAAAAAGGAAAAACAAAAAAACAAACAGCTGTGCCTGTCAGTGTTATTAAATCTCTATCTTTGCATATGATTATCTTATTGCACATCCCTACAATATTTCCAACAATAAATGACATAAAAACAAAAGGACAACTGGAAAATATGAAAGAACCTTTTTTTTTTTTTTTTTTTTAATCCCTGTGGTGCTAGGAGTTGAATCCAAGGCCTAGTTGTGGAGAGCAGGCTGTGCCTGGTGCCGAGCGCCCACCTGAGTTACTCCATCTTACAAAGCAGCGGCCTGCCCTGACCTACCGCAGTTTAAGTCCAGGGCTGAAGCAGGGTGACTCGGTAGCTTGTCTAGGCAAATAGATAGCCACCAGATACCAGACGCCCTGGACTTACCCACCGGCTGCCCAGCACAATCAGAAGGCACAGACTGGTAAGTTAATCGACTGTGCTAATAAAAGGGACGCTGGTGAACTTATCGAATTAAATCAGAGGCACATGGGTGTGTGAGGTGTCAAGCCCAGGAGCTTATCAGGCATGCCAGACCTCTGAATGCCACCCCGCCCCTGGAAGGTGACAAGAGAGGCACCTGGGATGATCCTCTTAGGCCTCTGCTGAGGACCCAGGAGGCAGTCAGCTGAGCTCCTGTCCAGGCCTCATCTCTGCCTCACCTCTCTGCCTGAGGAGGCCGCTCTGACACCACCCTGCCCCCCAGCACACCCCCCTGCACAGCTCTGTGCCCTGAGCAAGCCCTCTGGCTGTTTGTGGTCTAATCTGGTCACCCTCTGTGATTTTCTTCCTTTGTACCTGCTCTCCGCCTTTGCAGTGGGCAAGGCCTCTTGAATCCCTGTGGCCATCTTAA
This sequence comes from Xerus rutilus, assembly GCA_028644305.1. NCBI lineage: Eukaryota > Metazoa > Chordata > Mammalia > Rodentia > Sciuridae > Xerus > Xerus rutilus. The sequence goes on along the minus strand of CM053403.1, from coordinate 10,253,512 downwards.
CCCTTCCTCAGCCACTCTGGAATCTCTATGTTCTTGTGTTAGTGTGACATGTGACTTCATATTAGTAATCAGATTGGACAGGAAGAAAGGAACCTGGTTACCCAGGGGACCATGAGGATTTGGGGAGTTAAAGTGAATGAAAATGATGTAGATTGTGAATTTATTTATTTTGGTCCTGGGGATTGAACTCAGGGGTGCTTAACCACTGAACTACATCCCCAGCCCTTTTTTATATTTTGCTTTTAGACGGCCTCGCTAAGTTGCTGAGGCTGGCTTTGAACTCATGATCCTCCTGCCTCAGCTTCCCCAGCTGCTGGGATTACAGGTGTGCGCCTCCATGCCCGGCCTTGTGGATTTATTTTATTCAATAAATTTTACCGTTATGGAAAGGCTCCCGCGTGCCTGGCCTAGGTCTGCGGCCCGCTCCGGCTGAGCACTCCCGCACACTAAGCCCAAGCCCTACCAACAAGCCACACCCTGCACAAAACAAACATTTTTCTACCATTGCTATACATTTCCTCTCTCGCCCTGGTGCCAACATTGTGTATGGGACTAGGAATTTAGGTTTCACAGACAGGGAGCCTTCAGAGCCGGAAGTAAGTACTTTCTACTTGACTCAGGATAACAAGGATTCTGGACTTGATCTTCCATGGGCCCAGCAGCTTCTGCTCTGCAACTCTGGATGGAATCTTACATCCATTGAGTGTACATCAAACACTTTAAGCTAAAAAGTTACCAAATGGATGGGATGCAACCCCAGGAAAATTTAGTGAGCAGCTAGATATGCTAGTCAACTGGCTTTGATCTACTTCTTTCTCTGTAAAGGAGTAAAGAAGGTGGGAGAATGGAGCTGGGGCTGGGGCTCAGTGGTAGAGCACCTGCCTGGCATACGTGAGGCCCTGGGTTCGAGCCTCAGCACCACATAAAAATAAGGAAATAAAATTAAGTTATTATGTCCAACTACAAAAAAATACTAAAAAAAAAAAAAAAAAAAAAAGAAGAAGGTAGGAGAAGCCCCAGCAGAATTGAAGCTGCTCTTTTGAATTTTGCAATTCAATATGAATATTTGACTGGAATTTAGTAAAAAGAAGATTTGACCTGTCTTTACAATTACAGTTTATCAAATGTTGGTTATTCTCAAGAAATCACAAAGATCCTCGCACGTTATACCTCTTCTTTGGTGCTCAGAGTCAGAAGAGCGGGCAGCACCCTATGCCTTTCAACTCAAGTTGAGTTACGCAAAACCAGGGCCTCTAATAGGTCTTCATAACAATCTTTTTCATAGGAATATCTATGTATATGGAGGATGTAGCAACTGATGAGTTCCATTAACAACAAGTGAGAAAGTCATCAAAACTCTGACCCTCAGATCTTCCTTGAGAAAAATGAGGATTTGGCTAGTGGCTCATGCCTGTAACCCCAGTGACTACAGGAGGCTGAGGCAGGAGGACTGCAAGTTCAAGGCCAGCCTCAGCAACTTAATGAAGCCCTGTCTCAAAATAAAAATAAAAAGGGTTGGGGATGTGGCTCTGGTAGTCATGTGCCTAGCATTTGTGAGACCCTGGGTTCCATCCCCAGCACTACCAAAAAAAAAAGAGAGAGAGAGAGGGAGAGAGGCTGGGTGGCCCAGGTGGCTCACGCTCAGCCTACTGAACATACTCAACCCACACAAATTCCCTTCTCTCCCTCGCTGTCTAGTTCCAATTTATCCTCAAAATCACAAAGCATCCATTCTAGGTTGGGCATTATTCTTGTACAATAAGTTAAATTATTTTTCAAAAATATGTTTTAGTATTGGATATGGTTAACAGAAAATTTATACCCCCAGTACTGAGAGTTGTGAATCAGAATTAATATAATCTGTTGGCAATTTTTCTTCAAATGTGTCAGAACACAGAGTGTGTGTGTGAGTGAGTGTGTGTGTGTGTGTGAGACATGCTTCCCTAGCTGGGGGGTGCCCAGGAATTACCTTATTCAGCCTCAGGACAGCCCTGTGTAGGCAGAAGTCACTTCCTTTTCACCTCTGATGTTAGGGATGTGCTCAAACATCGTAAAGCATCAGCTCTAAGAGCACCCATCCAGGTTAGCATTCTTTGTGGCGCTGGGGATTGAACCCAGCGGTGCTCTACCACTGAGCTACATCCTCATCCATTTTTATTTTACTTTTGGACAGGGTCTCTCTAAGTTGTCCAGGCTGGCCTTCAAACTTGTGATCCTCCTGCCTCAGCCTCCTGAGTCACTGGGATTACTGGTGTGTGCCACCACGCTCGACTTAGGTTAGCATTCATTTACCCCACGGACTTCAAGCACAACACAAGGCCATCCCAGAGGCACCCACCTTTATGCTGTATCTGTTGCTACTTTGCTAGGTAGACCCTCAGACCATGGGAACCTGGGGTCAGCTGCCTGACAGGAAGTTATGACCACTGACTACTGGTGAGTAGTCCCAGAGATAGCAATGGGGACAGTGGCCCTCTCACTGGGCTCACCTGTGTACCGGAATCCGTGGATGAAGCCCCCAGCAGATCTGCGGTAGTCCACCGAGTGGCTGGCGGTGCCCAGGATGAAGAGGCCGCGGCTGCCTTTGGACTCATAGCTAGCTCTGATCAGCGGGTACTTCTTGCTGAACTCGCTCTCGGAGCTTAGTCTGAGGGACCTGGGAGTGGAAGGCATCAGTCACGGTCCCGTGCAGAGGAAGCCCCTTGTGGGCCTGGTACAGAGGAGGGTCTTCACTCCTCTCACCCACCATGGCCCGGGGAGGTGGGGGAAACATTTCCATCTCACAGATGAAGGCACTGAGGCTTAGATCAAGGACATGCAGGTCAGGGACAGAGGCAGGGCTCTGGACCAAGCCTGGGGTCTGCTGTCACCTGAGGGGAAAGGAAGGCCTGGGCAGGCCCTGGTCCTTCCATGACCTGGCTCGAAGGCAGGTGAGAGACTGAGGGATGCTCTGACTCAACCCTCACCATGTCCCCAAGCCACAACCTCTAAAGACCAGGCTCCACAAAGCAGTTCTTCAAAACACATTATAAATAATTTTAGGAACTTTTTTTTTTTGTATCAAGAATTAAACTCAGGGACATTTAACCACTGAGCCACAACCCTAGTCCTTTTTATTTTTTATTTTGGGACAGGGTCTCACTAAGTTCCTAAGGCTGGCTTTGAACTTCAGATCTTCCTGCCTCAGCCTCCTGAGCCACTGGTGTTACAGGCATGTGCCATCATCCCAGGCAGGAACCGACATTTTATTGAGTGTATAGTATATGCCAAGCATTGTCTGATATTAGTCTTCACATGACCATAGGAGAAGGAAATGACTATCCCCAGTGCAGAGATGAACTGGGACACCACTGTGATCAAGTGACCTTCTGAGAGTGCCCAGATCTGACCAGCAGAGCTGCTCAGGCTGACCTGGCTTGTGCTCTGAGCTCCTGTGCTCATGGCCTTGGAGAAGCTCAACCCTGTCTGTCTGAGCTCGCCTGTCCATTTCTCTATAACTCAGGGAAAGACCCCTGTGGCTCCAGGGCAGAGGGTCTCAGGACCACCTGGGAGCTGCAGTGGACAGAGAGCCACCGTCCTGAAAGGGAAACCAAGGAGAAGCTACCTCAGTCCTTTGGGGATCATCCCAAAAGCCCTGCACTGGCCCACGGTGTGGCCACTCTGTCTCCCAAGAGCTCAGGCAGTGTTTCCTAGGAGAGCCCGCCTCTTTCCCGCGGGACTCACTGGTTGAAGATGGAGAAGTCGAATTTCCAGCCCAGGCAGCGGATGACCCGGTCATAGGCAACGCGCACTGGGAAGTTGTCATTGTAGTCCTGGGGGAGGACGATGGCGTCAGCACTCTGGTTGGCGCTGGTTTCCTCCAGGAAGAACTTCAGGGTGATGTGGAACTTGCCCTTGTGGTCCTTCACGATGGCCAGATCTGTCAGGTCCGACTCGACAAGCCCATCCAGGGACTTCAGCTGGTAGGTGTCCAGCAGGCCATTATTGATGGCTCTGGGGCCCCAAGAAAATGTAGGGAGATGGGAGGGGACTCAGTGGGCCGATTAGTCTGGGCAGGGCTGGGAGAGGTGTGAAAGGTGCTTCTCCTTTTGGGGCTTGCTAGGGTTGGGATGTGGCATGTCCCCAGGGCTCGTATTGGGAGTTTGGTCCACCGCCTCCTTGGGGAGGCGGTGGACCTTCAAGAGGTGCAGCCTAGTGGGAGGCCACTGGGGTTCCCTGGGCTTTGATTTGTTCTAGTGAGACAGTTTCAGCAAGTCTGACCCTTTCCCTCATTCTGTCTCCTGTCACCATGTGACTTTTCCCTCCTCATGTGCTCCTGTGATTCTGGTAACATCTGCCATGAGGTGACCCAGGCAAGAGAGCCCTGGACAGAGCTAACACCATGCCATTGGGACTTCCAGCTTCTGAAATTGTGAACTGAATAAACCTCTTTTCCTTATAAGTGGCCCAGCCCCAGGTATTTTGTTACAGTGATACAGATCCTGGACTGAGACAGGGCTTTCAGCACAGGGATGTAGCATACCTGAGGTCTCCAACGTAGTGGGTGGCCCAGGAGAGCCGCACCCGGGAGCGGCTCAGCATGTGGATAAAGTTTGTGACGCCCAAGATGTTCTCTGCCGTCTCAAAGGCTGAGTTCCCACGGCCCAGGATCAGCACATTCTGACCCACAAAGTCCTCAGGGTCCACGGACACGGACTCATAACCCTCTGTGTACTCAGAGCCAGGGAAATCAACCTGGTTGGGGACTGATGCACCGGTGGCCACAAGAAGGACACTGTAGGTAGGACAGAGGAAAGACAGTGTGGTGTCTCAGCAAGACCGGTTAAAAATCACTTGGTTAAAATCACTCTCTGGAGCCACCAGCTTCATCCCGACGGCTGGCTCCTAAGAGAAAACAGAACGTTCATTCATTCTTTCCCTCCTCTACTTGCTGACCTAGGCCACACCTGGAAGACCACCTCTCCTCTTGCAGACCTCACAGCCCAGTGGATGCACGTGCCTGCACTGTGTGCTCAATCACACAGATCCTGGGGATTAATCCTGCTTTCTGATTGAGGACAAAGTGATACCATGAGAGAACTAACCTAACTTTGAACACAGCGATCAGGTTAAGCACCACCCGGGGCGATGCCAACGGAGCTGATGTTCTACTTTCCCCTTCTGACTCGCCTGGCAGGGGTGAATATCTGCCTAGCAACACTCGGGTGTGTGCGCACCGTCTTACTCCTCAGAGCAACCGGAGCTGGAGCGGAGTGGCCTCTCTATAAGCGTGAAGATGCAGGCCCTGTGAGCTCCTAAGAGCAGCAGAGCCAGACTGTGCTCAGATGGGCCTGGTTCCAATCCTGCTCTTTGGAGAGGAGAGGGGCCTAGGATCCAGCGCTGGTCGGTTTGGCAGTCGGATCCCGCTGGCCTGCAGAATGCTTTGACCACAGGGTGGTTTCAAAATAGAACTGATGGCCCGTGGAAAGGGCACACAGAGCCGCCCTGCTGTTCCTTTTTTCTGATCCTTGCCCATGCTCCTAACTGACTCCCCTCTGCTGTAGCACAGCTGCCTGAAGTGGGAGAGTCCAGATCAGCAGTTTTCTGTCCCTGGGCTGAGAGGCAAGGCGCAGTGCTGGGCGTCCATAAGAGGAGCAGGTGAGCATTGCTGAGCACCTGCCTGGGGCCAAGTGCAAGGCTAGTGGCCAGGAAGGGAGAGGCAGTCTGATATGGCAGATGGAACACGGGATTTGGAGTCAGAAAAATATAAGCTCCAATCGCAGTTCTACCACATATTAGTTGTGTGACACGGCATTAATGACTCAGCTTCTCTGAGCCTCAGTTATTCACCTGTCCAATGGGATCAGTGAATCTCCCCTCTTGGTTCCTTGTAAAGATTAAACAAGTTTTGGGGGCCCAGGCAATATTAAGTTGACTCTCAAGCCAAAGCAAGCTAAGAAGTCACCAGAAGCACTGCCTGATGGGCCTCTCATTTGTTTGGTTCTGAAATCCCACTGGGCCTGACCCTGGCTGGACACTTGACCCAGCATTTCCCAGCATGCATTCTGGGGACACAAGTTCTAGGAGATGCTCTAAGGTTTTGTGGACACATACACTGTTTACGCTAGATACCCTACATCACAGTAAATATGAAGATAGGAAAGACTGGCAAATCCCAGAGGAAAGGAATTTGCCACAACTTTTGAAGGACACACCTGAGAAATGGTGCCTAAGCAGAATCTCTTAGCCCTGCATTTCAGTGGGAGCAAAGAGTGGCCGAAGTGTCCCTCTTCTCCCACATCTCCAGGCCAACCAAGGGTGTCCCTCTGGGAAAGGCCCCAGCTCCAGCTGGCCAGCTCTGGTGCAGGCCCCTCACCTGCACTGGTACGTCTGGCCCTTCTGGTCGGTCAGGATGAAGTAGTGGCCGTTCCAGGCCCGCTGGTCCTTGTCTAGAGTGACGTGGGTGATGGTGGTGTTGTACAGCACGTGGAGCCCCAGCCTGTCCGCGAAGTCGCCCAGGTAGCGCACCATGTCGCTGGCATCAGGGAAGTAGGCGCGGGAGTAGTGTCTGAAGAGGAGCCGGGGGTCGTGGCTGAGCAGAGAGTTCCAGTCGTGGCGGAGGTTGAACTCGGCGTTGGCCTTTCCTGTGTAGCGCTTGTTGATGCTGATGAGCTTGCGGTGCCGTGGGTAGCGCGTGAAGAAACTGCCCGGGGCCGATGCGCGTTCGAAGACCACATAGTCTCTGCCGGCCTGCTGCAGGAACGAGGCCATCTGCAGGCCCGCGGGCCCCGCGCCCAGCACGCAGTAGTCCCGGTGGAAGCGCATGCACAGAGTCGGGTGCAGGACGAGGGTCAGAAGCAGCCCCGGGGGGCCCCAGAGCGGGACAGCTGGGAGGCCCATCCTGCGGCAGAGCAGAGGGGAGGCCTCGCGCCTTGCGGACGCGGGCAGGTGCTAGCCTTGCCTTTCCTGAGGAAGGGGGATCGGGTGCCCAGGAAGACGCAAGGGCTTTCCTGCGCCCTCACGGCGACGAGAGGCACAGCCAGGACCAGAACCCCAGGACCTTGGGGCTCCCCTGCCCCGACTCGCTCTTTTCCAGGTGGGCTCTGGGGCTCGCAGGAGTCCTGGACCCCTCCATCTCATCCCGTCTCCTTTCCCGCAAGTGCCATCCCCCTGCGTATTGGCATGGCAAACCACCCTGGAGAATCAGAGGGTGTCCCCCAATTTCCCGCTCATTCGAGTGGCGCCCCAAGCCCCTGGAACCCTCCGCAGGCACAATTCTCTGGCCACGCCCCCGCCCCCTGGTTGGAGCCCGAAGGAGGTGTGGCATGCAGGCCCCGCCCCTGCCAGGTCCCGCCCCCGTCCTGCTGGGCCACGAGAAAAGGATGTCCCGCTCACCTGTCGCCCTCTGCGCGCGCCTGGGTGGTTGCCGTCTGCGCGTGCACGTGAACAGGCTGCGCCCCAGCCCCGCGCCGCCGCCTGCTGCCCCGGCAGAGCTCGAACCTCGCGGCCGCCGCGACCGCGGGCCGCAGCCGAGTGAGGCGGGACGCCTCGCCCGCGCCGCGGCCCCGCCCCTCCCGCTCGGCCAATGGCAGGGGGCGAGGTCACGTGCTCGGCGCGCGGCACGCCGGGACCAGCTGGTCTGCCGGGGCCGCAGACTAGGGTGCCAGAGCGATGCACGTGCTGCCCGGCGGGCGGAGGGGGTCTGGAGCTGGCGACCCTATGGGGTTGGCGGGCTGGAGGGCGGATCCGGGATGGGCACGGGACTCGTTTTTAAACAATGCCTCTAAATATGGGAGTGGCAGGAGCTGAGTTTTGGAGAAAAACCATGTTAATAAAACTAGTTGGCCTACTTGGTTTTGTGGGAATGGATACCAGGATGGTGAAGCCAGGACAAATCAATTAGTAAGGGTTTGCTGCAGTGACTCAGTAGTGTTCACCAAGGATTTGATCTTCAACCAGGACAGGGGCAAGGACGCAGTTTCCAAATGTAGGTTTAGTGGGTCATTTGCTTAAGATCAGAGTTTGGAAGTGCATCCTGGAATTGAAGCCCAGCAGAGGAAACGTGAACGACAGGAGAGGTGCTACATATTCAAGGGCAGCTTCTCGGGTGGCAGGTGGCTCCTGTGATGTGGGCAGAACATGGTGTATCTGAAGGAAGGATGGGAACTTTCTAAGGGCACTGTGTACTCCAGTGAAATGAAGCTAAGGGTTCTTGTGGGAAGACGGTGTGGAAAGAACTTTCTGGTCTTGAGCTTTGCATGACTGAAGCGGCTTTTCATTAAAGAGCACAGCAGAGCCTCTCAAGAAAAAAAACCACCCTGGTCTCTCAAGCCAAAGTACTCACGTGTTTTCTTCACACCCTGTACCGACACCAGAGAAAACTCCGTAAGAACGTAAGCTTTTTTGTAGTCACTAAGTGACCTCATGATTAGCACTTGAAAAAGCACTGGAGCCAGGCAGGCAAGGCCTGACGCCTCACCAACAGTAAGGCAGGATGGCCATTTTAGTGCTTGTGAAGACCAAGAAGCAGGTGCTGGCAAAATAATGAAAAATCTAAAACAGTTGGGTCTTACTTGCTAAGTAGTGGGAAGGAAGGACAAACTCCAGGGCCCTAAAACTGGGCTGAGCCTGCACTGCAGGCAGGATGCTGTGTGTGCGTGCAGGACCGCTTTTAGCACTGGACTTGGCAGCGCTGTGCAGGACAGATGTCATGGAACCTGATGTAAAGTATTTAGAGAATGGGCCTTGGCCACTCATCTGCCCCAGTTAATCCTGTGAGACAGCCACAGGTTTTAATTCTAACCTCGAAACCTTGTGGCACCAGTCACACCACCTTAACACTACCATGAAAACACACACTTTGCTCGCTCTCTCCAGTATTCCTAAAAACAAAGTCTAATAACTCTTTGCTTGCAAGGGCTGGGGACACGGCTCAGTGTAGAGCACCTGGCATGCCCAAAACCCTGGGTTCAACTCTCAGAAACACACATACAAAAGAACATATATATTTGTGCTTGCTGAATATATATATTTGTGCTTATTTTCATTAAAATTCTAACTTTAGGCATTCTACTACAAAGATGAATCTCTTTCATCTATACAATGCCGTTCCCACCAGCATTAACTTCTGAAGGAGGTGGTGGCCAGGTATTTATGCAATGCTGGATTACCTCTTACTTCAGCAGGATAATTACTTCAGGGTCCAGAATAGAACAGTATCCACCTAGAGAAGTGGACTCAGCCAAAACATCCGGAACTTTGTTTACGACACTGTTTTTGTGGGCTTTGGCTTCAGACTGTCACTGCCCAAGCCAAGCTTGAAAACAATTTACAAACCAACACGATGACCACCCCACGGAACATCCATCAGCATCTTCCAAGGCGGCCTTCTCAAGAGCAGCAATCCTGCCTTGGTCATGACCCAGAGGCTTTTCAGAGGCAGGCTTTCTAAGGTCACAGCTTGGTCCTGCACACTGCCAGCAGGCCTGAGGGCTTGTGCCAGTGGACTTCCTGTGGGGACTCCCCACAGGAATGTGTGTCAGTTAGCACACAACTAACACACGCCTATGAAGTGATTATTTTGGAGGGTTCCAAGAACAGAACACTCCAGGGAATTCACCTGTAACAGGAGTGTGACTCTAACAATGCTCAAAAACCATGAATGCCAGACAGAAGCTGCTGAGTCTCACCCCCTATCCCAAGGGCTGCTGGGAGAAGGAAGGGCTGTAAATGAGAAATGGAGGCAAATGATGAAGGAAAGAGACCAAGAAGATTTATGCTTTATTCCATCTGCCAGATGGCAGAGGGCGGGAGTCAGGCAGACATTCCACTAGGCATCAAAGGCCCTCCTAGGCTTGGCAGAATCAAACTCCAGTGCCACATCACCATCTGGTTTAAGTTTCTTCCTCTGAAACACAAAATGTTAAAAGAGAAATGAGCCACGCTGTACCATGTGACACGCACTCTCCTTTGTGAACCTCTGGTGAACTGCTTCTGAGGTTCAATGCCTATACTTAGAAGTTGGCTTTTGGGATCCTCCAGGGCTGAACTATCTCCTTCAGTCACTGGCTGGTGAGGCCTGAATGCCCACGGGAGCCCACTTTTCTTGTCTAGAGCACCAGCTACAGTCAGGGACCTCCACAGCCTTTCTCCAGAAGCACCCCCCCGCCCCGCAGCTCCTCCCCGGCTCCCCCACCCTTGTCTATCTGAAGGCTCTGGAGGAAGGTCTGGGAGCTGGAGTGGGTGCCGAAGTCCCAGGGGCTCTCAAAAGATTTTATCAAGGTTGAAGGTGCCAATGGCCCCGGGGTTGCCAGCCCCCAGGTCCCCCGAGACTCCAGAGAGGCTTGCCACACACCTTCTTCCTCCTCTTCCTCCTCTTCCTCCTCCTCGTCGTCCTCGTCGGAGCTGAAGGTGCCATCAGGCAGGCTGTAGACGCGGATGACCTGCTTGTTGGGATCCTTGAGGATGAGGTACTTGCCCTCCTCTAGCTTCATGCAGATGTCGATGACGCAGCGCAGGATGCCCCAGGCGTTCTCCACACTCAGGTTGATCTGGCTGGCGAACTCATTGGGCTTGAACTGCTGCGTGCCCAGGATGACATGGCGTGAGGAGTCCTTCACGTGGTACCGAGACACGTAACTGTAGGGAAAGGGATGTTAGTAGCAGAAGCAGGTGGCACAGAGATGGCAGCGCCGTGGGTCAAATGTCAGTTAAATGGTGACACCTAGTCTGCGGCTTTCCTCAAGGGAGGAAGGAAAAGACAAGCCTCGGTCCCCGGCCTCTCAAGCCAGTCCAGGAATCTCACCCAAGCTTGAGGTACTCGGATCCGGCCAGCAGAGCACAGCAGGTCCACCGGGCCAGCTTGTAGCTGTTATTCTTTAGCTCAGTGGCAATGACAGCCCCACGCTGAGAGTCCAGCTTCTGACGCCAGTCAACGCCATTGCAGTGCTGGAAGAGGAAGGCCCAGTCAGAGATGCAGAGGCAGGGGCCCCACACCCAGGGCCCAGGGGCTCCTCTAGCAGAGACTCCCCTGTCTACCTAGGAAGCAGGGAAGGACTCAGTGGATCAGGGTTAACACTGTCAGCACAAGCCGGGCGCGGTGGCTCAAGCCTGTAATCCCAGCACTTAGGGAGGCTGAGACAGGAGAATCGCGAGTTCAAAGCCAGCCTCAGCAATGGCGAGGCGCTAAGCAACTCAGTGAGACCCTGTCTCTACATAAAACACAAAATAGGGCTGGGGATGTGGCTCAGTGGTCGAGTGCCCCTGAGTTCAACCCCCAGTACCAAAAAAAAACAAAAAAAAAACAAAAAAAAAACAAAAAAAAACACTGTCAGCACAAAAAACAGACAGACACGCCCCTGCCCCACCCAGCCTGCTACACAGCAGCCACTCAATGGGACAACTCCTTTCCTCTAGGGGCCCATCCAGACATGCTGGACACACAAAGGTAAGGGCATGTAGACGGCATCAAGGGCCATATAAACGGCAGAGGCGCTCATGCTGAGTGCTGCGGGGAGGGAGGGCTCCACAGAGGGTGAGATGGCTAACTGACTGGAGAACACTGGTAGAGGGCTGGGGTTGTGGCTCCATGGTAGAGCACTTGCCTAGCATGTGTGAGGCACCAGGTTTGATCCTCGGTACCACATAAAAAAATAAAGGTATTGTGTCAATCTACTAAAAAAATTTGAAAAAAAAAAAAAAAAAAAAAAAAAGAACACTGGCAGAGGCTGCAGGGGAGGTGGTGGGCACTGATCTGAGGTATGTGGGAAGGACAGCTGGGCCAGCCTCTGGTGGGGCAAGGAGCTGAGCCTGAGGCTCCGCAGACACAGGCGCACAGATACAGATAGCGGAAAAAGATCCAAGTGAGATCTCTAGGCACCTCAATTATAGGTGTGGGCAGCTGGGTTGGTCCAGAGGCCACGTGGTGGAGGTTTCTAAACCTTCTTAATTCATTGCAAAAAATACACACAAGTTCATTTTATTAGCCAGTTATTCCAAACGACCCAGGAGTGTGGGTTTGCTGAGGCACCAAAGAGCCCTTCCCCTGATCTGTGCTGTGCAGAGGGAGCAGCTGTGGGCTAGATACCGGCAGGCACAGATGGGGCTGCAGTGCAGAGGGCTCTGGGGGGAAACAGCTGTAAAACAGGTCTGGACAGGGCCCTGAGCCTGGTATCAGTGACCTCTAAACTGAGTGAGAAGACAGAACAGAAAAGGCCACTGGCCCACAGCCAAGGCCACAGCCAAGCTTCCCTCATGCTTTCCTGCAGGTGCGGGGCCAAGGGTGCAGAACAGATGGCCCCCAGTGTCCTTTCGCTGAATCCAGTGCCTTTGGTTCTGCACAGTGGCAAGGAAAGCCCACGCAGTGCAAAGCTGGGCAGCCCGAGAACTACCAATGGCCCAGCCACCAGGGACACTGTGTAGGGGAGGATGGGAAGAAGAGAAGTGGGGGACGCCATGTGTCTTTCAAGGTGTGTCTACGCGTCAGTTCTCAGCTGGTTATAATATTAAGATCTTTGAGTTCACGGTGAAGGAACTGGATAAAGGAATCAAAAGCTGGAGAGAGGCAAGGGCTGGAGTAGAAGCGACAAGGAGAGCTGCTGGGCCTGCAGGAAACTGCCAGCCCAGATGACGAGAGCAGAAGCCAACAGGAGGCCAGATGGAACATGGAGGAAGAAAGTGCTGGAAGGAGGGGTCACTGGTGTGCACAGTAAGCAGAAGCGTTCCCAGCACTGCATGCCAGACTCTGTCCCCAGGAGGAACCAAGTGCAGAAAAGCTCCACTAGCCTGTGCCAATGAGCACAGTAGGGGACAGACATGGTGGCGTGTGGAGGTGGCGCCTCACCCTGGAGTCCCACTCGTTGAGGGTCTTGATGTTGATGAAGGATACCTCCCCGTTGGCTCCAGTCATGACGCCGTCATGCTCACAGCGAACGATAAGGTCGACATCGTCTCCGAGCTTCCACCTGCGGTACCTGCCACGGAGGAGACTCCTTGGTCACCAGCACCTGCTGTTGCAGGCACATCCCCCAACAGGCTCCGGTTTGTGCTCCCAATGACCCTCCAGGGAGCTGACATACCGGTAAGCGACAGAGGCGATTTCACTCTTATCCATGTCATCCTCCACAAACGGATTTGGGTTGGGGAAGTTGTACCTTTCCTTCCCCTGCAGAAATGACACAGCTGTCACCAGACAGTGCTAACTGTTTCTAACCCGCCCAGCCAGACCCAGCACGGCTGAGTTTAGCCCTGGCCAGGTACCTGGGGCCCTCGAGGGGCTCAGCTCACTCTGCTTTACGTCTGCTTTGTCCCCACCCCCACCCCCCGCTGTCAGTGTCCAGCGGGTCAGAACAATGAACAGCAGCCCTGCTCTGCTCTCCAGGGTGCAGAGGCCACCCAAGCCACACAGGTGTGGTGCTCATTATCTTTCCTCCTTCCCCTAAGGGCAGGAGCTCTGCTGTGTTCCCGCTCTCTCCCTAAAAGGATGCACCAGTACACGTGTTTGTTAAAGAACTGAAGAAATGCTCACAACACGTCTACGCGAGGCAAGTGTTACTCGTGTCATAACTTAATAGAGGAAACGTGCCTGAGACCCCGGAGCTAGTAGCTGGTAGACCTTCAGTTCAAAATTGGGCAGCCTGACTTCAAGGGCCAAGCTGCAGCCTCTGCTACAGGCAGGGACCACAGCTGTCCCACTCAATCAACTCCACAGCCCCAGAGCCTTATGGGAAGCAGCTCAACACGAGGCAGCCAACCAAAGGGGCCCAGCCAGTGCCCAGGTGCTCGCCTCCTCACCATCCTCAGGCACTGCTGGGAGAAGTTGTGGTTGATGTAGGTCGCCTCCATGGCCAGGTTGCGGGGCGAGTTGAAGGAATTGCCTTCATCCTGAGGGGGCTCATTGGCTGTCTCACTCACGGTCAGGAGGTCTGCAAAGGGGGCATGGTCACACACGATGCAAACAAGACTAACAACATGCACAGCACCCTGGGGATGTGCAGACCCAAACCAGAGGACCTCCCCTGAAGAACCACTTTCTACAAGCCTGGTCCCCCAAGTGCAGGACACACAGTGGCAGGGGGAAGCCTGACGGTGCACCCAGTCACAATCAGAGAGCTGCCTGCCTGACTCTTCTGGACTCCTCAAGAGCATGTTTGACTGATAGCTTTTTAACAAGGGAGAGGCCTCAGGCTTAGCTCAGAATTATTTTGCTGTTTCCGCATCGCCGGCTGGCATGTGCACACATGAGCATGCACACACACAAAGGCGGCAGCCAAAAGCACCCGTCTAAAGAGCATGAACATTGAGGAGGGTCTGAGAGACAGCAGGGTCAGAACGCCTGCAAGGAGTAGCAGCTGGGGCACAGTGGGTGCTGTGGGGATCCGGGGGGCTCCTGCCCCTGAGCTCTGCAGCCCCTCCGCATGTCTCAAGGAGCCTGGAGGGATACTGACGCGTCCTCAGCTCGTCGGGACAGACCACCTTCTACCCCTATTTAGTTCCCGGGAATTATTCTGCACTAACAGAATCGCCCTGGGCCTCTGAGCTGCTCCCCAGACAGGCTCCTTACCAAAGTCGGAGTTGTCCCTCTTGTCAAAGAAGAGCTTGGACCCAACTCTCTGGACGACGATGTCCCAGGAGTACACAGAGCGGGTGCAGCTCATCAGTGTGGCTAGAATGGCATCTGTGGCAAACACATTGCCTTGGGTCTTCGCCAGCTGGAAGGAGGACGAGAGTGGTCTGAGACTCCTTCTTAGGCCTGACTGCCTATTAGCATGGCGGGGAAGACTTCTTTGATCGCCACCCCCCAAAATCTCTAGGAACAAGGAGGCTTGTCACACTCACACCTCCCTGGCCACTTGAGAGGCTGCAGCAAATCAACCCAGACTCTGCCTGTGGTCACCATGCTGGGCTATGGTGGGACTGGGGCCCTGGCGACTGGACCTTTGCTGGTGCTCCTTGATGCTGTCAGCCCTACCATGATGGCACGTACTAAGAACATCCACCTTCTTTTGCAGACAGGAAAACTAAGGCCCTAGAGCCACGAAGCCAGCTAGCATGGCAGAGCTGGGGCTCGACACCCGCATTACTCAAGGTCTACCGGCTGCGTGCCTCATCTTCATCTAACTCTATTTAGAGGACCCTGCACGGGCCAGACACATGCACCTGGCCCTCCCCTTCTGTGGGCTCCATACCCACAGACACCAGCAAATATTAAGAAAACGAGTCTGCTGAACACACACAGACTCTCAATACAGTGTAACAACTACGTACATAGCATTTTCATCGTCTTAGGTACTGTACGTAACCTGGAGATGACTTAAGGTGCATAAAAAGACACGCACAGGTTATGTGGAAATCGTATGCCATTTTCCATAAGGGACTTGAGCACTCAGATCTCGGCATCTGTGGTGGGGTCCTGGAACTGACCCCTCGTGGGTAACGAGGGGTGGCTATATATTCCCAGGTCCTTCGTTTTTTCTGAGGCCCCAGCTGTAGAAGCTGAAAGCTAACGGGCAGGAGAGGGCTGCAGGGCACGCGCACCTTCCGGATGACGGGGTCGTCTGTGGTGGTGACGGTGTGGAAGATGCGCTTGATGCTCCGTAGTGGCTTCTCGCTCCTGGTGGTGATGCGGTCGAAGGCTTTGTCGTAGTACTCCAGCGCCCCGCAGCACTCACTGCGGAGAGCAGGCGAGATAGCAGGGACAGGGTGAGCCCACTTCTCTCCTTTTAAGCCACAGAACCCTGAGTCTTGTCCAGAAGTCTAATAAGGAGAAGGATGGAGAACAGACTTCTGGTCCGGCGCCCTGGCTCCCCACGGGGTCAGCTCCGCCCACTTGCCCTTTGTAGCTGGGAGCTCTGAAGGTCAGGAGCAGCTGGCCCCTGCAGAACTGCCGTCTCCCTCTCCTTCTGCCAGAGAGCTTTATGACTTATCTTACTGTGCTTTTGCTCAGGAGGCCAGAAAACTGAAAGAAATCTGGGGTTTAAAAAGCAAATTTCTCTCTGCTTTTTTATTTTCTCTCTTTCTGCCATGAGACCTATATAACTTAGTTTTATTTCTCCTTTGCTCAAGATGCCAGGAAGTTGCAAGAAATCTGAAGTTTAGGATTAGTAAACTTTTTTCTGCTTTTTGGGTTAGTCTTGATTTTTAAAAATACATCCATTAATATTAAGCAATCTCTTTTGAGTAAGTGGCTTCAGGTCCTTTCTGTAATTACCAGGGCTTAAGGGAACACCCATCACCAGACAGTCCACCCCAGGAGCAGGGTGGACAGCAGTGGAGGTGCCACTCACATGTCCTGGGGCTCTGAGACTTCCAAGTAGCGCATCTTCATCAACTGAGGGAAATCCATCTCCTCTTTCACCTCCCAGTCACTGCGAACCTCAACTGAAGAGTCTCGGGGTTTCTATAGAAAATAAATAGTCCATGCAACATATAAGCAAAAGACGGCTTAACACTATGAAGGACACTTACTCAACAAATATGGCGCTGGCTGTTTTATGAGATAGAATTCCTGACTCCTAGAAACATATAACCTAAAGGGACTGAAGAGACTGGGAGTTCAAGAGCCTGTGATTCCACGCTGGGGCAATGATGCCACCGAGGGATGGGCAGAGCTGCTCTGGGGCCTGGCGGGTGCTAACTGCATTCTTGTAGAGCAAGCCCGGGATCTGGCAGGGTGGACTCCACAACTACACCTCCATTTGCTGACTCGCCCGTGCCTACTGTCCTCACAGTGTCCATGCCAGCACTGCAGCAGCAGCACTGTTCCCAAGTGGAACAACTGGATGTCCAGTACCTAGTGAAGAGCCAAGCAAACTGGTACCTCCATACAAAGGGCTGTTACTTAGAATTAAACCCAGGGGTGCTTAACCACTAAGCTACATGCCCAGCCTTTTTATTATTTATTTATTTGGCGGTGCTGGAGATTGAACCCAGGGTCTTGGGCATGCTAGGCAAACTCTACCAACTGAGCTATAACCCAAGCCCCTATTTTTTGAGACAGAGTCTCCCTAAGTTACTTAGGATCTTACTGAGTTACTGAGGCTAGCCTTGAACTTGTGATCCTCCCGCCTCAGCCTTCCAAGTCACTGGGATCACAGGTGTGTGCTACCGCACCTGGCTCAGACTTTCTTCTTGTCAACT
Source organism: Xerus rutilus (assembly GCA_028644305.1). Classification (NCBI taxonomy): domain Eukaryota; kingdom Metazoa; phylum Chordata; class Mammalia; order Rodentia; family Sciuridae; genus Xerus; species Xerus rutilus. Next base: position 10,236,397 of record CM053403.1, on the reverse strand, counting down.
ATTCCCTCAATGATAAGAGTACAAAGTCTACTTACATTGCATTATGCATCACTGGTTGAGCATTTATAATGCAAACATCTGAAACGCTCCAAACTTGAAAATGAGCACTGACAAGAAGCTCAATTAGTTTCTGATTTTGGATTAGGGATGCTTGACCAGTAGTCTATTCTAAAAGAAAAAAGAAACCCGCCCCCCGAAACTGAAAGTACTTCTGGTCCCAAGCATTTCAGATAAGGCATACTCAATCTACCCAGTCATCTAGAGATGATTTAAAGTACCTAAAGGCTGGGAGTGCAGCTCAGTGGTAGAAGGCTTGCCTAACATGCAAGACTCTGGGTTTAATTTTCAGCATTACAAAATAACAAGAAGTACTTGAGAGCATGTGCACAAGTCACATGCAAATATTGCCACATTTTATATACAAGGAACTGAGGACCTGCCATTTTAGTATCCTCAGGGGACTGGGGAATCAATCCTCTGCAGACACTGTGCCAATATGTGCTATAATGGACGGACCTTGAGAACACGATGCTAAATAAAGGTAGCCCTGTCACAAAAGATCACATATAATTTCATTTATGTGAAATGTTCACAACAGGAAAATTTAGGAGGCATCACAATACCACCTTAAACTATACTGCAGAGCCCTAGTAAAAAAATGGCTTGGTATTGGCACCACAACAGATATGTAGACCAGTGGTACAGAATAAAAGACACTGAGACAAACCCACATAAATAGTTATCTCATACTAGACAAAGACACCAAAAACATACATTGGAGAAAAGATAGCCTTTTTAAGAAATGGTGCTGGGAAAACTGGAAATACTTATGTAGCAAAATGAAACTAAACCTCTCTCACACTGCACAAAAATCAACTCCAAGCATATCAAAGACTTAAAGACACTAGTACAGAGATCCTGTGGGTAAGAGAAGAAAAAAGTAGGCCAGAGTCTCCACCATGTCAGCTTAGCAACTGACTTCCTTAACAAGACTCCTAAAGCACAACAAGTAAAATCAAGAATCAATAAATGGGATGGATTCAAACTAAAAAGCTTCTCAGAAAAAGAAACAATCAACAATGTGAAGAGAGAGCCTACAGATTGGGAGAAAATCTTTACTACAGGCACCTCAGATAAAGCATTAATCTCCAGCAGATACAACGAACTCAAAAAACTTACCACCAAAAAAAACCACAAATAACCCAACCAATAGATGGGCAAAGGAACTGAACAGATACTTCCCAGAAAAAACAAACAAAACAAACAAAAAATCGATCAACAAATATGTAAAAAAAAGTTCAACATCTCTAGCAATTAGAGAAATGCAAATCAAACTACATTGAGATTCCGTCTCACTCCAGTCAGAATGGTAATCATCAAGAATACAAGCAATAAGCCGGGTGCAGTGGTGCAAGCCTGTAATCCCAGCACTTAGGGAGGCCGAGACAGGAGAACTGCGAGTTCAAAGCCAGCCTCAGCAACAGCGAGGCGCTAAGCAACTCAGTGAGACCCTGTCTCTACATAAAACACAAAGTAGGGCTGGGGATGTGGCTCAGTGGTTGAGTGCCCCTGAGTTCAATCTCCAGTACCAAAAAAAAAAAAAAAAGAAGACAAGCAATAATAAATGTTGGTGAGGATGTGGGGACAGAGGTACACTCATACATTGCTGGTGGGACTGTAAATTGGTGCATCCACTATGGAAAGCAGTATGGAGATTCCTAAAGAAATTTTGAACGAAACCACCATTTGACCCAGTCATTTCACCCCTTGGTTTATACCCAAAGGACTTAAAATTCGTATACTACAGTGACGCAGCCACATCAATGTTTATAGCTGCTCAACTCACAATAGCTAAACTATGGAACCAACCTAGATGCCCTTCAACAGATGAATGGATAAAGAAAATGTGGTATACATAAGATGGAATATCACTCAGCCTTAAAGAAGAATAAAATTATGGCACTTGCTGGTAAATGGATGGAGCTGGAGAATACTATGCTAAGTGAAATAAGCCAATCCCAAAGAACCAACAGCTAGCTGGATGTTTCCTCTGATATACGGATGCTAATCCACAATAAGGGTGGGGGGAGAATAGAGGTAACTGGGACTAGATAGAGGGAAGTGAAGGGGGCACAGGGGTAGGAATGATAGTAGAATGAATCGGATATTATGACCCATGTGCATGTGATCACATGACCTGTGCGACTCTACATCACGCATAAATGAGAAGTTATACTCCATTTATGTCTGATGTGTCAAAATGCGTTCTACTAAAAAAAGCATTCTACCGTCATGTATAACTAATTAGCAGAAATACATGTGTATATAAAAAAAATCCATCAGTGCTTGTCCAGGGCTTGGAGGAATGGGATGACTGCTAAAGAGCACAGGGCTTCTCTTTAGGTGGGGAAAATGGTCTGAAGCTGTCTGCAGTGATGGCCGCACAACTCAGCAAACACACTGGAATCACTCACTTTGATGGCACTTGATTCCATCTGAAAGCTGTTATAAAAAGAAAACTGCACTCCCAGGCGGAATTCTAGCGTGGATACACTACCTGTGACTTTTGGTCCCATTTCTGCCTCACTCCAAATTGCTTCTGGAATTTTTTCTGTAGTCGTATGCGTTCTCTGAAAAGACAGAACATTGTGATCTCAGTGCAGATTTTTAAGCCAGTGGCCTTTTCTGCTGAACTTCAGTATCACGCCTGACTTCTCTGAACTATGAAAACATGGCCTTACAGAAAGAGACCAAGTGGGCACAAAATGGAGATGTTGGCAGAAGCATGCTGTCCCCAAAGACTGACCAGGTATACTAGTTCAACCTACATGAGTCCAGCAGCCCCAACCTGAGGTATAGTGGCTGCTGTACTCACAGCTTCGGGAGCCCGACGGATGCAGCATAAATGAGGCTTCTTAGAGTTGTGCCTGGTGGGACTAAAGCTGGGCAATCCCCAGAGTCACCTCCTGTCTGCAGAGCAGTCTCCTCCCCATGCTACCTGCTATGCCTGGCTTTAGGCAAGTCCCCCAGCCCCCATGGTGGGAAAGTCAGCCTCCTCCCGTCTGGCCTGGTGTTTTCTGGGTACAGCTAGCCTGGGAAGGACGTCTCACACGGCAGGGTGGGAGCATCACCTCTCTTTCTGCTTGGCACTCTTCGGCAGGGTCTGTAGGTTGAACTGCAACATGTTGCGTCGATCTTTGTCTCTGCGGAGGTTCCGCTAGGAATCAGGAAAAAAAAGCCATGTTAAGACCCTAGGGCTTTGGTGGGGCTACTGGGAGCTCTTTAGAGTATATGTGAGGGACGAGGCCCAAGCTTCACCTTTCACTCTGCTTTTACTCCATGGTATCAACACGCTGGGAGTTTTAGTGGAAGAAGTCCTGAAATTAGCTTAGACTTCAATTCCACAACATATTTTCCTATTGAAGTAAGTTTACTGGTCTTAGCTGAGGCGCTGAGGTCTTAGTTGGCCTCCTTATAAGATGCAGCACAACTGGACCATCGACTTCATAAAGTCCTCATGTAGCAATTAAATTAGGTGTCGGATACATGGCACCTTTTTATCTACCACCAACACCCATTCTTAGTATGGGCTATGATGCCAGAGCTGCTGGTGAACAGGTCTCTAACTATTCAGCACAGCCCCGGACCTAGTACAAATTTACTCTGGTGCAATGTGTCACCGAATAGCCACTTGGGATTCACTAGAAGACCACGACATGCTCTCCTCTCTCATGAGTAGTCACAAGGTAACATTCAGCAGCAGGCGATGACCAACAGCACAAGGCTCAGACGGACAGGTTGTGAGCTCAGCTCTACCTGCGCAAATCGCATGCGGTTCCGCTGGTAGGCTGTCTTCTGTGTGCGCGCCGTATCCACCAGCTGGAAGCTGGTTTCATCCTCCTCGTGGAAATAAGCATACTGACTCCCGCCACCAAACTGAGAGGAGTACTTATCTGGAGGCAAAGGTGACAGAACAGCCATCACCCACAGGCTGCACACAGATGCGCTATTCCATAGTCATGCTCCTTCAAGTGTGCTCTGGGACCTGGCGTTGGCTGGTGTGCAGGCTCCCGCCCGACCCCAGACCTACTAAACCAGAACCAGAGCTTTAATAAGATCCCCAGGTGATTCATATGCACATGAAGTATGAAAAGCCTGGTTTAAAGAACTTTCAAGAGTCCAGGGAACTCAAGCTAACCTATTTCATCCTCTATCTTACTATGCAAGAATCCGAGCTGAGAGCTCGTCTGTGTGTGTGTGTGTGTGTGTGTGTGTAGGGGCGTGAATGTGGGGCACGCACACCACTGTCTGCTGCCCAAGGCAGGCATGTCCAGTGGATAAGTGACTCTCTTGTGGCCTCAGTCTCAGGTATCTTAACCTGGCACTCCAGGCAGCTACTTCCAACTACCCAACTAGCACAGACAAAAAGCCTTTTACCTTACTAGGATCGTAAAACCATGGGCTTTAAACCTGGAGCCCAGTGATTGACTTCAGAGGCTTAGTAAATTCCAAGCCAAGAACGTAAACTGGCAATGTATTCTATAGATTTTTAGAAGGGTCTATGGCCAAAAGTGGGAGGAATCTCCTATAATAATGGCCCACACTTCTTTAAGGAACAATCTAAGTGCTTGGGTTATTAAAAAAAAAAAAAAGTGGTCCTCACAGTCATGAATATCCACCTAGAAAATATCAATCATTGTTAGCATCTTTCCTTTTTTAAAAGAAAGCTTTCAGACAGAGGTTATTAGACAAAAGTAACAATTCTCCCAAGGCCCTGGTTTGGGCATCCAGTTGAAGAGACTTACTTGTGTACCTCTTATCTTGGTATGTGGCCCCTGTCCAGTCTGCAACCTATTAAGATCAATGAAGAAAGAGAATGCTCAGGTCAACCAGGCAAGTCGCGGTTGACCCAGAAAGCCCCGAAAGCAAGGGGACACCATGTGGTAAAGCATCAGAACTGGCTCTGGATGCCTTTGGAAGTCCCCAGCACTCCCTCCAGAGGTCACACCCTCTCAGCTGCTAGCTCTGCAGGGAGCACAGGGGCTGTGCTTTTGAGAGAATAACCAAAACTCCTGGAGAGTAGCAGCCACAGCTTAAAAGATCAAAACTCCCGCTGATAGGCAAGTACCTTTCCCAGCCGATCTCCTTTGCTGAATGGCTGGTAGGGCATATCCCGAAACTGCTCAGGAACAGCACAAGGACCCCAGCCTGAGGGGTTGTCCTGGATCACAGGTGTCATGAACTTCGCCATCTTCTTAAGCCTTAGAAACAAATAACATGAGTCACTGCATGAAGTCTCAAAGTATAAAACACCTTCATATGGGGTAAAGACATAAATGCTAAAATTCAAAGAGAAGTACACAAACAACCTTCAGCTGTCAATCTACTTTTTCTCATATTTCTTTGAATACTTAAAACTCAGAAACCTGCCAAAAAAAATTGATTTGCCGTATTTCATTAATTCTAGGACACCTTGCCTTTTCACTGTAAATGGATCTGAAATGAGGCTCCCATTGCACTTGATGGGGTGTCAAACCTCAACCGGCAGCTTTTATTTTTTAGTATCATGTAAGTTAAGGGTGTTTCTTGAGTGCTGTCTTACAGATTTGATAAAACAGTAATATTTTCTGAAGTGTAGTAACAACTTTCTGATTCTCAAAAATATTTTCATCAAGGCATACAATATTTAACTGTGTATATCACCAGATCATTCAAAAGTTCCGTTAGTTAACACAGATGAAAATAACGCCTTGTTTGTAAAATGCCATGCAATGACTATTGAGACTTGTAAAAATACACCTATGCATAGTGCTAAAAAAAAAAAAAATCCTAAGTATACTCTGAAGTTTGATTTCCTTTCTTGTTCTTCCAATTTTCTGTTATCAGTAGAAATCCTGTATACAGAGCAAGTGGACAGCCAGCCAGGCACAGGCTTCCAGAAGGTCAAGGAGGTCACCATAAATTTTTGACCAAGTGGTGGCACGCCAAAATCTTCATAAATATTGTTCTTACCACACACTAATTCATTAAGTCTTCCCAACAATCTTGTCGCCAGTATTATCCACATTTTCTGGATAAGGAAACTGAGGCAAAGTGAAATTAAGACACTGCCCAAAGTTGCAATGCCAGTAGATGAACAATCTGAATCTAGGCAGTCTGGTCCCAGAGGGCCACACACTGCATAATGGTGGAACTCATCCCACCTAGAGGCTCTCTAGCAGATGCCTGCCTGTCACTGCCTATCAAAAACCTATGAATTCATTATCCAAGGTGGCTCTCTGAAAATACTCAGGTGAATTCTCAGTCCATTTCACCAACATTTCCTGGAGACGGGAAAGCAATCAAAGAGCATAGTGTACTTAGTAACCCTGATGCCCACTGCTCCTTGATGGGAAGGCTGAGAGATGACATTTGGGTGACAGAAACAGTGACTGTATCTAGGAGCTTCAGCCTCCAAATCTGAACTTAAGATAAGCTACAGGAAGAGAACAGAAAGTAAGGGATGGTCGTCTTGAAGCAATTCACATTACATAAAATCTTTATCGAGCTTCAACTTTGTGCCAGGGATTGCATGCCACATCCTTTAATGTCACTAATCTCCTGTGCCCCATTTTAGAGAAAAAAATTTGAAGCCAGGAGCGGTGGAGCATGCCTGTAATCCCACTGTAATCCCAGCACTCTGGGAAGCCGAGACAGGAGAATCGCGTGTTCAAAGCCAGCCTCAGCAACAGCAGGCGCTAAGCAACTCAGTGACACCCTGTCTCTACATAAAACACAAAATAGGGCTGAGGACATGCCTCAGTGGTTGAGTGCCCCTGAGTTCAATCTCCGGTACCAAAAAAAAACAAACAAAACAACTACTGAAGCTCACACAAATCAAGCAGATAATCTGCCCATCATTTGAAAATGGTTTTAACTTCCTGGGTTATCTGCATAACTCTAGCTTTCTTTTCATTATAGTTAGGCAGGAAGGAACCTGAAAAAAAAAAAAAAAGGGTTTTAGGTAATACCTAACAACATAATGATGTCTTAGACATTTAAAAGCCCGTTGTCAGCAGCGCTGTAAAATAGCGCGAGCAGAAAGGAAACTGAGCCACTCAACTAAAAGATGTGACAGCTGGTACCACAAGGGCAAGATAGGGAAGCACCAACAGGGCAGTCGGCGGGTCCCGTGGCCACTACAGATCCCGGGGCTCGGGTTGGGGTACGTTTCAGATCAGAGGTGGAATCTACTCTTCCATCTTTGCTGTCTAAATCAACAAAAAACGGAAGGAAACCTCTGTGAGGTATGCTCAAGGCAGGGGTCGAGTACCGCTCAGCTTGGCACCCCAACACCCCTAAGAAACTCAGGGAGCCTTCGGTCCCTTTAGAATGATCTTGTGACCCAGTGGGTTGTCAGACGATCGAGTTCACGCAGGTCACGGCCGCTGCGGAGTCCAGGGCAAGGGACCTGCACACAGTACGTGTCCGCATCTCGCAGTGTGGCGAGCCTGAGACCACCGGAGGCTGATTCCTGCCCCGCCCAGCAAAGGAGCGCGACGGCCGGAGGGGACGTAAGAGAGGTCTCTTCCGGGAGGTCCCGAAGGCCAGGTTTAACCCAAGCTGGCTCTGGAGGTCCGTAGGACCGTACGCAACAGGCCGCTCACCTGCAACGGCCTCGGCTCGTCCGGATGGCGACAGATGGCCTGGGCCGAAGACTTCGCCGGCACTGCACTCCGAGGAACCAGAAAAACAGAGAACATGCGCACGCAGAGGCCGGCGCCGTAAACACGACCGGCACTGTCGTAAACGCCTTTCCTGCTTCCTCCGGATTCGGCGGAAGAGCGCACGAGCCGTAAAGCGAAGGCGCACCCGGAAATTCGTCGCTGGTCTTTGCTAGGCGTCCTCCTTAGCTTCTGAGGCGCCAAAACGCGAGAAGGGTGATTACGTCAGGCTGCATCCGGGGACGTCCAGAGTAGGCGTTCCGAGTGGAAACGTGGCGGAACTTGGTGCCGGCGAAGCGGTAGATGGGGCGAGGCTGTCGGGCCCGCTGTGTCCCACAATGCTCCGCGGGCCTGCTGTCTCCCACAGTGCGCCGCGGCGGCCGCGCGCCTTAACCCGTAGCTCCGCGGTGTGGCTCTCGCGCCGAGGGGAGGCCGAGCTCCTGCCGGCCCTGCTCGTTCACAGTGGCGGAAGCCGAGGCTCAGGCTGCTAGTTTCGGGGCAGCCGCCAGCGTTCAGGCCGTTACTCCGCAGCCCTCAGGCTTAATTTTCCGAAAAATTTCAGGATCGCTGATTTTTAAAAATGCAGATTCCGGTCTCCTTCCTATGGATGGAGATCCGAGCACGGTTTATCCAAACCCGGGGATCTTCCTAATCAGCCATGGTGATGCCGGGGACCCTGCTGCCGGGGACAGCCCTCTCTGCGACCTGAGTTTGGAGTTTGAAAACACTGACGGAGTCTGCGGGCGAGGTTTCCATGAAGCCCCAGGTCCTTTCTGCCTGGCCCCCTGGGTTTCCTTATCAGTTTCTCAGCCCGTCTCCCTTATTGGACACTATATCAGTTGTTAGATCTGATGTTTAGATGCCATCGTGTGGCCTTCAGGTCTCTGGGCCAAAGTTCCCTTATCTGTAAATTGGAGGTGATGATACGGGGTTGCCGTGAAGGTTAAAGTCAATGTATGTGAAAGTACGTTCTACTTTCAGCTAATTCCTGTTTACCACCTGGGTGAACTTGGATAGATTATTTGACCTCTCTAAACCTGCTTATTTATCAGTGAAACGAGAATGTTGATAGCAGCACTCCCTCCTCCCCCCCAACAAAATTTCTCCCAATCTGCTCATCTTCCAGTTTTCCTCACTTTTGTTAGTGGCACCTCAGGTACCTCGGGAATCCTGATTGGGAGTTCCTTGTCCTTTTCTTCCCCCATTCAATTCTTCAGTAATTTCGTCTGGTCTATCAAAATACATCTTGAATGCTACCTCTTTCTGTTTGTGGTATTGGCCATTGAATCCCAGGCTGCTTTACCACTGAACTACATCCCCAGCTCCCACTCATACTTTTTTTTTGAGACAGAGTGAAGCTAAGTTGCCCAGGCTGGCCTCAAACCTGCGATCCTCCTGCCTCAGTCTTCAGAGTAGCTGGGATAACTGGCCACCACCATGCCTGGTGAATGCTGTCACTTTTTACCACCATCTGCCTTCATGCTTGGATCCACTACTCTGGCTCCTCTTGGGTTCCTTCTCCATTGAATGGTGGTCAAAGCATTCTGTTCATGATCTTCTAGCAGCTTCTTATGTGCTTAGAGTGAAATAGAATTATCTTCCTGTCGCCTGTCTGGTTCCTTGTTTACCTTTTAATTTCACGTCCTGCCATCCTGTACTCTGCCCTTATCTTCTTTTGTACCTCAAATGTGTGGTCCTAGCTAGGTGCGGTGGCACCCACTTGTAATCCCAGCACTTAGGGAGGCTGAGACAGGAGAATCTTGAATTCAAAGCCAGCCTCAGCAATGGTGAGGCACTAAGCAACTCATTGAGACCCTGTCTCTACATAAAACACAAAATAGGGCTGGGGATGTGGCTCAGTGGTCGAGTGCCCCTGAGTTCAATCTCCAGTACCAAAAAAAAAAACAACAAAAAGTGTGGTCCTTATTTCCCTCTCAACAGGACCCTGCACTCATTCTGCCTGGTACTCTTCCCCCAGGCTTGGTCATATTAACTATGTTTCTCTGTTCAAGGGTTGACTCCTGAACTGGGGGTGTAGCTCAGTAGTGGGGTGCTTGCCTCACATGTACAACACCCTGAGTTTGATCCCCAGTATGACAAAAGAAAAAAAAGTTGGTTTCTCATGGAGGCCACCCCTCTGGCCACCATTCCTAACAGCTGCTCCTCTGACCATTTCTCCTTGCCCTTTCACTCTGCTTTATTTTCTTCATAATTCTCATCCCTCTCGGAAATGTTTCTTTCTTTAGGCCCTAGCTCTCCCTTTAGAGTGGAAGCTCAAGGGTAGGGGTTTTGTCTCTCACCTAGAACAGTGCCTAATATTACATATTTGTGGAATGAATAGAAGTGTGTTTTGTGAGAAGTAATGAGAAAATTCACATCCTGGGTGCATAAATATAAGCATTCCATGAATGTTTGTATAGTTAGGATCAATAATAATAAATTGTGATGTGTTTTAAAATATAAAAAGTATTTTTGCTGAATTGCTTAGACTGTGTCTTCTTTTTGCCTTTTTTTTTTTTTTTTTTTTTTTGGCTGCTGTGGGCCCACAGGCCATCTGCTCCAGCCTCTGTCTCATGTCAGAGTTTAATCATCTTTTCCATATTTTGGCCCAGATGTCCCTGCCCACCCCAGATGGAGAAGGATTTGGAGTGACCTGTCTCGTTCTCAGGGTTCCTGGGCTTCAGTGGGAGACCTTGCCTTCCCCTGGCTGACCCCTAGGCTGGTCTTTCTGCCTGCCCTTCTGTCTGTTCTTTGCAGGGCAGCTGAATGGCCTTCCTGTGCATCACTTTAAAATCCTCCAGTAGCTTCCCTTTGCCTGAGGATGAAATCTCATCCTCACCACGACCTGCGGGGCCTTAAGGGGCAGCTTCCCACTGGTAGCCTCCCCCGTCTGGGTGACACTCAAACTCCAGATTCCTACTTGGAGACCCTCACCTGAGGTTTTACTGCTGCTTGAAGTGCCTGTCCCTGGGTCTTGATGAGCCCATGCCCCCATCAAACAGGCATTACCTGATCACCCCTCTGAGTAGCCTCACCCGCCCTCATTCTCTCTCTCACCTACTTATGCAGAGCTTGCCACGTGCCTGGTACTATTCCAAGAACTTAAATTCCCTCATCTAATTCTCTCTCTATTTTTGGTGGTGCTGGGGATTGAGCCCATGGGCTAGTGCATGCTAGGCAAGTGCTTTACCACTGAGCTGGGTCCCAGCCCTTCCCCTGGTCCTGTTCTCACCTCAGCCCTGTGAGGTGGGCCCGCTGTACCCCCTTCTACAGATGAGAACATGGAGGCATAGAGGAATGCTCTAGGTCTGCCAGCTGGGGTTTCAAAGCCAGTGGGCAGCCCAGCTCCTGAGACTTGTACACCCTGTTAGTGTTTCATTGGCTTCCTGGCATTTATTTCTATTGAAAATGATCTTGTTGGTTTATTTGTTTATTGATTGTCTTCCCACCTGCCATCTTATGTGTCTTTTCCACTCTTGTATCCCCAGGACCTGGAATGGAGCTTACCACTGAGTTGGTCCTCAGAAAAGGTTTGTGGGGTACATGAGTGACCTCTGAGTCCAGGCCCCTTCCTCTGCGTGTCCACAATGCTGGGCAGAGCTCTCCATTGCCATGCCTTCTCCCTGCTTTGTTCTTTTTACACGATGTCCCCACCTCCCAGCCCAGACCCTGGGATGCTCTGTAGTGGAGAAGAAGCATTGTGGGCCAGATTTCTTCTGGGGTGAGCTTTGCAGTGTCTGGCAGGGAGCAGTTTGCCCGAGAATTGTCTAATGAACCCAGGGCCTTCAGGTCCTGCTTTAGAGATATGCCATCAAAACCTTAGCATTCTTGGTGGGAAGGGAGCTTTCCCAGTGGCCTCCTAGTTTGGAGAATCATACATTCTTTTGGGGCATTTGAACGACTAACTTCTCAATATTGCTCATAATGGCTGAGTTAGCATAGCAATTTGTGTGACAAAATCCTGCGTTTCACTGGAGCCTCATGACTACAGTATTTCGGGACTGATTTTACAGATGGTCAAAGTGTGCAGAAAGGCAAGTTAAAAACCCAAGTCGCACAGCTAGAGAGAGAGCTGGGACTTCATTTACTTTACTTATTTAACACACATTTGTGGAGCCCCCTGTAGATGCTAGTGTTGGGGAGAACAAGGTGTGCAGGAAGCAGCAGGGGGTGAGCCGGGCGGCACCTGGGGGTTGAGGGGGGAGGTGGGAGGCACAAAGAGGCCAGAGAAGTGGTGAGGGATGACAGGGTATGTGTTCCAGAATGTTCTGGGGCAGCACTTTAAGGGTAGGGGTGCAAAGGGGCCTCAGTGAAGAGGTGTCATTGGAGACCTGGAGGATGGGAAGGAGAGGGCTGGGAGGCCAGGGATCTGGGGGAGGAACTGCGGCAGAGGGAACAGGCTTTCTGTTCTCACAGGTGGCCTTCCACTGGGACTGGGAGGATCCTCTTGGCTGTCCATTTGGTTCACCCCTCACTCCAGGAAGATGCCCCTTTGTCATTGGGCTACCTGGTTGTCGTCACCTCTGCTTGGATGAGCTTGGTGCTGGGGAGCTCACTCCCTTGCTTAGGCGACTCCACCCCTGTGGGTTTTGTTTTGGTGAACATTCCCAGTTCCTTTCTCTGGGTCCCTAATTCCACTTGGTCCCCATTTTCCCATGACTTCTACTTTCTCAGAACTCTAAAAAAATCACCACTGTTGGAATTGCTCTTCTCCCTTTCCCTGGGAGCCCTGGGGTGGTGAATAGTTGCCAGGGCCTCTCTGTCCCTGCTGGGTTCCTACCCTCCTTTCTGGGACTTCTTAGCTCCTCCAGTTTGCCTCCCTTTCACGACAGCAAGTTCTCTGCCCTCTGCCCTCTGCCCCTGCCAGGCACTTCCATTCTTCCAAGGCTGCTTTCTGCCTGGACAGATGAGCTGCTTGGGAGCTGTTGGCTTAGGCATCTGTTTGGCGCTGGCCTGCCCACATTCTTTTCAGTGCCTGGCTTTTGCCTTTCTTCTTCCCCATGACCCCCAGAAATGGTTGTTTCTGCTGCGAAGGCACCTTTGTTCTTTGCCTAATTTTTAGCTCTTAGTTGAATGTCACTCCCTAGGGGACACCTTCCCTCCAAGCCCTGCACTGGCCTCCCCGGGTTTCATCTTCCTGACACTGTAGCAATGGTAGTTAAACGATTACTTGTGCACTTACCAGATTCTTGTCAAGTCCATTATAGTCCAGTGGAGTTTCCTCAAAGCCCAGCAGTTGAAGGCTTGACCCCCAGCCTGTGGCACTATCAGGAGATGGTGGAAACTTAAGGAAGGAAAGCTTTATTGTGACTCAGTGTGATTTCTTGGTCTTGTTGCGTTGGGCCTGTGGCTGCCCAGCAGGTCACGGCAGGATTGCGTGGTGGAGGAAGCTGCTCCCTTCAGTGTGCCCAGAAAGGGAAAAGCAAGGAGCAGGGAGGAGCTGGGGGCCCCAGGATCTTTTCAAGGGCACACCCCACTGGCCACCTTCTAGAGCTTCCTGGGAGACTGCAGGAGTTCCTCAGGGTCCCCAGGGGACTGGTGGTATGGCTTGGCCCTGCTTCCAGGGTGGCAACCTACATCTCCTCATGTGCTGCTGAGAATCACCATCGGGTGGTCGTCCTATTTTACAGATGAGAAAACAGCCTCAGAGGAAAGGAATGTCTCGCTGAGAGCCGGCTGATGGGTGCGGTAGGAGTGAAGGACAGCGAGCCTGCGCCCGGAGCTGGTGCTCCTCTTTCACTACTCGGGTCCCCCAAGCTCTGAAAAGCAAAAGCACTCGGTGGCTGAGCTGGTGTGCATGGGACATGAGATCAGCGGAGCCTTTATCGTATCCCATTTAGTGTGGCTATTTATACATTTTGCTACAGAAAAATTCAAGGGTTTAGGGAGCCCAGCTCCCGAGTTTTCTGGGCATCTTGTCTTGTATGGAGTAGGCTCACTGTCACTCAGATCCAGACAATTTTTTTTTTTTTGTACTGGGGATGAACCCAGGGGTGCTGTACCCTGAGGAACACCCTTAGCTCCTTTTTTAAAAAAATTTGAGCTAGAGTCTCACCAAGTTGCCAAGGCTGGCTTTGAACTTGTGATCTTCCTGTCTCAGCCTCCCTATTTGCTGGGATTACATCCACACATCACCACACCTGGCCAACATCCAAACAATTTAAAATTGTAAAACACATTAAGCCACGAGGGTTTCAGATGAGGAATTATGGACCTGAATCAAATTTTCCTGTCTCAGTGAGGTAGAGGTCACTGTCCCATTTTGCAGGTGAGGAAGAGAGGGCTGGAGTTTGGTGCCCCAGGCAGGCTCTGGAGCTGCAGCACACTCATCACTCGCTGGAGGATGGGCCTGTGCAGAGGGAAGCTTCCAAGTCTCCAGCCCATCCTGGCCTCCCGAGAGCCTTGTTGCCCCAGCAAAATTTTAGAAGTCAAAACCCTGGAAGGATTAAAACCCCAGACAATGCTCCAAGTCCTACCCCACCCCCGCCGGCCCTCGGGAAGGAAGGGAGGCCTGGTATATGTTCCAATGGTTGGTGTTCAAAGTTATTTTTTATTTCAGCTGGCTGTACACTCAGCCATCACAGGACCAGCTCTCAGAATAGAGGGGGACCTGTTGGCCATCCACCCCACTTCCTGCCGCACACAGGCATCTCTCCAAGTGCTGAGCCATCCGCTTCTCTGCTGTGCCTGAGATATATCAGGATTTGCAGCCCTGGCGACAGGAGACAAAATAGATTCCCATTTCCGTTGGAACCATTTAGCTGGTTTACAGAGTGTTCGACTGTTTCAACAGGATGAGCAATAGCCAGGCCTCCCCTTGGCTCCTCCTCTGCGCCCCACGTTTTCTTCTGCGGGAAGCGGGGGTTTGGTGTCTTGGGGACAAACAGACACGGGAATTTTGGCGTGATCTTTCCGTGCAGTCGTGGGCTGTTCGGTGCCCCTCTCTGAGCTTGTGGCCTGCCTCCTGCAGCGCAGCCTACCTCTTCTGTTCATGCTGTGTGCTCTTATTCCCATTGTCCGGGTTCAGACTGCCTGAGTTTGAATCCCAGCTTTACCACTAGCTGTGTGACCTTGGCCAAGTTGCATGACCCTCTGAGCCTCGGTTTCCTCATCTGTAAAATGATGAAATCATGTGCACCATCGAGGGCAGGAGTGAGAATCATGTCAGAGAATGTATCTACTGGGTCTATTAATATGGTCTCCAGAAACCTGGGAGAGTGGCTTTGACCAGGGTAAGATCTTGAGACATTTCAAAAAGCAATTACTGAGCCGGGCGCGGTGGCTCACGCTTGTAATCCCAGCACTTAGGGAGGCTGAGACAGGAGAATCGCGAGTTCAAAGCCAGCCTCAGCAATGGCGAGGTGCTAAGCAGCTCAGTGAGACCCTGTCTCTACATAAAATACAAAATAGGGCTGGGGATGTGGCTCAGTGGTTGAGTGCCCCTGAGTTCAATCCCTGGTACCAAAAAAAAAAAAGCCATTACTGGTCACCTGGGAGGATGGCCTAGGATTGGTCACGCAGTGTTCAGAGAGACCCAGTCAGACTCAAGTAACCCAGAGTCTAGTGAGGAAACTAGATGTAGTTAATCCAGGGGCTACAATAGCTCTGAGGTACTCAATTAAACATATTTTGAGCCTACATTTAAGTGATAGATTTCCCATAAAAATCCAGATTTTGCACTTCTCCTGAAATCTGGCCACACTGGGCTGGTCTTGTTTTTTTCCTGCCTGATAAGAAGTTGCTGAACAGGAACCATCCTCTTGACTTGCTCTGTACTTTGCCACAGTCCCCACTACACCCAGTTACCCACACGTGTCCTTCATGTCCATGTGCACTCGCTGCCTGGCTCACTGGGGCTCTGCACACAAATCACCCTGCAGTGCCGTGGGTGCCGTGAGGGCACATGGAGTACTAGCAGCCTTGGGAAGCCGGGAAACGCTCCCCGAGGGAGGGAAGTCACAGCTGCTTCTCTATAAAACCTGCACATGCTGCTAAACACCCTCATCTTTATGGCTCAAGGACAAAGATAAAGGACACTAAGTCAGAGCTGGCAGGGATCTCTACCACAAAGCCAGAGAGGCTCTGTGACTGGTCTGGGGTCACGTGGTCCATGGACAGCAGCAATGTTGGAACCACCACTGTGGACAGAAGTGGTTGTGGGCCTCCCTGCCTCCAGGTTCCTTGGAGGTCAGAGGGTCTGTGGTTTGGCATCTTGGATGGCATCAAGTTCTGTCTGTGCCAATGATCTGAGTGTGACCTGGGATAAATCACTTCATCTCCTTGGGCCTGTTTCCTTATCTATAAAGTAGGGCTAAGGATTCTGACCTCTAAGGAGAGTTCAAGAGGACGCTAGACATGTCACTACAATTGTTGAAAAATTGCCACCTTCTCCAACAGATTTTGGTATATCTGTTTAGAGACCTTGAAGGGGACCCATCCCCACATTTGCCTTTGCCAGTCCCGTGGGAGCACGGGTGGCCTTTTGTCAAGCTTGGAGCCCAGCAGGGAATGTTTGCAATTCCCTGACCTTGGCTGTGAGGCTCGGGGTGCAGGACCCAAGGCTTTCCCTCTTCCAGGAGGCTCCCAGGTCAAGGAGTGAGATGGAAGGGAAGCAGAAGTTCATGGGCAAAAGAGGAGAAGTGATAATGATTCTTCTGTTTTCTTTAGGGTGCCCGCCACTGTGCGTCAGGGGCTCCACTCATACGCCATCCAGTAGCTAGAACTGTGTTTTAAACATTTATTTATTCTTTTTGGATGGAACTTTCAAGACAATATAGCCCTTGCTTGACAACCCCACTTTGAAAGTCCCATTGCCCTGAATTCAAATCCTGGCTTTCCTCCTGATTGGTTGAGTATGATGTTGGGAAAAATTTCAAAGTACCTGTTTTGTAGGGTTTGGTGGGAACTGAATGAGATTACGTGGATAAGGGTTTAGCACAGTGTGGGGCTCCAGTGGTGACTGGTGTCAGTTACCACTATCTTTGGAAATTGTAACAATCAGCATCTATCATGTTTGTGCAGAACTTTACAGTTTACAAACTAGTTGTGTGTTGAGAAATTTTGTTTAATCTCATTTGATCTTCATAATAACCCTTTGAGGCAGCTGGTGCAGGGTAGTGACCTCACTGAACAGATGACAGAGGAGCAGGAGTGGTCAGCAGTCTATTCACGGCCACAGTATGTGCGTGGCAGAGCCGCGTTCAAGCCTTCGTAGGTGAGGGATGAGCGGCCCTTGCCCAGGGCCTGACCAGGTCCCCTGAGCGTGGGCTTGGGCTGCCCCTCGGGTGATTCGATTTGCCCCGAACTCCTGTGTAGAAAAATGGTCTAAATGTTGCTTCAGATTCTGTCGCTCCACTCTATAGTCTGAGCCTGTACCACATCTAGGAAGAAGCCTCTCCCTGTTCTGTGGGGTCACACTGACTCTTCTTTGCATCTGTCCTAAAAGGACAGGGCACCCACCTCCCCACCGAACGCTGAGCTGTTTACCTGAAGATCCATGTGTTCTGCCTTCTGGCCACTAGATGGCGCTGCTCCCTAAATCGTGAGAAGTCATTCCTCGGCCTGGACTGCATTTCAAGGCATCAGGCACCAGTTAAGTGCCTACTATGCGCAAGTCACTGTGGCTGCAGAGTGGAGGCCTTCAGTTATCCATCAGTGCTGTGTTAAGATAAGTAAATAATAACAGTAGAAACATTGGTTACAGGGCTTCGTGGATAGCTAAGCAATTTACATAATTCCCTGGTTCCATCGACCAAACTATCCCCATATATCAGATGGGTTGGGTCTTTCTGCCCCCACTTTGAAGAGGAAACCAAGGCACACAGAGGTGGTGGCACTAGCACAGAGTAGTGTGCACATGGCAGGCTTTCACTGACCGCAGGCGGGGCCCTGTGTCTTCTGTGCCACTATCTGTTCATGAGGGCCAGGACTCTATCAGTCTTTAGTCCTCACTCCACGGCCAGCTCCTGGCTTCAGCAGGCCTCTGCAACGTGGAGAGGAGGTGGGGGGCTCCCTGCAGGCCGCTCAGCCCCTCTGAAGCTGCAGCCTGGAAGGCTCACTGGGTGTGCTCAGGCTGAGAGACACAGCCTCTGGATGGGAGCTGATGAGAGAGATTGCAAAGAGAGGAGGTCACTGCTTTCAGTCCGTGGCATTTGCAGAGCATGAGTGACTCACCATAATCTGATCCCTGAAGGCTGCCAGTGGCTGCGTGGTCAGGAGTGACCCACACGTTCATTCACTCCTTCAGTCAGGGGACATTTCCCGAGTGCCTGCTCCATGCTAAGCACTGGGCCTGCAGAGATGCAGAGCAGCCTGGCGCCGGAGCTGAAGCAGGGCGTGTGTGTGTGGTGGAGCAAGTCGCTGGCGATACAGCCTGGGATGAGATGCTCAGAAGTCTGTACTAGGGGGCCCAAGTAGGGAGAGGTCTACGCCCAGCAGTGACCTAGAAGGGCAAGATGAGTTTGTAGATAACAGGCAAAAGCCCCGAGGGTGGAGGGCATCAAAGCATGTGTGTGCCCAGGGGTGTGTGTCCAGGCTAGAGCCGTCGTAGGGTGTCATGGCCTTCGAGGATGAGCAGAGGGCAGGCTGGGGAGACAGCGGGGCTGGCTAGGTAGGGCCTCCAAAGCTGCCTTGGGGCCTGTGCTTCGCACCCCGTAGATGCCAGGGAGCCATCACGCTGGGAGCAGGGCCAGGTTCTGGGATCCAGAGTTGAGTATTGTCGCTTTTACTGTCCAGGAGCTCAGAGTTCCATGGAGAAGGTGGACAAAGAGATGACTGTCACTCATTTTTACCAAGGCCTGGCTGGTGGCTGGTGGTGGGTGCCCATGCTTTCTGAGTGTCGGCTGTTAGCTGTCTTACCGGGCAGGTGCTGTGACGCACTTCCCCTTATAGATGAGCCAGCTGAGGCTTCGAGTATGCAAGTAAGTTGTCCACGGTCGGAAGACTAGCGCCAGTGCAGTCGGGACGGGCCTTTCTTTGTAGTGCTGGAGTGGACCTGGAGCCTCACTCATGCTGGGTTTTAATGGTCACCTTCACTGAAGTGAAGTCATTCACAACACACAGGTTTTTATGCCCATGGTACAAAATTCAGAGGCTGTGAGTTGCCCCAGGAGGTCGCCCTCCCTCACCTCCTTGCTCCCGAGGCCCTTCCTCAGTGGTGACCACTCTTACCATTTCTTGTGTTTTCTCATAGAGATGTTTTATCCAGAGACAAGCCAGTAGGTAAGAAGAAACAAGTGCCTGTTGGTCACAGGCACGGGCTTTGGGGACACCAGCAGCAGTTTCCACCTTGATTTTTAGGCGAGCTTGAAGAGTCACCATTAAATTCTAGTTTGAGCAGGAACAGGAGGGCTCCGCAGGTGGGCCGTGGACTCAGGGCCCAGGCCCGCGTGGTGCTGTGGGCCTGTGCTGAGGGTGAGCAGTGGAGACGAGGAAATGGGTCCATGATGCCTGGAGAGAGAGTGAGTGGGGAGAAGCAGGGAAGAGGGGCCTTTGTGGGGTGCCCAGGGCACTTGGGCATTGGGGCTGGAGGTCACTCAGAGGGCACAGGTGCCCACAGGCTTGGGAGCAGCCGGTGCCCAGTTGGGCTTCATGCTGACTCCTGGACAGTCCAGCCCTCAGGTCCTGAGAGGGGTGCAGTGGGCTCGGGAGCCTGGGAGGTCTGGCCTGGGTGGTGGTGGGGGCCAGCATGTCCCTCTCTAGGCTTCAGTGCAGGTCAAGGCCTCATGGTGGCTGTCACCCTCTCCTGCACACTGCAAGGAGGGCTGAGGAGGCAGGCCTGTGGGCTGGGTCAGCTGGGGCCCAGAGCTTCCCAGGACTGCAGGTGTGCGGCAATCTCGTGTGGGGGCTGGGCCTGAAGTCTGGCGCAGGAGTTGCATGCGATGCGTATATAGAACTCTGCTGGATTCCCACCTCCCCTTTTTGAAATCAGTTTCAAACTGATGAATTAGCTGACTGACAGCCTCCCGTTCTTTCTCACACACAGATGGTCCCTGTGACCCGGCCCCAGAGTCGCGGAACGCCCCCTGGCTCCCTGGAGAAACAAGAGACTCCAGCCTCATCTGGAACCAGAGCCCTGGGCTCCTTCCATGGGAAGCCCTACTTGGAGGCTGCTGTCTGGCTGAGTGGCGGGGCGGGGCGAGGGGAGCAGCCAGCTGTGGGGCAGCTCCTGGGCTCTGGTGACCTCAGGTGACTTGTTCTGCATCCCTTGGGGGTGGGACCTTAGAGGACCATTTAAATCTTTTTTGGACCCCCATGGGGCCAAGAAGACATCGGAAGCGTTTCTGCTGTGCGCCTGTGGCCGGGAGCGGCGTGTGGAAGCCATGGACCTGGTTCAGGCCCCGCTCTGCCGCTGTGTGGCCGTGGTGCTGGGCATGTTACGTAATCCCCCAGTGCCTCAGGCCCTCATCTGTGAGCGCTTCAGCACCCCGGAGATGAGGACTGGATTACTAGATTGCTTGGGACAGGGGAGAGAGGTGGCTAGGGAAGAGGAAGAAATTGGGAAGTAGAAGGCCAAGGAGGTTGGATTAACTCAGAGCAGAGAAGACGATTTTAATCATCAGAGCTGTCCAACAGGGGAGGCTCTGGCTGCCCAGGGAGGTTGAGGACCTCCTGCTGCTGGAGACATGCTGAGGGTTGAGGGACCAGGTGCCATGGAGGTGTTTTCATGAGGACTGTGCGTTGGCCACGGGGCTGATTCTTTGATCTGGGAGACTTTTGGAGAGGGCTGTCCTTGCCCAGCTCTATGAGGGGTCAGGGGATGACAAGGTGGATGAGAGCCCATCTCTGGCCTCAAGGAGCACCTGGGCTGGGCAGAGCTGGACCAAGCCTGGGAGGGAGCGGGCTGAGGCTGCTCAGTGCTGCCTTGGTACTGATCCACCGGGCAGGCGCTGGCGGGAGCAGCGGGAGGAGGACGCTGCTGTGTTATTAGTGCGGAGGGCTGGTTGTAATCTGTCAGTGTCACCCTGGTCGCAGTGGCCAGGATGCCATCCTGCTGTTAACTCCTCCCTGCCCGGCAGCCACCCTCCGGCCAGCATGGGACTTGTGCCGCACCCTGGGTGAGCACCCCCTTCCCTGCGGGGAGACGGCACGCTCACCTTTCTCAGCTCCCGCCCCACGTGAGCCCTCGGCCCCAGCCACCCCGACTGTTCCTCAGCACCTGGGCGCTCCTCCCTCCTCACCATCAGGTCCCAGAATCCCCCATCAGGTGTGGCTCCCAGACCTGCTCCCACCCGCCCGCCATCCTTCACCTATCCAGCCGGCTAATGCCCATCGCCCATCAGCCATCCAGTCATCTCAGTCCCACCCAGTCAGTCTCAGCTCAGTCCAGCTCAGTTTGGTTAGCCTCTTTTTGATCCACAGGGTTCCGGCCTCGCTGCTGCCAGGAGAGTGACCGCCGTCCACGTCTGCTCTCTGTTCTCAGGAGCCTGGGCCGCGACTCCTCCCGCTGTCCACGGCTGGCTTTGAGCTCACCCCTGGTCGTATTGTGCCAGCCTCTTCAGCAGACCCCACTGGACATAAGGGGCCTTCCTGTGGAAGAGGGCTCCATGTGGCTTACATGAACTCCAGGGACAGAGCTGAGATAGAGAGAAGCGGGTGGGGAGGAGGCAAGGGAGGGGGCTTGGCTCTGTGGAGGAAGGAGCTTCCATTCAACTGTGAGTGCTCTAGCGGAGCCTGAGCGGGTGGGAATTAGGGGATGATGTTAAGAGAAGGGCAGGGAGACCACTACTGGAGGGGTGGCTTAGTGTGGGTCTGAAGCTCTAGAGCCATGCACTGCCTGGCTTGTTGTCCCAGCTCCACTTATTTCTGCTGTGTGACCCGGGCACATAACACAACCTTTCTGAGCCTCAATTTCTTAGTTTTTAAAACAGGAATGACGATTGATCTATCTTACTTGATGTTGCTGTTAGGATATGCCTGTGCGAGAGGAGAGCTGACTGGACTCTTGCTGGGATCATCACTACTTTTCAGGGAGTGCCCGTCATCTCCAGGTGCTCTGCTGGGGGCTTTCACTTTCAGTGTCTACTCTGAGCATCGCAGCTGCCAGTCCTGTGTGGGCATCACAGAGCCCATTTCATAGGGAGGCAACAGGCTCATGGGTTCTGCCCCTTGCTTGCATCCCACAGCTAGAGAAAGGCAGAGCTGGGCCCCAGGGCAGACCTTCCACTAGGCTGGGCCTGCCCTCCTGCCTGCCCTCTCTGCTGCCTCTCCAGGGTGAGGACTCAGAGGCCAAGATTCTAAGACTTCCATCTCAGTGTCTTCCTGGGTTACCCTCTTTTGGCCTTCCCTATTTTTTTGGTCTTGAGTTGTTAATTATTATTTGTGTATTTTCTTTCTTCCCCAGACAGCCAGAAAGCAAGAACAACAACAACAACAACAACAAAACACTTTCTTCTCCGTAGTAACTGAAGCGTTGACTTTGACGTGAAAGGCCAGAATGGATGGTGTTGCCCTTTTTGCCTTGCTTACCAGGAAGCTCATGCTTCTGCCCTGTTGTGTCCTTCCCCTCTCCATGGCTCAGGTTTCCTACCAATAATAGCCTTTTAGTCTATGTGAGCTGTTCTACTCATAGAAGGAATGGGATATCTAGAGGTTGAACTGAATGGAAAAGGGAGGTTTCAAACAAGCAAGTAATTACAACTATGAGCTTAAGGAAAGGGCTGTGCCTCTCTCATGTCTGTCCCCTGCCACAGGGTCTAGTCCTGACTCCGACTTGGGGATTTGGCATGGGAAGCTCAGTGGGGGTTTTCTCTGTTGTATCTGGGTCAATAGTTCCTCTTGCACTTAGAATCTAACCCAAAGGCCCGCCCCCAGCCTGCCCCTTTTCCTCATCCTGTCCCACTTGTCCCTTTGACAGGATAATCACGTGGTCTGGATGTGCTTGCAGGCCCAGGTCTTCCAAGCCGCAGGCAAAGAAAGGCAAAGAAGCCTTGCGCTGGCTGGTACCTCCGCCTGGAGCTCTCTGCTCTCCCCCCTGCTTTGCTGCCAGGCCTCCTTGCCCTTTGAGTTTCATGTAAACATCTGCGTCTCAGAGAGGCCCCGCAGCTGCCCTGCCAGGCTTCAGAGAGGCTCCCCTCGTGTCCCACCTGCACGCCATCCAGAGCTGGACTCTCTCTCACCCCCTGGAACCGGGCTGGGCCTTGCATTGCTTTGACCAACAAATTGTGCGGAGACTTCTGAGACTAGACCTTCAGAGGACTGGTAGCTGGTATTCTCTGCCACTTGGAACCCAGGTGCTGTGAGAGGCCCATATCACACAGAGACCACAGTGGGGAGAACAAGGTGTTCCTGTCGGCACGCCCATGAATTCCCAGCCAACGACAGTTAGCATCAGCCCGGGGCCTGTGCAAGAGCCAGGTGGGGATTCCAGCCCCAGAGCCCCCGATGACTGCCACCCCAGCCACCATCACGTGGGATGGAAGGACTGCCCCCTGAACTGCATAACTGAGAGAAATACTAGTATAGGAGTTGTTCTAGGCCACAGAGTTCCAGGTGACCCAAAGAGGGTGACTCCTGCTATTTTTTTTAAAACATTGCCCCAATGTTTTGCATTCATGATGATCTATGATTATATCATAATTTGATTTTTTTTTCAGTAGTAGGGATTGCTACATCCCCAGCTCTTCCTTTATTTATTTATTTATTTATTTATTTATTTATTTAGGTACCAAGGATTGAACTCAGGGGTACTGAACCACCGAGCCACATCCCCAGCCATATTTTGTGTTTTATGTAGAGACAGGGTCTCACTGAGTTGCTTAGCACCTCACCATGGCTGAGGCTGGCTTTGAACTCACGATCCTCCTGTCTCAGGCTCCCTAGGTGCTGGGATTACAGGTCTGCGCCACCGCGCCTGGCTAATAATTTAGTTCTTAATTTGCTGATTCCCCCTGTTCCTTTCTAGGACATGAGTTGCAGGGGCAGGGACCATGTCCATCTTGATTGTTGCTCCCACACCCCAGCACTGACCATGGCGAAGGGCATGTCATAGTTCCCGAATGAATGAGTGAATGAATGACATCAGTGTGGTTCTGCAGTGCCCTCGAGGGCAAGGATGTGGGGGAACCCAGAGGGACTGAGTTGGGAGGAGGTTGGCGTGCCTCAGCCCTGGCTCTCAGGGCATGATGGCACAAGAACTGCAAGCGATTCCTGGCACCACCTCTGTCCCCTAGCCCGCCCTGCTTGCACCAGCCGCCCCCACCTGGCTCATTGCCCTCTGTACCTCCATAGGAGACCTGGGAGGTCTCAGGTGTGCGTGTGCATATAGGTGGTGGGGTCAGGACAGAGCGTGGCACCAGTTATGGCTTGGGACTCAGAGATGCCCACCTTTGGACCCCAGCTGTGCTGAGATCCCAGCCCCTCCTGGTCCCGAGGCCACGGTTGTTGAGTGCTCACTGGCGTGGGAAGAAGTGCTAAGTAAACTGAGCTGGTGCTGCTGTCACTGTGTGCCGGGCACCACTGCAGTGACCTCATCAGATGGCAACTGTGGCCATTTCCCCCCTTTTAGGGATGAGGCAACTGCTGCTTCACTACTGGCCCAGGTCCTGCTAGTGGGTGCTAGAGTGGAGTCTGAACCCTGTTGTGGCACCATAGCCCCTGTTCTTTTTTTGGGGAGGAGGTACCAGGGCTTGAACCCAGGGGCACTTTACCACTGAACCACATCTCCAGCCCTTTTTATTTTGTATTTTGAGACAGAGTCACTGTTACTTAGGGCCTCACTAAGTTGCTGAGGCTGGCTTTGAACTATGATCCTCCTGCCCCAGCCTCCGGAGCTGCTGGGATTACAGGTGTGCGCCTCTGCAGCCCACCAGAGCCCCTGTTCTTAACCCTCACACTATGCTGCCTCTCTGAGCCTCGGATTTCATCTCTGAAGGGGAAGATGATACCTGCTTAACGGAACTGTGATAATATGTATTTTGGGCAGCACCTGGAACGTTGTAGATTCTCAGCAAATCTCAGTTTGTTGTAGCAAGATAGATGAACAGGGCCTGACTCAAGAGGCTTTGAAGGCTCTGCTGTGAGGCACTGGGGAGACTGAAGGTTTTTGAGCAAGTGACATAAAGAAACAGTGGCGTAGTTCAAGCCCTACCCCTTCCCCTCTGCTTCGCACCCCCACCAGTGACTAGCAGCCTCCTGCCTGATGCTGGGTTCTCTGCTCACATCCCTAGGCGTTTCTCCCGAGATGAAGAGCACGGGAGGCTCTCCTCTCCCCCTTCAGGCCTCTTGGTCTTGCCAGGCTCATCTCGTCTCAGAGGGTCACCTCAGAGTCCCATTTGTGGCCTCATTTCCTTCTCCACGTTGAGCACCAGTAATGGAGAGGTGCCAGGAGTCCTGTCACCATTCATTTCTTGTCCCCTGGATTGCTTCCACAGTGGTGTGGGCGAGGGGGACTGAGGGGCCAGTAGTTCCTCTGGAGAGGGAGGAGGGGGAATGGGAGAGAAGGAAGCTGAGAAAAAGAGGGATTGTGTGTGGGGAGGGAGGAAGGCGGGGATGGGGAGGGGAAGGAAGGCTGGACTCATTGCTTCAGGGCTAGGTGCACCTAGTGACAGTTTGGGCCATCTGACCTGGCACTGCTTCCTCTGCTCCGACAGGTTGAGTGCAGGTCTTGCCGCGCACACACACAGGAAAGCCCTTGGCATATGGACTCGAATGTCTGTGGCCCCGTGTGTCCTTAGGGAACCACGGCAGGGAGAGGGCAAGCCCATCCTGGGCCAGGTGTCCCTTCTACTGAGCCCCACCCTGGGTTAGTCCTTCTTCCCCTAGCATGGGCATTATGGAATTTCTTGGGGGGTCTCCAGGTACCTGTCCATGTCTCTGTCTCCCCAGAGAGCTTCCCACAGGATACCATGTCCTTGACATCTCCGTGCTCTCAAGAGCAATCAAGGCTTGGTGGAGATATCATGGTCAATAACTGCTGAGAGACCGAGGGAACGTGTTTGTGTGAGTGGATCTAATTCCAGAGGTGCACATAGGACTATGCGTGTGGACGGGGCGTGTGCACACACACTGGAGTCTGCGTACTTCTCTCAGGTGCACACGAGTGAGACTGCACACACATCCCTGCAGATTCACACTGGTGTGCTGGTAAATGTTTAACACCGGCTCTTAGTTAAAATCGAGCCCGCCCTGTGTGTGGTGTTTGGGCATCTTAGCCGTGGCCATTTCAAGCTGCCTATGTGATTTCCCTGGATGTGGAGTTGGGAATAGAGGCACCTGGTTGGTTCGCAGGAACCCCTAGGAGCCAGCCTGGCATACCTTGGGACTGGGATGTATATCTGACAGCGAGCGTCAGGGAGGGCGGTGGGGCAAGTCCTTGTCAGGAGGGAGAGTGCAAGCTGGCTGGGAGCTGCTGCTTTGAGGAGCCTGGGCATGAGGGGAGCAGGCAATGGTTGGCCATCAGCCAGCTTTCTCAGCATCACTTGGAAACCAGTTAAAACTGATGCTTCTTGTTGGGCAGGTCTAGACGCTCTGGAGACAGCTGCCTGCCTCACCCTGCAGACTCTTTGAGAGTTTGTGGAGTTGGGCAAGGTCACCTGCTGAGGACTAGAGGAGGGACTCAGCCTGGGACCTGAATGGAGGAGGAAGAACTTCCAGGCTCCAGCAGAGGGCGGGGCTGGGAACAGTGGCTGGGTCAGAGACTGGGCCCTGAGCTTCCTGAGGGATCACTTGCCCTCTCTGGACTCTGATTGCCAGTTCCTTCCATGAAAGGAAAGGTCTTCAGCTCCACGACCTCCTTATCTGATTCTCTGGGAACCAGAGACCTAAGACTGGATTCTGAGTGTTGAAATCTATATTCAAAAGTCAGACAGAGAAAGGCTATGCTGTCATTAGATGAGGAGAGAGAGGCCTGTGATGGACCCTGGGCCTTAGGGAGCTCTGCTGTGGCCCTCTGCGGACCATGGGAGGAACAGACCGAGGCCAAGGGAATAGGGTCTCCCGATCCCTGCCTTTCTAGACCTTGCTTTGGTTGGTGCCTGCTACTCTAGATTTCTGCCCAAAGGGTCCCACCAAGCCAGCTTCCATGACTGGCCACCATCTGTCCTCCTGAAGGTGGACTGGCCCAAGGCTGGCCAAGGAGTGCTGTTTGGGGAACTTGGCTGCGCTGGCTGGTGTGCTGTCTTTGTGGAAGATGGCCCTAACATGCTGAGTATGGCTGGGGCAGGGACGGAAGGGGCAGGCTGGGGATGAGAAGCTAGGGTCCAGGCTGCCAAGGTGGCCTTGCACTTTGCTGTCACTCTCAGGGCAGAATTCAGAGGAGGCCGAGAGCTCTAAATCCAAAACTAGCATTTTAGGTTGTCACAGAGACATATCACCAGGACAGAGGGTCGAACATACTGCTCATTTGATGCGTCGCTGTTGGTATTTAGACTTGGGACCTATGAGCTTCCACTGGCTTCTTGTTTTGGGCCCTGTAAATGTTAGAGGTGAGCCCAGAAAAAGAGATGATTGGGATTTGGTGGGGGGAGCGGGCTT
This sequence comes from Xerus rutilus, assembly GCA_028644305.1. Lineage (NCBI taxonomy): Eukaryota > Metazoa > Chordata > Mammalia > Rodentia > Sciuridae > Xerus > Xerus rutilus. Next base: position 10,209,224 of record CM053403.1, on the reverse strand, counting down.
GGCACTGTGGCCCCCAGGGACTGGACCTGAATTGAGCAGGGAGATGTGAACACCTGTCAGTTCTAGGGTGGACTATTCCAGGTGTGAGGCTTCCCTCCTCAGGTCTCACCCAAGGCCATCTCCTTCCTCGTCAGACCCAGGACAGCTGGCCGAGCTTCCTTCCCTAATCCCGGACAGCATCTCCCCTCCTCAAGAACCCTACCTCCTGGGGCTCATGAAGCAGCCCTGGTGTCAGGGTTGGGACTATGGCATATGGTACTCCCCAGTCCCTGGCGCAGGGCTGTTGACCTTGGCTGTTTCTAAGGTGACTTGGTGCCCACCATGGGTCACATTTCTGGACCTCCAAATGACATTATTAAAATAACCAGTCCAGTGAATCCCAATCATTTTAACTAAGGAGACCTCAGAGCCATTTTGGTGTGTGGCAACAGACATCAGCCGGCTGGGAGGCAGCCGTTCCTCTCCTCTGAGCATTGTGCCCCGTCGGTACCACTGGGCTTCTCTCTCCCCTGTGGTTCACCAGGGCATCTGTGATGAGGTCCTAACTGACCTTCAGGGCCCAGGATGATCAATTCAGTAAGAAGATGGGGAGGTGGGTTAAGGAAGCTGGAAGGAGGGCAGGAGGATATGTTTTAAGATTTGCCAGCGGATGAGTCAAGTTTTTGTTTGCTCAGGTCTCGATCCGACTTTTGAAACACCTGCTTTCCCCCTAGCCTCTTTGGCATGACAGACTTTTAAGGTTCAAATGAATTAATTAAATGTATTCAAAGCATTTTCAGAGATGCTAAGCCCTCCTTCAACTCGCTGGCTGTGGCAGTCTGCTGGTCCTGCTGGATGTGGTGGCTTAGTTCTTTAACAGCCTTCAAACAGAGCCTTTCCCCAAAGTCAAGGGTCAGATCCTCTGGTTGGCATCCCATCTTTTCAAGCTGAGCAAGCCTCAGAGGACCCCACCAGACCCTCTCCACTCTTCTGTCACCTCATGGTCCCCTCGAGCAGCCTCTCTCTTTAGGGAGACAGCAGAATAAGCTGGCAAGGTCAAGGTCATGTCCATTCCAGGGTGCAGCTCACTAAGGGAAAACAGAAACCAGGAGCATGACTAGGATATTGGAGTGGGGCTCATTTATTCTAAAATAGAAAGCCCAAGGATGTCATGAGCCCACCTAAGGGGCTGCCATGCCAATAGTGGAGGAGGTTTGCTCAGCCTAGCCAGAGTGCGGGGAGAGACGTGGATTGAACCTGACTGTGCAGAGAAGGCTGCCGCTGGTTGCTGCCTAGCATTGGCTGATGCTGCCTTTGGAGGAGGTGAGCCCCTGGTCCCTGGAGGCATGCAAGTTCAGTTAGGGATATTTCAGAGGGGACTCATGATGATGGCATCTAAGCCTCCCATCCCCCAACTCAGAATCTGTGGCTTTTGATCACTGTGAATGGGGCGCCAAGCACTGGGAAAACAACGAAAGAAATCCACTGAAGTGAGGACCAAGCTATAAAAAAAAATCTTTATTTCATGTACCAGGATTTTTTGTTTTTGTTTTTGTTTTTTGTATTTTTTTAGTTTTCTGCTTTTTAAAATTTTTTTTCTGTTAACAGTCTGAAAAAAAAAAAAAGGACCCACCAAGAAAATAAAATGGAGGTTGATTTCTTGAACTTTTTGGAGCTGGACATGAGCAATCGTCCACCCTGGGAATCAGTGCTCTGGCAGTCCGAGTCCCAGCTCCTTCCCTCCAGGCCCCCTAGCCCTTTCTTGGCCACTCTGGTATCACCCACGCCCCAAGCAGCCCCTGGCTCCAGGCCTTGCAGCCTGGAAAGAAGCATGATCGCCAGCCCAAGTCCTCTGCAGAACTCCCAGAACTGGGGTCAGTTCTCCTCTCTGGCTGGACTGTGCCCACTAATCAGCCATGTTCCAGGGTCTCTCCTCTCCAGGCCTTGATCTGCACAGCCTTGGAATCCACTGGGGTGGTTAGCAAGTGGGGTGGGGGAAGGGATAGACTGCCATTCCTGCCCACTCTGAGAGAGAGTCGTGATCACCACACCTTAACTGGCCCCTACTGCTGGGCCCTGGGCCCATAGCCACCCCCTGCACTCTGGGCTCAGCTGGCAGATGTTCTGCCTCATGCTGGGGGCTGGGTTGTAGGCTCCAGCTGCTGAGCTGGGGAAAGAACTTTCTCTTCTAGACAAAGGCAGGAAGGGCAGATGGGAGTGTGGAGCTCAAGGACCTGTCCAGTCACCCCTCCAGCTTCCCAGAGCCCTCCACTTGGGAGACCTTGGAGTGGCCAGTGGAGAAAGTGCAGACAGAGAGGTGGCTGCTGCAGGCAGCAGGGGCCACACAGTCAGTGGACTGGCCTGCAGGCTGGTTGGAAGTTTCTAGCATGGAAAAGCTGTTGGGTTTTGCTCAGTCTGAACTGGCCCTTGTTGCTCTGGGTAAGAAAAGGGAGAAACCCGGGTGCCCCCGCACTGTAGTGGGTGGTGAGGTTTAAGCTTGGTCTGGGGCTCTCCCGGGGACAGGGACGGCATTCTGTTGAAACTTGGTCTCCATAGAGGGAGACTCTCATGCCCTTCTGGCAAACCTCAGAGATGCTCTTTTTTACTGACTCCCAAAGACGGTAGAGGACACTGGTGGCTGATCTCTTCTCTCAAGGGAGTTTCCTTCACTCTCTAGGATGGGGCTATGGCATTAAAGAAAAGGGACACAAGATGAAGAGTGGCTTTGGGGACCTCTTTGTCTTTTCCCTCACTGAATGGCAGGATACATTGGCTCACGTGTGTGTATTTTTGCTTTGACGTTGGATGTGGGATAGGGGTTGGGGGGCACAGTGAGGAGGCATATGGTGTGAGAGAGAGAGACTGACAATTGGGAACGTTCTCAATGTCACTGGAACGCAGTGGTAGCTGTTTTGTCATCCCTGACGTCTTCCTCTGGGAAGATCTTAAAAGTCAAACACATGGGACAAGAACAGGCCTTTGGAGCTCATGGGTCAGCGCACACATTTACTTGAGAGGAAGTGGAGGCCCAGGGAGGCCACGGAACAAGGAAGTCCAGAATCCAGTCCTGGGTTCTAGAGCAGCGCCCTTTCCATGCATGCATGTGCGTGCGTGTGCGTGTGTGTGTGTTTGTGTGTGTGTGTGTGTGTAGTGGGTGGGCACGCAGAAGCACAGAGGCCAGCGTGGGGTTCTGGTGTCGTCCATGGCTCTGTGTGTGTGTGTGTGGGCTGGTTTTCCCCCTGGCTGTGTGCAGGGTGGGAGAGTGTGGACTGAGCGTGTGTCCCTGTGCACAGTGGCTGTGCCAGGCTTAGAGGACTGGAGGGGTGTGTGACTGGGTGTGGGGAGGGGCCTCCTCTCCCACATTAGTAGCCCTTCCTGGTGGAAGGAAGGGATCTTTCCAGCAAACTCCCTGCCACTCGCTGGCTCGCTGGGGCCTTTCTCCTCGTCCTGTGGCTTTAAGCCCAGCTCACATCTCACACAACAGTTTTGTTTTTGTTTTTTAATGGATTTGTATATTTGTTTTCTGTTTTGTCTTTACAAGTTCCCTGCTAAATTTTAAGTCCCCCACCCACCCCATTTTTTTGTTTTCACAGTTTAAAGCTGGAAAAGAATTAAAAGAAAAATACTATCTGATTTTCTTGCGAGTAAATCCACTTATTATATATTTACATTTATTTATAGTCTGTGGTTTTTTTATTAAAAAAAAATTACCACTTGTTTTTCCTTTTTCTTTTGTAAAAAGAAACCTTTTTGCAATGTCACTGTTGGATCCGCTGGGCCCCAGGGGGCGTCAGTGAGTCCAAGGACCCCCAAGGGTCAAAGAGCCCCTTTCCCGGGGGACTGGGGGCCTATGAGTTGGGGGTTCACCATCGCCCCAGGGTCACGGAGTGGCCCTGAGGGGAGGGGCGAGGAGGGAGAGCTGCTTTATATTCCCCGGGGGTGGGTGTCTCCTGACCCCAAGGACAGGAGCTTGGGGATGGTGACCCCAGAAGGCTCACCCTGAGGGTTCCGGGGGTTTCCCGCTTCTCGGCAGGAGGCAGCCGTCCCTTCTCCTTCCCTTTTCTCAAGGCTAGGAAGTCATCACAGTGGGTAAAGGACCATGAAGGACTGGGAACCTGGGGCTGGGCGAGCCCCAAGCGCACCCCCTCCAGGCACCTAACGGACAGGAGGGACCAAGGGCTCGGGTCACCTGGAGGCCTACAATTGCCCCATCAGTGCTGGGCGGAGCCGGCTCTTGAGCTACTGAGCATTCCCGGCGCTCCTGGGGCACCCTCCCAGGGGCTCCAGGGACCTGGCAGTGACCACAGGCTCCCCCAGCCCTTGGGGGGCCCCTGAGTCTCCACCCCGCCTTCTCCCAGGGAGGCGGGGCCCGCTGGGGCTTAAAGGGAACAGAATACTTTTGATTTTTAAATTCTCCCTCAGTTAAAAAAAAAAAAGAAAGAAAGAAAAAAGAAAAGAAAAAGAAAAAGGTAACAAAAAACCCTAATTAATACAAAGGGCCTTCCTTTTCCTTTCGCTCCTCTCTCTCTCTCTTTTTGCTTTAATGTTATCTTGGTTCCCTTTTATTTTTTCATTTAAATTGGTTTTTATTAAATGTTAAAATAATGGTACATGGGAAATCATGCATTTTCTTTTAGATTTATTTCTATTTTTAATTGTTTTATCCCTCTCGCTTTATTTTAAAGTTTCTTTCCTCGTTTATATTTTTCCCGCATTACCTGTTTTGCTTCTTTGTTCCTCTTGTATTTTGTTCTTTTTTTTTTTTTTTAATTTACTTGCTATGTTTTTCTCTTTTTTTTGTTTTTGTTTGTTTTGTGTTTTTTGCTCGCGGAGGTCTCCCGGGCCCCTCCCCGCCCGCGGGCCGCCTCCGCCCGCTCCGCTCCCTCCCGTCCGTCCCGGTCCCTCCCGCCGGCTCTTCACACGGGCGTGGTCCGGCGGTTGGCGGTGTTGGAGTGGAGAGAGTCCTTGTTCTCCTTCTGGATACAGTTGTGGACCTGGAGGAAGCTGTTGTCCCTGTCGGAGTTGTAAGTGGCGGTGGGCGTGGTGGCGGCCTTCAGCGGGTCCCGGCTGAGGGTGTACATGGAGATCTCCGTGGACGGCAGGGTATTGAAGCCCTTGACCCCCACGGGCGAGGCGTCCCTGGAGTGGGAGGGCTCGGTGGAGCGCGAGCTGGAGCGGCTGCGGCGCTGGTAGCGGTAGCGGTAGCTGGGGATGCGGGTGATAGCGGAGGCCTGGAGGTAGTCCGTGGCGCGGGCCGTGGCCCGCAGCTGTTTGTGGCGGTCGATGAACATGTGCACGGCCAGCACCCCGACCATCTCGGCGATGATAAAGGACAGGGCCCCGAAGTAGAAGGACCAGCCGTAGGAGTAACTATTCTTTTTGGAGTCGCTCTTGGAGGGGTCCCCGGCATTGGCAGATATGTACACTATGATGCCGATGATGTTACTAAGACCTGCGGGCACGGAGGGGTGGGGCGGTGGGACCAGAGAGGAGGGGTTAGTTGCAGGAGGATGTGGGCCACCCGGCAGCATCACGGGGCAGGGACAGCTGGGTGGACCTTCCCTGCTGCTACCTTTCAGTGATGGGCAGATGGATGGGCAGAGAAGGACACTGGCAAACTTCACCTTAATATTGTACCATGCTGTGCAGAGGGGAAGGACCAAGAGAGAGATGTGGAAGGAGTGGAGAGAAGAGAGGTGTTCTACAATGGATTGAGAATAGCGATAGATGCTGTTTATTGAGCACTTAGTACCAGCCTTCCCTGCTTAGTGCTTTATAAGTGGTTTATAGACGAGGCACAGAGAGAGGTTAAGCCACTTGCTCAGGGCAGCACAGGGATTTGAAGTTAGTATAAAAGGAGGTTGACTGGCTCTGGGAACCAGGTTGCCTGTGTTCAAAGCCTTTGGCAAGTGAAGCCTTATCTCAGTTTCCCCCTCTGTGAGCTGGGGGTGATAGTGGGCCTGCCTTCTGAAGGGCTGTGGACAGGGTTCCATGAATGACTGCTTGTGAGGGCTCCGGGACATGGGAAGCATTCCTCAGGTGTCAGTCAGTCTTGCTCAGGGGCTCATGACAGAGCCCATGTTCCTTCCCTGGCCTCTGAGGCGAGTGTGACTGGTTAGAAGTCGGATTGTGAGACCTGCCCGTGCCTGGCTGGGACCGTGAGGGCCAGTCCTCCCTTCATTTCCAGGCTGGACCTGGGCATCATGTGGATGGCTGCCTCAGTTTGCTTGTACTGGAGGGCAGCAGACAGGTGTGGACAGGCCCAGCGCTTGAGAGGGACCCAGGATTGGAGCCTTTTCCAAGTGGTGGGAGGAAGATGGGCCGCTGGGCCCAGGGAGGGGTGTTCCTGTGGGCTCTGTTCCGGGGCAGGAGCCCAGCACAGCCTCCCCTGCACAGGACTGCAGCTGCCCTCCTCTCTCCCTGCCTCTGTCAGGCCCTCCCCTCCCCGGGCTTTGGGTGTTCCTCTCCCCACTCTTGGGCCCAGACTCCAGCCTGCCTGGCTCGGTGATGGTGACGGTTACCTGCAGACACAAAGAAGATGCCAGCACTCAGGATGATGTTGTGTCGGGTCTTGTAGAACTCGCTGGCTGCGACGCAGAGTCCACCCATGAAAAGCAGAATCACGCTCAGGATTGGGAAGATGCTCGAGGCCCTCACAGCCCCTGCGGAACAGGAGGGTCAGGGAGAGAGAAAGGCGAGGCTGTGAGCCTGGGGACTGCAGGGAGCCTCCGGAGGGCAGCCAGAGGAACCGGCAATACCAGGGAGTACTGCCCAGCTCTCAACCCTTCAGGAGCTCCTCGCTGCCTCCCGGACCAGATTCCAGCACCTCCACAGACACAGGCCCTGTGTGAGGTGGCCTCTGCCTGCCTCCAGCCTCATGCTCCACGTCCCCATGGCACTTTCTGCTGCTGACTTTTCACATGCTAAGCTTTCTTACTGAAATGTCTTTCCTGTTCTTTTTTTTTTTTTTTTTTTTTTTTTTGGTACCGAGGATTGAACTCAGGGGCACTCGACCCCTGAGCCACATCCCCAGCCCTATTTTTTTGTGTTTTATGTAGAGACAGGGTCTCACTGAGTTGCTTAGTGCTTCGCCATTGCTGAGGCTGGCTTTGAACTCGCGATTCTCCTGTCTCAGCCTCCCTAAGTGCTGGGATTACAAGCGTGAGCCACCACGCCCGGCTT
>CM053403.1:10084985-10201563 GCA_028644305.1 Xerus rutilus | reverse complement strand
GTACCGAGGATTGAACTCAGGGGCACTCGACCCCTGAGCCACATCCCCAGCCCTATTTTTTTGTGTTTTATGTAGAGACAGGGTCTCACTGAGTTGCTTAGTGCTTCGCCATTGCTGAGGCTGGCTTTGAACTCGCGATTCTCCTGTCTCAGCCTCCCTAAGTGCTGGGATTACAAGCGTGAGCCACCACGCCCGGCTTTTCCTGTTCTTTATTTAGTGAACTTCTATTCATCCATCAAAACCCAGCTCAAAGTCCCCTCCTCCATAAAGCCTTCCCTGACTGCCTTATGTCAAGTCATTAGTTTTTTTCCTTTGTGCTCTGGGGCACTTGGGCACATTGAGGGGCAGTGTGGTCTAGTGGTTAGGAGGAACCACATGGCTTGGTTTGGAATCTGGCTGAGGCATTTACTAGCTGTGTGTAAGTGTGGGAGTTGGCTGGCCTCATTGTGCCTCAGTTTTCTTGTCTATAAAACAGTGATGGTAATAGCACTGGCCTCCGGAGGCTGTCGTGAGGGTTAAATGAGCTGATTCAGGAGATTCATTTATAAGAAAAAGTCTCTGGGGAAAATAGTGACAGTTATACAATAACTACTGATGCTCCCACCCTAAGCCACAAGCCCCCATGAAGCAACCACCTGGCTTGTTTTCCTTCATGTTTTTTTCTCCCTCACTTTTCTGTTCACCCAAGGGCACAGCAGGCCCTCAGTAAAAGCTGATCAAGTGAATAAACATGGAATGGTCTGGAAAGAAGAGGAAACAGACACATTGCAAGAAAAGAGGAAGGTAAAACCCCAAACTGCTAATCCTTGGGGATAAGGTAAGAAGGCAGGGCTGGCAGGCAGGGCTGGCAGGCAGGATGGGGAGGAAAGAATATACACTTGTTTCTTCTGAGGTGCTGGCGGTGGAACCCAGGGCTTTCCCATGCTCAGTATGCTCTCCACCATTGAGCCGCATCGGCCCCAAAAGAATATTTTAATAAAAAGGGAGAAACAACAGAGGGCAAAGGCCACAGCTCCCGAGGGAAGAAGGTGCAGATGTTGAGGGTGGAGGGGACGGTGGCTGGTGGCCAGGTTGGGGTGCTTGTAGGGAAAGCAGTGTCTGACTGAGGGCCAGAGTGTGGGGACCGTCCCAAAGTGTCTCTGCAAAGTCAAATATATACGTATTTTATCCAAATTCAAATAGGCAGTGAGAGACTTTAGTTAGGGTGGACGCCGACTCCCTGTCCTGGAGCTGTGGCCAGGCCAGGCAGAGCTACCCCAGCCTACCGAAGGCTCGGGTGTGGGGAGGGATTCTGCCCCAGATGGCTGCGTGGCTTCCGTGGCTCCTGGGGAGGCTGAGTCCTGTTAGACACAGGGCCCTTGGCCAAGTGCAGGCATTGGTTGGAGTGCATTTTAAAGACCAAAATGACAGGAACTTCCCCCATCCCCTCTTTGGGTGGCAAAATGACCAAGAGGGACTTGTGAAAGACCGTGTTCTATCTAGACTGACTGACTGACTTCCTTCCTTCCTTCTGAACTGGGATTGAACCCAGAGGCTCTCTGACTGAGCTACATCTCCAGCCCTTTTTATTTTTATTTTGAGACAGGCTCTTGCTAAGTCACCCAGGCTGGCCTTAGATTTGCGATCCTCCTGCCTCAGCCTCCCGAGTAGCTGGGATGACAGGCATGTGCCTCCACACTCAGTCTATCCAGACTTTTCAAAGATGGCCTTAGTAGTTTGCTGTGATGTGTGCTGGGAAGACCCTCCCTCCGCTCTCCTCCATCTACAGTGAAGTCTACACTACTCACTACTGCTATTGCTTATTGGTGAGTGGATTTTTTTTTGGTGGGGAGGCCTGAAGGAGGGTGGAGGTCTTACCGAGCTTTGGCATGGGGCAGAGCCCAGTAGCATCTATAGAAGCAGGTGAGAGGACAGGTGTGCAGGCAACTGGCCTGTTTAGCAGTCTCGGTGCTTGCAGGGGTGTAGCTGCTCACACCCCAGACCCTAGTGGGATGTTCTGTCCTGCAGGTCATTTCTAAGACAGTGTGCTCTGCCCTTAGCCTGGTCCCCAGGGCAAGTACCCCGGCACCTGTACACAGGCACAGAGACACGCTCACCCACAGCTGCCTCGCTTATCTATATGATTATGTAGCGATGGCGAGAGCCAGGGAAGACGCAGAAGAGAGAATATTTGTTAAGCACCTGCTCTGTGTTGGGTCTTGAGCAGCCACCAAACACACGTCATATATTTCATCTATAACAACCCTCAGGATGTTTTTTTGCCCCAATTTAGAGATGACAAAACTGAGGTTCAGAGAGGTGAAGTAACTTGTCCAAAGCCACCCGGCTAGTGAGCCTGGATTCCAACCTAAGTGACCTCTATACTTTTCTTATGTGGCTTCTAAGGAATCTGGAGAATGTGCCAAAGGGTCTGGAGAGCCAGGTTTGGGTCCTAGCTGGGCTGCTCAGTTGCTGTGTGGCTAAGGCAGGTACCTCACCCTCTCTGGTTTTCTCATATGTGAGATGCGGTGTGGATTATTAGGTGATTTTTTTAAAAGTATTTTTTAGTTATACATGGACACAGTGTCTTTGTTTATTTATTTTTATGTGGTGCTGAGGATCAAACCCAGTGCCTCACACATGCGAGGCAAGTGCTCTGCCAGTGAGCCACAACCTCAGCCCTATTAGGTGATTTCTAATGGTTCTGCCCTCTCCATGTGGATATGATTTCTGACAGCTGGAGGGGAGAATGCCAATATCAAGAAAGAGGAGGGAGCTGGGTGCAGTGGTGCACGCCTGTAGTCCTAACACTTTGGGAGGCTGAGATAGGAGGATCGTGAGTTCAAAGCCAGCCTCAGCAACGGTGAGGCGCTAAGCAACTCAGTGAGACCCTGTCTCTACATAAAACACAAAACAGGGCTGGGACTGTGGCTCAGTGGTCGAGCGCCCCTGAGTTCAATCCCCGGTACCAATAAAAAAGAAAGAAAGAGGAGGACAGAGTGTGACTTCTGAGGGGCAGCAGTGACTGCTCGGATGAGCAGGGCAGAGGGAAGCCAGAGTCCGCCAAGCTTCCTGTCCATGGTGGGCCTGGGAGAGCAAAGGCCCTCGTAGAAGCTGGGGCCGCCCTTTCCAGCTCAGCTCCTTCTGCTGGGGGACCCAGAGGTCCCAATCCTGCCAGCAGAGGAGGGAGCAGGGTGCTGTGAGTGTATGAATGTGCATGTGTGCACATGTGCCATGAGGGCGTGGATGTGTGTGGACCAGATGGAGGGAGGCCAAGGGAGGGGACCTGTGTTGCCGCCAGCATAGGACAATGTGGAGGCTGCGGTGGAGGACAGGGACCTGCAAAGGCAGGAAGCTGCTTTGGATGGTGGTGGCCAGCAGGTTGGGGCAGCCAGTAAACAGCACCGTGCCCAGGGAGGCTGGGCTGTGCGGGGCCTGGACCCAGGCTGGGCAGGAAGCTGGAGCTAGCGTGCAGGGACCTCTGTGGTGGAGGAGCCTCTCGAACCAGGTCTTTCTGCTTGGGGAGTATCACACCTGAGTTTAAACTCTGGCTGTCACTCACTGGGTGACCCTTGGATGGAGGTGTTTACTTGTCTGAGCCTCAGTTTCCCATCCTATAAAATGGGGATAGTGATAATAATAGTATCCAGCGCCCAGAGGTATTGGCGAGCCTTGCTCTGTAAACACCGTCCATGGACCAGCAGCATCTATGTTCCCATGGGGTTTGAGAAATGCAGACCCTCAGGTCTGCATGGGTACCAGGGACTGAACCCAGGGACGCTTAACTACTGAGCTACATCCTCAGCCCTTTCTAATTTTTTTTTTTTTTTAATTTAGAAACAGGGTCTGGTAAGGTGCTCAGGGCCTTGCTAAGTTGTTGAGGCTGGCTTTGAACTGGCGATCCTCCTGCCTCGGCCTCTGGAGCTGCTGGGATTACAGGCATGCACCACCATGCCCAGCAGAATCTGTGTTTTCAGGAGATGCTCATGACAAGGTTTGTACATGCAGGCAAGTGCCAAAGGTGCCATTGTAAGGATTAAACCAGGAGATATCGGGACCGTGTAAGACGCTGGAGGTGGACAGTGACAGGCATCAATTCTGTGTATTTCTCAGGTTCCTCGCCCTTCAGTCCAGACATCACTTCCCCACAAATTATTCTCAAGTAGCTTGGTGTGGTCTCTGTGCCGAAATCTATCACCAGGAGCGGAGAACATCTGATTTATCCAATGAACAACTATTTATGGGTCTCCCAGGAGTCAGCACGGGGCACTTCCCAGAGCCTGCTGACATTCACGGAGCGCTGCCCTGTGCTGGCCTGTTCTAACGCCTGGCCCAGATCAGCCTGGGTGGCCCTCACACCAGCCCTGCGGAGCCACGGCCTTGGCTTCAAGGAGATTGCAGGTGTCTAGAGCAGGCTCTGGCAAGTTTTTCTGTAAAGGAACAGATAGCAATTATTTCTGGCTTTGCTGGCCATCCGATCTGTGTTGCGACATCTCAACTTTGCTGTTGCAGTACGAAAATAGCCATAGATAATATGTGAACAAAGGGGTGTGGTGGTGTTCCAATAAAACTTTATTTGCAAAATCAGTTGGTGGGCCGGATTTGGCCCCTAGTCATCGTTGGCCGCTGCTGACAGAATGAATTGTCATACTGGGGACAAAGCCACCTGATCTGCAGCAGGGAGATGACTTGTTCTTGACTAGCTGGGAGTCCAGTGGCCAAGTACAGACTGAGTGCCACCACTGTGCCAGCTCATGGGCTGGGCAAGCAGATATAGTTTGCAAAGCCCAGCCTGGCCTCCATCTTTATAGAGCTTACACTCCCATGAGGGAGTTACGTCATCAGATAACGACAGTCAGGATGAGGTGCTATGACTGAAAAGTACCAGATGGGACCATGAGAAGGTATGATAGGCTAATGTCCATCAAGAATTTAGTGTATTCCAGAGGCTGAGGCTATGGCTCAGTGGTTGAGCGCTTGCCTCACATACGTGAGGCACTGGGTTCGATCCTCAGCACCACATAAAAAATAAATAAAGATATTGTGTTCATCTACAACAAAACAAAATATTTAAAAAAAAAAAAAAGAATTTAGTGTATTCCAGGGACTGTTTTAAGCACTGTATGGATATCAACTCATTCGTTCTCGTTACAGACCTGTGAAGTAAATACTTCAATTGCACCCATTATACAGAGACTGACACTGAGGCACAGAAAGCCATCTGCCCAAGGTTTGGGATCTCACGCCTATGTCTGACCACCGTGCTCCCTTTCTTCAGCAATCCTCTGAGTTCCTGTGGGATCAGGGAGGGCTTCCCTGAGGCAGTGCCATTGGAGCTGAGAGATGATGGGGCTGGGTGCGGGGGCCGTGCAAGGCTATGGGCAGAGGTGGGTAGGTCTGCAAGGTGTTACGAGGTGGCTTAGGGTCCGTGGATGGACCGTGGGGAGAGAAGAGGGCAGTAGCAGGGATAGCTTCTAGGTCTTGGACTTGTAAGCTGGAGGAGAAAGCCATTTTTGAGACTGGAAGAACATCAGGCCAGGAGTCGGTAGAGGGGGAGGAAGCTCTAGGTTTGGCACACTCGGAGTTGGAGATGCTCTGGGGGTGCACTCATAGAGCATGGAGGGGCACTGGGTGTCCAGTGTGGGGCACAGAGCCACGGCGTGGGGCACAGAGCTGCGGTCTGGGCTGAGGCTGGAAATGTGGGCACTGTGGGCACACGGGTGAGCACAGAAGGGCTTGCCCAGGGAAGGGAGCAGGCGCAGGCCCGAGGCTTGGGGAGTCCCCATATTTGGTGATGGGCTCAAGAAGACCGTGGGCAAGTCACATAGTGTCCCTTGGCCTCCACTTTCTTTTTGGCAAAGTGAGGGTGAAGATCTCAACTTGGTTTTTCCTTATGGGGCTGTAGGGATTAAATAACAAGGATGCTTTGAAAGCGTGGAATATTGTAAACTGAGCGATTCGTGATTTCGTATGTTGGCGACGGAAATGAACGGCAGGTGGAGGGCCCCGGAAGGAAGGAAGGAAGGAAGGGAGGAAGGAAGGAAGGAAGGGTCCTCTTACCCTCTGGAAGGGGCGGCCAGGGCCACACATTCCTTGCTGATCCTGTTCTTGGGCAAGTTTCATTGGCAAATCAAGTGATCTGTGTCCCAGGGGTCCAGCCCCTATGGCCATTGGGCTGTGAGACTGCTCTTCAGGGTGGCCACGGTTGGTGGACGGCTACACCAGAGGGAGCAGGCCGCCCTGTTCCTGCTCTCTGTCTGGCAGAGGAGGTGGGGTGGTGGTCAGCGCGTGGGGTGGGGGGGCATGGGGTGGGAGGGGAAGAGGTCCCCAGACCTGGGTCTGTGGCTGGCTCTCCATGGGACAGGAGGCGTGTTTCCCCCTCTCTAGTGGGGCTAGCCGAGGGGATCTCTAGGGCCCTGCTCATCAGATGGTCCCGTGCCCTCAGGCTAGTCCTCCAGGCTAGGCTGCATCTCAACCCACCCTGAGCTCCACGGCCTCACAGCACGGGAGGGAGGGCCTAAGTTCTGGGCACTGCCCTCATTCTGAGAGGAAGGGGAGCCCAGGGAGGGCAGCACCTTGTTTATTCTCTCAGCCAACTTCCCTGGCCTGAGCTGGGGACGGCCCTGTGCTGGATGAGGTTGGGGGAGGACACTCTATTTGTAGAGTGTCCTCGAGCTGTTCACGGTCCAGTGGGGAGAAGCATCTATAACAGAAACCAAGATAAAACAGGGATACAGAGCGGTCACCTCCCTGCGTACCCAGCCTTGCCCTACATTCCTGGCCTCAGAGAGGGAGAGCACTGTCCTCTGTCCTCCCAGCCCGACTCCTGGACACCCCAGACCTCTCTTTCTCTCGCTTCCCGCTCCGGGCTGTTAGCAAATCCTGCTGCTGCACCTTTGGAGACATCCTAAATCTGACTCCTTCTCAGGTCAGCCTGCAGCCTGCTGCCCAGGTCCTGTGGTCAGTTCTCCAGCAGACACTAGGGTGATACTGTTAGCCTGGATGTCAGACCCCATCTCTCCTCTGCTCAGAGCCCTCCGGGGGGCTTTCTACCACAGGGGGAAGCTGAGCCCCACAGACCTGGCCCCTGGCTGTCCCCACGCCTGCCCTCTGACCCCTTGCCCCATCAGGTCTCTGCTCAAACGCTGCTTTTGCCAAGAGGACCTGGCTGCCCCCATCCTGGTGCTCCCTCTCCTCCCCCGCCTCTCCTCCCCCGTGGGCTCCTTGCTGAGCTACACAGGCAGCGCCAAGCAGCCTCCACGGCAGTGCCAGCTGAGAGCTCGCCGCCTCGGGCTGCTCCGAGGAGCTGCTGCCCTCTGACTCGCTCTATCCTCCTCATGACCCGGGAGGATAATGGTGATCGCCATGCCCCTGCAAGGACATGGAGACCAGGGGCCTTAACTAGGGGGTGGCAGGGCTGGATTCGAATCCCTGCAGGTGTGCCAAGCCCAACATCGTGGCCTCCTGCCTCTGACTGGTGGCTGGGCTCTGTGGCTTCACCCCAGGAGCCCCCAGACAGGCAGCAGCCAGCCACGCTGCTGCCCGCCTCCCTCACAGGCGTCTCTGTGGCTTCCCCAGGGAGTGCCTGCAGCGCTGGGCTTCTGTTCTCGCTCTCAGGTGGTCTGAGTCCCTGGCAGGATGGCTCCAGGGCAATCAGAGTCTCTTTCTCGGGTGCTGGGGGGCCAGGGGACAGGCTGTGCCCGAGTCCTTCCTCTCGTCAGCCTTCTAGGTTCACTTGTCTTTCTGGAGAAAATGTGACCCGAGTGTGCAACCTGCACGCTGGGCCTGTGTGGTGGCTCTGCTGTGTGGTCTGTGGACACTGGCCCCTCCTTGGGGACGGAGTGTGGCCCCCACCAACCCTCCAGCTCCAGGCTCTGAAGGGCGGTGGGGGCCCAAGCCCACGCTGCCCTCTGCACTGCACAAGGGTTGGACCCGGAGTGTCCCCAGGGCTCACATGTGCAAGTCTGGTCTCTAGCTGGTAGCGCCATGGGAAGGGACCCTGGATGGAAGAGTTGGTCACTGGGCGTGCGTCTCAGGAGGGTGCATTTATCCCCCGAGGTGAGCAGTTTCGCTCTCCCACACGGTCCCTGCCGTGGTGCCCCACCTCACCCCAAGCCCAGGGCGATGGGAGCAGGTGATCACGGACCCAGTGAACCTCCTACACCATGAGCCAAAGTGAATCTTTCCTCCTTTGAGTTGATCTTCTCAGAGACGGAAAGCGGATCAACACAAATGGCCACAAGGCATTGGACTCGGGGGTCTAGCATACAGTAGGTGATTAATACGTGGCTGTGGGAAGGAAATGGATTCTTCTGAACCTTCTTCCCTCACTCCAAGTCACATCAGGACAGTTAAGAAATACCAACTCTCATCTCCTGGGCAAAATCCACACACAACACACGGGAACCCGCGTACACACAGGCAGACACGTGAAGACACACCTCAGGCAGACGCGGCACAGCACAGGCTCCCCGAGACACGATGCTGTCGTGAAGGGGCGCCTGGGTCCCCCTGCCCCCACCTTTCACCGTGTTTGTTCCTTAACCCTTGGTGAATGGGGGAAGGCAGGGGCCATGAAAGGCACAGCTCTGGGTGGGACCATGATGTGGTCACCATCCCTTACTGAGTGAGCAGCAGTAGACAGAGACCCACCCCAGCCACCCCTTCACTGGGCTTGGGTGTCGGGGCCCCAAGGTGGTGACCAAGGGATCCTGTGGCTGTTCTCCCTGCCCTAGGGCCCTAAATGGGACTCTTCTCTCAGGGGATAGGGAGCCCCTTCATTCCCTCGTCCATCAGATATTAGCTAGTACCTTCCGGGCCCTCCAGGAGGCGCTGTGCAGTGCCTGAGGCTCAGTCGCTGGCTTGAGAGCCAGGGAGCCCCCTTTCTTTGCCACCCTGGAGCTGCTGTGGACTCCCGTCCAGCGGTGCCCTCCTGGCACTCTCTCCCGCCATCTGCTCCACCTCTCCAGTCCCGCTGGGGAAACAAGGAGGGCAGGGCCATCAGGCCACCTCACTGGTATTCCTGCCTGGCCTCCTCATCTTTCTGGCCTCTCCGCCCTGGCATCCTGGGGCTCCGTGTGTGGCCTCCTCTGTTCTCCCTGTGACACTCCCTTGGGTGGTCCATCATGTCTCTGGCTTTACCTGGCACCTGTGCGCTGACAACTAGGAAGCCCGGATCTCTGGCCAGGACCTCCCCTGGGAGCCCTAGACCCCAGGCCTGCACTGAGCACCTGATGCCTCTCCAGGAAGTCCCTTAGGCATCTCTCACTTGAGGTGGCCAAAATGCAACTCCAGTCTCAACCTGAGGGCCCGAGGTCGCATCCTTGGAGTCACCCTTGACTCCTCCCTCACCCTTGGCCCACACATGCGGTCTTTGGGGAAGTCCTGTTCGCAGTCCCCTGGCAGCATTTCCAGCATCTGCTCCCCCCCGCCCACTGTCACTTGGGTCCACACTTTCAGCATCTCTTATCTGGATCATTGCCACATCAGGCTCCTGTCTGCATCTACCTTTATCCTATTTCAGTCTCTTCTGAACATAGCAACCAGCGTCCTGTTCAAGTGAGATGGCATCATCCCCTTGGAGGAATCTCTAATGCTTTGTTCCAGCCCGCAGGGTCCCCAGGGCCTCCCTGCACTTGGTCTTCTTTCTCCTGCCACCTGGGGAGTGTTCGCTCACTTCCCTCTTGTCTTAGGGCCTCAGTCCTGCCTCTCAAGCATCTTAGGCCTGTGTCCACCCCAGGACCTTTGCATCCATCGTCCTTCTGGCTGGAACATTCTGCCCCCCGTATCCACCTGGCTCACTCCCCTACGCCCTTCAAATCTTTGCTCAAACTTTCTCGACCCCTCTCCCACCCCAAACTCCGTGCCCCTTTCCTGCTTGACTCTGTCCATGCCACTTCCCACAGTCTATCATCCCATATAATTACCTTGGCCATTTCATTCTTTGTAGAGGGATATGTCTTGAGGACAGGCTTTTGTTTGTTGTCTGTGGCCACATCCTCAGCAGGACGGCCTGACACACGGGGACCCCTCTGTGAGGAATGTGCTACTGCAGGGAGACTGGTTTTCATTGGAAGTTCAAGGGGGCCCTGGCTCTGCACTCCTGGTGTGGCTCGGCCTGGTCCATTTATTTTGTGCAGTTTTTTTTTTTCTTTTATTAGACACTGGTCTCGGGCTTGGGAACATCCTAGAGGCCAGCAGCAGGGGGCACAGGCATGTCACACCTCTGCACAAGTCTGCTTCTCCAGGAGGAAACAGCTCCGGAGATGTTGGAGAACATGGGAAATGGGCCCGACTCCCCACAGAAGCTCTGCATGGACTGGGCTCTGCTCTCTGGGGAGACAGGAGGTGGCCTAATGGCTCCCCTCTATCCTGAAACCCACAACTTTGTGCACAGCCAAGAACTTGATTTTGGGGGAGTGGATGTCATTTCTTGAGATTTCTCCCCACTGTCCTAGGTACAAACATCACCTCCACCTGCCCTCTCTGCTCCTGCTTCATCTCACCAGAGCATTTAGCATCACCTGAGAGGCTTTATGTTTGCTGATTTATTTATTTTCTGTCTCTTTGCATTTGAGCATGTACTTGATCTGCTTTGTTCAAGTCCTGGCTTGAACATCTAGAACGGTGCCTGGTGTACAGTGCAGGCTCCATGAGCACGAGGGTGGTGAATGAAAGGACAGATGCCTGGGAATTCCTGGGAAACTTGCAATTTTGTTTCTAAAACTACATATATTGTGCTTCTAATGGACTTTCAAACCTGAGGTCAGACACAGTGGGCAGGGGAGAGGGAAGTGGGTATGCAGATCCTGTGCTAGGTCCTTGACCTTCTTTATTCTCTTTTCTCAGGATGATGCTTTTTGGTGGGTGACGCCCCGTTTTTTCAGCCAGGGAGACCAGGTTCAGAGAGGTGAAGGTGCCAGCAGCTCAGGGCTGAGCTCACACTTGAACTTGAGTCTACTTAGTCTCCCCTCTCCCTCTCTGTCACTAGGGTACTGGGCCCCAAGGAGCCAAGGACAAGAGGCTCAGTGGGGTCCTAGGAGCCACGCATGGTTGGCAAGGCCTAACGTCCCGCTCCAGCACACCTCAGGCCTTGGGCCACTTCAGAGGGTGCTGGCCCCCAGGGCACTTAAGGCTGCGCCCCTGACCTCGGTAGCAGCAGGAGCTCCAGCTGCCTTTTTGAGCGCACCCTGCCAGCCTGCCACCCCTCTGAGTCAGAGGCAGGCTGGTCACGGAAGGTCAAAGGTCAAAGGCAGAGCCGTGGGCGGACAGGGTCTTTCTTTGTTGAAGTTCTTTCTACTCTCCTGGGTCCCTGCCTTCCTGGCCCCTGTCCTCCTCAGAGTCCTCTACTGTCCTCTGGAACCATCTGCCAGCAGTTCCTTGCCCACAACCCGCCCTGACCGCTGGCCATCCCTGTTCCCGCCAGCTCGGCCTGGGCTTGCCATTGCTGCGGCCAGCACCTGGACCACGCTGCCTTTGCCTCTTGCTTGGACCACCCAACAGCACCTCCAGGTTCCCTGCAGGCTTGGTTGCTTTTATCACCCCCTCCTCCATCACGGCCAGGCTGCACTTTCTACATCAGTCCCCATCAACACCTAGAAGGAGGTCCGACTTCTTCCCCAGGCTCCCGAGTGCCTGGGCTGTGCTCCGGCCAGCCTACCTCCTCTGTGACCTAGACAGGTGCAGGGCTCCTCCATAAGGCCTCCGCCCTGCCTTCCTCCAGCGCCCCTAAGTCCTCTTACTTCACCCCCTCTCTTTATTCAGAGAAGCTGTCTTGGCTAGCGTGTCTAATTGAGCCACCTCCCTGCTCTGTCCCTGTCACTCTCCACTCTCCATGCCTTCCAGAACTCTGAGACGGCCTGGGGCAGAGTGCAGGACAGTGCATGGGCTTTGCCTATTGCGTTTCCACCTCTGGGATGCGACATTTGGGAAGACACCAGCTTGCTTTTTTGGTTGACCCTGGGATCCCCAGTACTGACAATGGTGTCAGCACATAATAACGGCTTGCTGAATACCTCGTGAGTGGGTGAATGAATGAGCCATCCTTTTGGGGTCTAAGTGTAAGCTCTGGTGCCATCTTCTTAGGGAGCCCTTTTAGAATGACCTCTTTCCAGAGGGTTGGGGGGCAGGCTCCCTCCAATCTCTGTGTGAAGCATAATTAGATCTAAGGATCTGTTTCCAGAAGGCCATCGCTCAAGGGCAGTGGCTGCTTCTGTCCCTCTAATGACCTCCCACAGAGCAGGTGGACTGTGCAGCTGGGTTTCACACACCTGAGTGCAGGGCTGACTCCGGCTCCGCCCACCTATAGGAGCAGCCCCACCCACCTCCTTGGGCCAAGCCCCGCCCACCTTGGGCCATGTTTGTTACCTACATTGCTTGTGTGGCATTTGACCTTGATTGACTTACTGACTCAAATAGTTACTTCCTTGCTCAGCAACAAAGTGCTTTATTGGACCCCAGTTCCCTGCAGGGCTCTGTGCTGGGTGCTTGGTGGGTAGGCAACAGATTGGGCAGAACTCTTGGGTGATGAATGGGAGCCAGCAATACCGCAGGCAAGTGTGAAATGGAGTCACATGCAGGGGAAGGAAGGCCACAGAGGGGCTTCCAGATCAGATTGGGGTGGAAGTAGGGGCTGCATAAAGGGTGGGGCCGGGGATTCTCCTGATGCCTGTTTTCCAGCTTCTCTTGCTGGGTTAGAGCTTTGGAGAATGTTAAGAATGAGTGTCTTTCAGCTTGGAAAAGTTATTGTTGTTGCTGAGTGCAGTGGCGCATGCCTGTAATCCCAGCAACTGAGGAGGCTGAGGCAGGAGGATCGCAAGTTCAAAGCCAGCCTCAGCAATTTAGGGACACTTAGCAACTTGGTGAGACTCTGTCTCAAAATAAAAAATAAAAGCTGGGCACAGTGGCTCACGCCTGTAATCCCAGTACTTAGGGAGGCTGAGACAGGAGAATCGCGAGTTCAAAGCCAGCCTCAGCAATAGCGAGGCGCTAAGCAACTCAGGGAGACCCTGTCTCTACATAAAACACAGAATAGGGCTGGGGATGTGGCTCAGTGATTAAATGCCCCTGGGTTCAATCCCTGGTACCAAAAATAAAACAACAACAGCAACAACACACTCACACACAGGATGCTGCCCATCCTTGTAAATAGTTTGGTGGGAACAGCTGTGCTCATTAGCTTCCGTGTTTCCTGTGTCTGCTTTTGTGCAGAGCTGAGTGACTGAGTGATCGGAGGAGGCTGTGTGACTTGAAAAGTCAAACATGTTTGCTGTGTGGTCCTTTATAGACAAAGTGTGCTGACCCTGTTACAAATGCTCAAGACGTATTCTTGGGCTAAGTCTAATTGGACCTTGGGGATCCCGCATGGCTAATGGGAGTGCAGCCTGTGTCCCCACACCCAGATGAACCAAGCCCGACACTCTTCTCTCCTTAACACTAAGGAAGCAGAGGCGCAGAGCCAGCAGAACTGCCATGGAAGAATCCTGTATTTTTCTTTTAATGAAAAGCACTTATTGGGTACCTACTAGATTCCAGGGATGGTTCTAGGTTCAGTAATGAATGAGACAAATTTCCTGTCCCAAGGCACTTCCTGGTGGATAGAGTGTCACAGGTTACTGTGCTGCACCAGGTGAGGCTGGGCCCAGCAGTGTGGCTCTGGACCGGTTCACCTCTACAACAGGTCTCCTCTCTGCTCTGCTGTGTCTCCCAGTTGAGCTGTTTCTGAGGGTCCCCGTGTTGGTTCTGCTCTTCCTGGGCCAGGGACTGTCTTTTTTTGTCCATCTCAGTTTCCTCATCACTGGGCGCCGGGTCTGGCCTACAGTAGGTGCTCCATCCACATTTACTACATCACTGGGCCCCCGCGCTAAGATCAGGCTTGGCAACAGCTCCAGATGTGTAACAGGTAAGGACAACTAAATAGCCCTTTTGGGACTTCCATTTAAGAACACTGTCTTGAGGGAATTCAGAAAAGGAAGCGCTGAGTGTGGAAGGAGATTTTTTTTCCCCCCACTTTAAAAAAATAAAATCCATCAATCTCAGGGTGTGCCTCTTGCTCCCTTTCGGCAGCTTCCTGGCTGACTGTGCTCCAGTGAAACCCGGTTCCAGGCTCACCTGCGAGCTGGGCTTGATGGGAGGAGTAATTATTAAAGGAGACAGGGCCAATCTACATTATAAAATGCCTCCTACATTTTTCATAAAAGTGATCCAAGGGTGACGGTCACCACTCTGCTGTGGGGGAGGAGAGGAGGACAGGCCTGGGAGGCAGGAGCGGGTTGCTCTGGGGTGGACACCAAACCCCAGAGCTGGCGTGAGAGCCTCCAGCTCTGCTGTCCCGGCCTCAAGGACTCTCAGCTCCTCTCCCGGAAATCCCTTTCTCAGGGAGCCGACAGCCTTGTTAGTTTTAGCTGATGCTTGAAGCTTTGGAGATCCCTTGGGGCCTCAAAATGCTTTCTCTTGATAATATGTCTCAGGTGGATTTAAGATCACAGCTGTTACATCAGGATTTAACTTTGATTTGACTTGTGGGGGAAGAAAAATCTCTTTCTCTCTCTTTTTGTAGAAGTTCCAATTTGGCACTGTCTAATTTCCACATTCAATTATGCAAGAAATATTTACTGAATTCTTAATGTGTGCCATGCATTAGGCTGAGACTATAAAGGTGGACAAGAAGAGAGGGTCCCTCCTCCAGGGGAGCTGGGGGATGGTGACTACAGCATGATAAATTGCTTGCTCTGGGAACCAATGGAGAAGGCCCAGGGGGACTTCCTGGAGAAGGTGGTGTTTCACTTGAGACCTGGAGTTTCAGTAACGGTTTGCCAGACAAAGAAGGGGAGGGAAGGGTGTTGCGGCCACAGGGAACAGCATGCACAAAACTTTGCCCTCCTAAAAGTTGGAAAGCAGCCAGGTGCAGATCATTTTTTTTGCTCTCTGCTATAACCAGGGCCTCTAGATAGGCCTGGTCTTTGGCTCTCTGAAGGCTCAAAGCGCAGGACCCACCACCTGCAGGGAGATTAAAACGTGTGACTCACGGAGGAAATATTCTGCTGTGTCAGCTTCGTAATCTGCGTCCTCTGGGAAGTGATCAATCTGCTTGCACAGGCCTTTGAAGTTCCCTGCAAAACAAGGGAAGGAGCACGTGAGAATTGGAGTGTGCGGGACTCGGCCACCTGCCCCTTCCGACTTCTTGCTCTTCTGAAGCTCACCCAAGCCTCCCCCTCGCCCCGAAGGAAGGTATTGCTTTGTCTTTTTGGACATCTGCCTGGTGGATCAAAACACACCCACCCGCAGCACTGTGGAGAGGATCTAAGGCTAAGACTTCAAAACTCTGCCTTCCGTCCCTGGTCCCTGCCAGCGGCTTCTGAGGATTAGCTGGAGCTTGGCCGTGGCAGGGGCTTGGTTCCGGGCTGGGGACTGCGCTGAGGAGGCTGTTGGATGCTTAGTGGCCTAACTTGGTGTCCCAGCTCGGTGGGGAGTCAACCTGCATTTTGTGTGTGAGAAAGCAGCAGACGGCTCTCCAAAGAAGGCAGATCCCAGATGATGTGGACGACACTCCCTTGGTCCTTCACAGGATCTGTGAGCACATTCTCATCTTAATTATGTGAAATTCACCTTGGGCCCTAGCAGCTCTGAGGTATTTCAGGGGTTGAGGCCTCACTGGGGGCTGGGCTCTCCCTCACCTTCTTAACTACAGCTCATTTTGGCTCTGCCATTGACCTTGAGGAGGGATGTTACCACTCCATTTTACAGATGAAGAGACTGAGGCTCAGGGAGGCTACCTGATCTGAATTAAGTACCGTGGCTGGGAAAAGCTGCAATCAGGACCAAACAAAGGTCTTTTGATTCTAAATATTTCCATGGTGATTGCAGAGCAGTTGAGAACCTGCCCAGGGCCAAACTCCAAGGCAAGGCCCCAGCGGGCCCGCATCAGGGTTCACTGCGTGAATCAGCAAACCATGGAAGCAACCTTCATATGAATCAATGAATAGAATCCAATTTATAATCACCAGAGTGTCAGCTTCAGGACAGCGGGGGCTTTGGTCTGGTGCATGCATGTATGTGGTCTCTCAGCATCAGCGGAGGGTCACTAATGACTGCTAATGTCCTCTGATTGAGAAAAGAACAGACCCTGCTGGGGTGGCCAGGGCCAGATGCAGGCTCTGTGGTCAGACTGTCTGGTCCAGTCAGCTTCCTTAACCTGACTGAAGGTACACACAGGGCTCGGAACAGTGCCTGGGGCAATTAGCCAGTCCCTGGGGACGCAGGTGTGAGAGGGCAACAAACTTTAACTGTTCAGCCACTGAGGAGGGTCTCCTGTGACAGGAGCCAGTATCACCTAATCGGCACAGTCCTCAGGGCCATCAGCAGCCCACTTTTTTAGATTCCATATCTGAGTAGGTGGGTGTAGGTTTTGTTGTGTACCATACATCCAAGAATTTTAAGACATTAGTATCTAGACCTGCACACAGTCTCTGTACAGCTCGAATGTTCCTGATCCAAAAATCCCAAATCCCAAATACTCCCAAATCTGGAACTTTTTGAGTAGCCATGTGACACTCTGAGTGGAAACTCTACATCTGACCTCCCGGGAGGGGTCAAGGCCAAAGCACTGGCCACAGAAAACATCGTATGTACACAGTTACCTCCAGGTATGTGTGCGTGTGGTGCAGGTGACACACAGAGGGATTTCATGTCTAGACCCAAGTCCTGTCCCCAAGGGATCTCATGATGTGTATGCAAACATCCTCAAATCTAAATAAGTCTGAAATCCAAAACAGTTCTTGTGCCCAGTGTCTCAGGTAGGGGACATTCAGCTCACGGTGTTCAGGCTCACCCTTCATACAGGAAGAGCAGCATTTGAGGGATTTCTAGTTCTCAGTATGTGCTACGTATTACAGAGAAGCCTCCCTGGATCCCATTCACACACGGGCTGTCCCTGTACCAAATTCACCATCTTTTCTGACTTCAGGAAAAATAGTTCCACCAAACATGCTGGGACTTCTGGTCACTGTACTGAAGCTTTGTGGGATCAAAACGGACCCCAGTGCAGGTCTTCTGTGAAGCGTTTCAGGCAGTCCATCCTCTCGCACGCCTGCTCCCCCCCTGCTGAGCCCCCTGCCCTTGGCATCTGGGCACGGACAGGAGGCCTGGCCACCCCAGTACCTGTTCCCTTCCTCCTGTGTCTGCTCCCCCTCCCATGAGAAGAGTCCTCCCAGCAGCTGTTAAGAAGGTAAAAAATTCCCCTGATTGTTGAAATTACAAATCAGTGTAGTTGAAAAGCACTTTCATTTTCTTTCAATTCAGTCTGACAAATCTTCCGTCAGCACCAGCTCGGTGCCAGGCGTCTTTATAAGGCATCGGCGCAGGAGGCGAGGAGCGGCACTCATGTGCCCCGAGGCACCCAGTAAATTGGGGACAGAGTGCTGGAACCGAGGGCAGGAAGGTGGTGCCTCCGTCTCTCTCCATTGCCTGGCTCATCCCGGTGGGTGGTGCCCACACCTGCTCCCCACCCATCCTGGCTGCGTCCCCAGCCCAGTGTGCCCCACTTGTGCCTGGACTAGTGGCTCCCGGCACAGAGGGCCCCAGGAGATGCGAGTGCAGAGGGTGTGGAAGTCGCGAGCAGCTCGGGTCTCACCTTGAAGGCCTGTACCTGGGTGTGGGCTACCACGCTCAGGTCTCCTGGTGGGTGTTAGAAAGGACCTGACTTCCCTGAGCCTGAACTCGTGCTCTCTCCCTTGAGTCTGGTCCTCAGAGGTACCAGTGAGCCCATCAAGTGCCAGCATGAGCCCTGTCATCACCCGCCATCTCCCCCCCCCCCACACTTCCATCCATCACCGTGGCCTGCCTATTTTGGGGCCTCAGAACCCCTCAACGGCAGTGGACAGCACCACTGCTACCCTCGATGACACCTCTCCTCGTATCACAATGATTCTTTGCAAATGCAAATCTGATCATGCCACCTCCAGCTTAAAATGCTGCAGTGTGCCAGGGTTTTTAGGGAAAATCTCAACATCTCTAGCATCTTCAGCCGGCTGCCCTCCCTCTATCTCTGGCCTCCCCTACCAACCACCTTGTCCCTCTCTGTGCCTCTCAGCCTTCTCCAGCCATGTTCCCTCCTACCACAGGACCTTTGTACAAGCTGGCCTTCCTCTCTGGGCTGCCCCACATCCTTTGCCGTCTGCCTTTCCTAACCTCCCTCTAGCCTCCTCTACTGTGTTTGGGGACATCCATGGCTTGCTGGATGGTGTGGGGGGAGGGAGGGCGGCAGCCCTGGGGCACACGTGATGGTGGCCATCACTGACACAGCTTTTCTCGTTACTTCACTTCCTCACGCAGTGGGCAGCAGGACCTTGAACTGAGGGGGGGGGAAGGGAAGTGGAAGGGAGAGGGAATGGGCCAGGCACACACGTGTGTGTGTGACATGACGTGTGTGTGTGTTGGTGGCCTGAGATCCTTCTGAGAGTCTGTGGTTTCCTCCAGCCCTTTCAGGGTGCAGCCAAGAGCTGCCTTTCACCAGGGGGGCGGTTGGGAGGTGAGGCTGGATGGGAGGGGCAGGGGGCAGCTATGAGATGGACGGCAGCCTCTAAGCTGGGCAGGGGGAGATAGGACCCCAGGGGCAAGTGGGTGCTGAACAACTGGGGAGGGGTGCCCATGCATCGGGAGTCTTGGGTGGGTGGGGGCTGAGGAACTGTCAGAGTTGGTCTGGGGGGAGAGAGCTAGACATGGACATAATGTTCAGAGAGTGGGAGGCCAAAGATTGTGGGGGGCTGTGGCTGCTGGGAATGCCAAGGTCAAAGGCAACACCCCGGCCGTGGGGGCTCAGGTGGCGGTAGGGATGATATTTAAAGTATCTGGCAACCAGGAAGGTCGTAGGAATTAATATAAAGACAAGACTCAAACATCCCCTCCTCCATGCTCCATACCTCAAGGATACGTTAGGACCCTGCCTACCCAGTTAAAAAGTTGACATGCAAATGATTCAACAAATTATTCTAATAAGCTCCAAATCATTGGTTGGTTTTATAAATTATTGGTGTGCTCTTTTGATGATGAGGCTGTACGGGCTAAATGACGCCCCGTCTGGCCACGATCTGACACGGGGACGGCACCAGATGCTTCCCCTGCTCCCCTGTGGGAGGAAGAGCCATTTGGTGCAGGATTTTCTACCGTGTCCCCCGCCCGCCTGCCTGCTGTGGAATCTCCAAGGGTGACCGCAGAGCGCAGAGATGAGGGGGCGCCGGCAGGCGGCCGGGAATCTGTGAATGAAGGAACCGGGGAGGGGGCAGGCCCGGTGGGGTGAGTTGCAGGGAGGCCCCGGGAGGGCAGCGAAACGCCCCCTGGGAGAGGTGGCAGGGGTGGAGGCCCAGGGCAGAGCAGGACTCCGTTCCAGCGAGAGGAGAGGAGGCTGGGAACACAGGGATTCTGCTGACCTTGGGACACAAATTCCAAAGGGCTCCAGGGCACAGAGTTGGGAGACTGGGTCAGCCTAGGGAATGAACGCAGCCCCCAGGGACAAGTGAGCAGGGATGCGGGACAACGGGGACACGGCCATGATTAGATGGGTCCCAGCGGGTGACGGCGGTGAAGACAAGAGTGAGGGTCTCACGCCACACAGAGGGATGTGCAAGGCCTTATGGGAGTACAGTCCAGCTACCATTGATGTGGCACCAGCTCTATGCCATGCTCTGTGCAACCTGCCGAGGAATGCCACCACACCACCTGTCCTCAAGGAGCTCACCTCCCTGGGGAGATGGGGCTACCGGCCGGAGGTGGGCCTGTTGGAACAGAGAGTGCGCAGCAGCACAGCGCACATCCGGGCCTGTGAGTGCGTGGGTGTGGCGGGGTCGGAGGAGGCAGAGCTGGGCAGGACTCGGAGCAGGAGCCCGCGGGGACAGGGGGTGTGCGAGAGTGCGCATGTGCATGTGCATTGCCCACACTCACGCGCACACCCGCATTTGTTGGGGTGTGATGAGAATAGGGTGCAGGGGTGACAAGTGATTTCTAGGGAGAGGGATCGGCGGAGCAGCCAAGGAGACACTGGCCACAGGTTACAGTTTTCCCAGAGTGGACGGCAGGGCCACAGGGCCTGAGCGGAGCCGGAAGGCAGAGGGGGCCAACGGTAGCCTTTCCTCCGGGCTGACGTGGCTAACTGGAGATATGCCACCGTGCGAGGGAGTGTTTACACCGCAGGGTTCCACAAATCAGCGTGGGCCCCCACCCCACCCCATGCCCCAGCCCAGCACACCACCAGATGGAGGGTGATCCTGTGCGAGGAGTCAGAGAGCAAAGACTCGAAACTGTGGGGAGGGGGCGGTTTTGGAGATTTTCAAAAGGATCTGTCCTGTTTAGAGGGCTGGCAGTGTGGGAGTGAGGGAGGGGGACAGCTGGAGAGGGGCAGGGCCAGATCCCCCAGCAGCCAGGCTGAACTGAGGGGGGTGGCCCTCACTGCTTACTTCCCCAACAACCACGGGCTTTGAGCTTGGAGAAATGGGGAGTGGGGAAGATACCCACCAGGAAGTAGGAAGGATTATTCTCCAATGGATGTGATCACTGTGACTGTCCCCTGACCCCCCACCCTAGAAGGGCAGCAGTCCATCACCAGTCTCAGCACCAACACCCAGGAACTGCAGGCCAAGTGGACTTGGGAAGGCCAAGGGTTGCGCCCTAGGCAGTGGGACCTCAGCCTCCAGGAATTTCCAGGTTCAGCCTGGGAATTTGGGCTTGCAGGTATTAAATAGCTTAAAAGGCAGTTCATCAGCTTTGTCAAAAACACAGTAATATCTCACAGCACCAAGCGTGGTCTTGTTTCTTTAGATACAATAAGCTCCACGTAAACCTGGTCATTAGGGGCTGCACAGTGTGCTGTTTATTTTCCACACATTCAGAGAAGCTGAAAGCGCGGCTCTGGAGCCAGGAGGGGGCACGCGGCGGAACTAGGGAAGGAGGTTGT
This sequence comes from Xerus rutilus, assembly GCA_028644305.1. Lineage (NCBI taxonomy): Eukaryota > Metazoa > Chordata > Mammalia > Rodentia > Sciuridae > Xerus > Xerus rutilus. Next base: position 10,180,640 of record CM053403.1, on the reverse strand, counting down.
CTAAGTAATTTTTTAAGTGAAGCAAATGAAGGGTTTGGTGGGAGCTGTTTTCTCTGTGTTTTAAACTTCATCTGCCCCTGGCTTTCTGCTTTCCTGGCAGGGCCCTCCCTGACTGCAGGGATTCCGCAGACCTGAGGAGGATGGGCCACGCCTGGCTCTGTCCTCACAGGAACCCCAGCCCCAGCAAGGGCCTGCCACCAGCTGGTCTTGGATGTTTGGAACGACGGTTCCATGGCAGTGTATAAGTTTGCTCCTCCCTTCCTTCTTTCAGTGGGTAGTTCCGAATGCCCGCTGTGTCCAGGGACTGCACGAGCACCAGGCCGGGTGGAGCAGGCAGGAGTCTGTTCCCTGAATCTGCCCTTTCCCTGTGCTCTGCACTCTGACAGGTCCTCTCAGAAGTCCTTGGTGCTCGGGCTGACCAGAGGGAGCACTTCCTCACACAGTGTCCAGATGTATTTGCTCCTGATTTTTGTCCCCACAGTGACTTCAGTTTTTTTCTTGTGCTGCCAGGGAAGAGACTGAGCTGCAAACTCAAAACTATACAACTGCTGAGTCTGGCTGTTAGCGATTGGCTGTGTGAATCTGAACAACTTACAAGACCTCTCTTTGTCTTGGTTTCCTTTGGGTAAGAAAGTGGTATTAATCCTTGCACGGGGTTGATGAGGGGTTAATTCTGAAGACTCAATCAGATAACAGAAGTGAAGGTCCAGTGGGTTCCTAACTAGGAACAGGCACTCAATAAATGTAGTTCTTCTATTTGTTTTTCTTTCAATGGACAATTTTTTTTTGGTACCAGGGATTGAATCCAGGGGTGCTTTACCACTGAGCCACACCCCAATTTTATTTGGAGACAGGGTCTTGCTGAGTTGCTGAGGCTGGCTTTGAACTAGAGACCCTCCTGCCTCAGCCTCCCGAGCCCTGGGATTACAGAGTATGTGTCACTGCGCCTGGCTCAATGGACACTTCTTTCAGTAAGCCTTTCTGGATTGTGTCAGCTGGAAAGATTCTTTCCTGTGCTCTGATGAAGTCTTTCTCAGACTTTGCTGGGCACAGGAAGTGCTTGGGAATCATGCTAACCTGGACTCTGGGTCACTGAGTCTGGAGAGGGCACAAGGGCTCTGCATTTCTCAAGTTTCAGGCTCTCCTATGGACCCCACTTTGGGTCGTGTAGCAAGGCTGTCCAGCACTTTGCATCTTCTGTGATGCTACTTCCTTCTGGTATTGTTGGGTGAGAACAAATAGCTGCAAACCTGCAAACTCCTCAAGGATAGAATTTCTTCTAGAGAATGCCCTGAAAGTGCCACCCTTTCCCCGGTTCTAAGATGCTCATGTGCACACTTCAATGTTTCTGAAATTGGGATTTGTCTTATTATTGATGGATTCATTTACAGTGGTGTATGTCTGTTCTCCTGAAAAATCATTATTACATTGATGGTGTGCCTTTTCATCAACGATAATGGCTACCTGACCAAAGTTTATTGAACAAATACACCAGTCAGTGTGTATGTGCACACACACGTGAGGGCAAGGTGTGCCACATGATTCTACGCTTCTCAACAGACAAGCATGACATCAAATATTAGAATCCCTTGGGCATCAGAATCTTCTTTTCTTCTCTTATTAGAAGTTAAATGAAGCCGGGTACAGTGGTGCATGCCTGTAATCCCAGTGGCTTGGGAGGCTGAGGCAGGAGGATCGTGAGTTCAAAGGCAGCCTCAGCAATGGCACAGTGCTAAGAGATCCTGTCTCTAAATAAAATAAAAAATAAGGCTGGGATGTGGTTTAGTTTGAGTTTAATCTCCAGTGCCAAAAATGAAAAATAAAAATAAAAAGTTATTTTACAACATCAAGATATACGTATATGCCACCACTCAGCAATGTCTGTTGGAAATGTGTCTTAGAGGACCCTTGCCCACATGTATAAGAAGATGTATATGAGAAAGTTTGTAACAGCATCGAGCTAGGAATCAGCCACATTTTCTATTGTCAGAAAAGTGGTGGCACCTTTGGGCATATGAACAGCTACACCTGTCAACACAGACGAATTCCCAAAACATAAACATCAAACCAACAAATCAAACTGCAGAAAAATACACACAACATGACTTTGTTTTTACGAAATTAAGAACACGCTCAACCAGTTTATAGATCCCTTAGAAATACATGTTGTTCCTCATTATTCATGTGGAACTGATGTTCCAGGGTCTTCCAAGGACACCAAAATCTGAGGGTGCTCTAGTTCCTTCAACCAACTGCAGATGTGGCTTCCGCAGATGGGAGGGGCCTACTGTCCCTCCACGTTACTACTGTAAAATGGTCTTTCATCTTGTTTATTTTTTAAAACAAATCTTTGCTGTGTACATTTAAGGTCTATAATGTGATGTTGCAGGGTACACATCTATTTGCAGCATAATAGCTACTGTAGCGGAACAAATAAGCGTACCCATCATCTCACTGTTGCCGGTTTCTCCCGCTTTGTGGCAAGAGCAGCTATGCCCTACTTAACAAAAATCCGGAATGCAACACATTGTTACCAGCGACAGCGGTCCTGTTGCCAGTTAGATATTTGCTACAGGGTATCCTGTCTACACCTCTCCACCCCCTCCCACTCTGATAACCACTATTTTATTCTCTCTCTCTATTTAACCTTGTTTTTTATTTAGATTATACAAGTTAGTGAGATTATGTTATATATATATATATATATTTTTGTTTTATTTTGTTTTGTTTTTCCTGTGTCTGGCTTATTTCACTTAACATAATGCCCTCCAGGTTCACCAAACTGTGGGCGGCAGGATTTCTTCCTTTGTAAAGGCTGGATACTATTCCAGTGTGCGTCTGTGTGGGTGCACATGTGTGTGTGTGTCCCAGGGTTTCTTTATTGTCCATGCATGGATGGACACCCGGGTTGTTTCTATATGTTGCTATTGCTGTGATGGACATGGAAGCAGACACCTCCATGAGGGGCTGAGTTCCTCTCCTTGGGGTGGCTATCCAAGGGATTGCTGGCTTTGGAGTAATTCTGTGTTTAATTTCTTTAGGGGCCTTCATGCTGTTTTCCGTGAGGGCTGTGCCAGTCCACGTTCCCAGCCACAGTGCACTGGGTTCCCTTTTCTCTGCGCCTGCCAACACTCGTTATCTCTCGTCTCTCATTACCTCTTGTAATGGCCACTGTTATGGTTTGGAAGGGAGGTGTCCCCCAAAAGCTCACGTGTGAGACAATGCAAGAAGATTTGAGCCGGGTGCGGTGGCGCCCGCCTGTAATCCCAGCACTTTGGGAGACTGAGACAGGAGAATCGCGAGTTCAAAGCCAGCCTCAGCAACAACGAGGCGCTAAGCAACTCAGGGAGACCCTGTATCTACATACAACACAAAATAGGGCTGGGGATGTGGCTCAGTGGTCGAGTGCCCCTGAGTTCAATCCCCAGTAAAACCTCCCCACCCCAAAAAAAGCACATTTGGAGGAGAAATGATTGGGTCATAGCCTTAACCTAATCAGTGAATTGATTCCCTATGGGATTAACTGAGTGGTGACTGGAGGCAGGTGGGGTGTGGCTGGAGGAAGTGGTTCACTGGGGGCGTGGCCATGGGGTGTACATTTTGTATCTAGAGAGTGGAGTCACTTTCTGCTCTCTGATCATCATATGAGCTGTGTCCCTCTGCCACACTCTTTTATCATGATGTTCTGCCTCACCTTGAACCCCAAGGCATGGAGCTGGCCTTCTATGGACTAAGACCTCTGAAACTATGAGCCCTCATATAAACTTTTCCTCCTCTATAACTGTTCTGGTTGGGTCTTTTAGTCACAGCAGTGAAAAAGCTGACTGAAACAGCAACCCTCACAGGACTGTTTAGGGTGGTGTTTCATAGTGGTTTTTTTTTTTCATATTTTTTATTTAGTTGCTGATGGATCTTTATTTATTTTATTTATTTATATGCGGTGCTGAGAATCAAACCCAGTGCCTCACGCATGCTAGGCAAGCGCTCTACCACTGAGCCACAACCCCAGCCCCTCATAGTGGTTTTGATTTGCGTTTCCTTGATGGTTAGTGATGCTGAGCACTATTTAATGTAGTTAAATACACCGTTGGCGATTTTATGTCATTTTAGAGAAATGTATATTTAAGTCCTGTGCCCATCTTTAAATCAGGTTGCATGTTTCTTGCTGTTGAGTTCTATGAGTTTGCTGTTAATGTTGGATATTAACCCTGGGTGTTCTCTATAGCCTGGGATATTATCAGATACTTGTTTTGCAAACATTTTCTTTGGGTTGCCTTTCCATTTTGTTGATGGTTAAAATAGCCTTTTGTATGTATTTAATATTAAGCCCATTGTAAAAAACATCCTTAAGAAGATGATCGTTTGACCCCTCAATGCTTTGGCACCTACTACAAGCAGGTGCTCACTAAGATCTATTGACTACTTGACAGTGAAGTGAATTAAAGGAGTCCCAATATTCCTCACAACTTCTTTGTTCTGGAGCCAGGTGTTGCTGTGAATGAGGGAAGAGGCAGGAGGGGTACGTCTGAGAAAGAGAGAGACAGGCTAAGGGTGAGTTGGCCTCAACCAGGGGAACCGGGCAGCCAGCAAGGGGGTCAAGATGCTGGGTTTGACCTCAGATGCAGGAAGAACATCTGGATCCCAGAGAAGGTAAATGAACCAAGATCCATGGGTGCTCAGGCCTTGTGGGAGGTGCTCCCAGAGAAGGTGGTCAGGGCCACACGATGGGGCTGGGCTGGGGGCTGCAGTGTCTGGCCTCACTCGGCTCTACTGTCCCTGGTTAATGGGTTGATATGTGCCTGATGTCACCAAGACTGAGAGTTCTAAACTTCAACATGCTGTGGTCACAGCCTCATAGTGTGGGCTCCCCGCCCCCACTCAGGAGCAAAGCTGACCCTAGAGCAGGCCCCTGAGGGACAGAAGTAAATGTAGACCCTGGATGGTTTTCACCATACCCAGGAAAACCTCAGACTGGATCCACACTTCAGTGGGATGGAAGCTCTGCCTGATGAGGTTAAGGGGCCTTGGTGGAGGGTACGAGCCAACCTCAAATGGAACCCATGAAGTCAACCCGAAGCCTGGGGGTGGTCATGGGCCACGAGGGGATGTGCGTGAATCCACCTTTCCCCAAACACAGTTGGATTCAGTTCAACTCCTGCTGGTAGAGAGCAGTGGCACTCAGAGGTGAGCCTCATGTGTGCGGAGACCGCTGCCTGGGTTTGTACCAGCTCTACCATGGAGACCCTCTGGGCCTCAGTCTCCTCAGCTGTAGAATGGGGAGAGAGTAAGACCTACCTGGAAGGTCGGGAGAACTGCATTGAACACAGCATTGTGAGGGCCGAGTGCCCGGCCTGTCTCCTAGCAGACGCCCGGTAAGTGGGAGATGTCCTTGCCGTTTGCAGGGTCCCATGCTGGGGGCACAGATAGATCACAAACAGCCCCCACCAAGGAGCTCACTGATGGGTAGAGGAGAGACCAGAGTCACACTCCAGAGACCACGCCAGGCAGTTACGGGAACCACCCATGCTTTGATCCTACGAGCAGAACTGTCCAAGTGACTGTCTACCGAGTCCCAGGCGTGAGTGGATAATGGAGAAAAGCTATCGTGTGTCAACAGCTCTAAGTTCATCAGCCATGGGTGTAGTGACTGCCCCTTCCAAGAAAGCTGGAGCCCGAGTCCTCTTCCTGTTGTTTTGTGATCCTTGGACTAGTTGTTCATCTTTCAGTTCAGTACTTCAACTAGACCTGGACTTGCTCCTAAGTGCCTACTCGGTGGTGTTGAACTAGGTGCTGAGACAGAGAGGGGCTACAGAAGGAGTCCCTGTCCCCAAGAACTGGTCAGGTGAGGCCCCTAGACAGACAACGAGCGCATATGACCCAGAGTGAAAACCATGAGGCTTCCACGGTGATGGCGGCTCCGGAGAGGCTGCCACAAGCCAGGCCAGGCTCAGCACTGCCCTTGAATCCTCAGAAAGCCTGCTGGGCAGGTTCTAGTGCCCTCCACTCTAGAGATGGGCAGGGGAGCTGCAGCCAGGCCAAGGACCACGTGGGGATCCCCTGCTAGGGCGAGTGTGGAGCTGGGTCTTGATGCCAGGCCTGCTGGGCGGGGCGTCTAGGGGACCTCTCTGCTGTACAGCAAGACAGAGGCTGCTGGGAGCAGGGAGGGGACATGGCCCAACCTGAGTGGCCGTGGGTTGCCAGGAGGGCTTCCTGGAAGAAGCACCACATCCAGTGACTAGGAGGAAGGGCAGGTAGAAACTGGCAGATGCAAGCGGGGTGGGGGTGCTAGGGGGGAGAGCAACCGAGAAGATGGGCTGGGACCAAGCGTCTTAGCCTCTCCGAAGGTCTGGAACCAGATGATTGGCTAGGTGTGCGTGTGTGCGTGTGCACGTGTGTGTACATGCACATGCGTGTGCTAGTGGGGAGAGCAGTGGTTTGTTCCGGGCCTGAGGCGTCATTCAAAGTGTACACTTTGGACTGACCACTGAGGGTGGTAAGTGGGAGGCTAATGGGACCTCATCTATGCTTTAGGGTGACGCCCTGGAGCTAAGTGGGGAAAAGGTTGGAGGCACAAGACCAGGAGCCATGAGCCCAGGTTCCTCTGTGAAGCGAGAAGACACCAGTGGCCCTTTCTGCTTGTCACAATCCACCCCAGATTCCTGACCACAGATGCCCCCAACCCCTGCTGGGTCATTTGCCCATGTAGCCACCCTCCTCACCAAGCCAGAGACTCCCTCCTGCTCACAGGCGCTCATGATTCCTATGGCCTGCCTCAGAGCCAGGCAGCCCAGCCAGGCCCAGAACTTTCCATCTTCCCTGCTCTGCCTCTTCCAGTACCTTCTTTCCCAGCTGGTGAAGTTGTCCCCTCTTCTCCATCTAAGACGATGCCCATTTGATTCTGGGGGGCAGAGATGGGGCTACAGGTGGGAACATACAGTCAGAGCTGGGACCAGGCGAGGGGCCCTCAGGTGCCCACTTCAAGGGGTGCTTCACCTTAGCCTGGCCGTGGGTGGGGAGGAGATGCCAGGCCAGACCTGAGTGAGTGCTGCAATCTGCCTCCATGTCAGGGAGCCACCCATCCCTGGAGGGGTTCCAGCAGAGTGTCGGCCGCCTCTTAGAGACGCTGAAGAAGGCATTTCCACAGGGGCAGGGCCTGCAAGATTCTTCCATCCCACAAAAGCTGGGATTCTAAGAGGCCTTCTCTGATCCCCACAGTCCAGAGCTGCCTCCTCCTCCTTTCATCTCCGATTTTACCTCCAAGATCACTCATCTGGCAATTAACCACAGGCGACCTCACGACAGCTCTTGTATTGCTGTCTTGTCTTGTTATTTCAAGTTTCATGTGTCATTTCCCTAATAGAATTGCATCGAGGACAGGAATTGAACTACAGAGTTTTTGTTCTTTCTCTCTCAGCAGGTTTGGGAGACTCTAATGTTTATTAAAAACCCTCTCTTTGCCAATACTTCACTTATCACCTGATTTAATTATCACACCAATCCCTCAGGTAGATTCTACCCACGAGCCCACGCTCTAGGTGAAGCTTTGGAGGCTCATACAGGTTGATACACATTAGCTACTATTTTTTTAAAAATATTTTTTAGTATAGATGGACGCAATATCTTTATTTTATTTATTTATTTTTATGTGGTGCTGAGGATCGAACCCAGTGACTCACACATGCGAGGCAAGCGCTCTACCACTGAGCCCCAGCCCCAGCCCAGCTACTATTTTTTTTTTTTTTTAAATATTTATTTTTTAGTTGTAGGTGGACAGAATATCTTTATTTTTATTTTTATGTGGTGCTGAGGATCGAACCCAGTGCCTCCCGCGTGCTAGGCGAGCACGCTACCACTGAGCCATAACCCCAGCCCAGCTACTATTTTTAATAAAGATCTAGGACCAATACCATCAGACTGTCTGGGCGTATGGTCTTGGGCAGGTTGCTTAACCCCTTGGAGCTTCAGTTTCCTTGCTGTGAAATGGGATGCCATTAGCTATTGTGTGGTTTCTCCTGAAGGGTGAAGAAATACATGCGAAGCTCTCAGAGCAGGAGTGCCGTGAGCTCGCAGCGCACGCTAGCTATTCTTAGGATCCTTGTGCTTTGGCAAAAATGAGGGACTTGTTGACTCTAGAAAAAAAATGAACATAATGTGAGCCTTAGTGTTCCCAGATGTTTGACCAGACCCAGTTTGGTCATAGGGAGGGAGAAGGACTGCTCACCTGCAGAGCTACAGATGCCCTTAGTACCATCCCTTCCCCAGGAGAGAGCAGCTATTTGTACACACGGAAATGTGGGTCTCTTATGAGTCTAGTTGGCAGGAATTGGTCTCCCAGGACTTGGTCATCTTTGGGACAAATGCAAGAGACTACAAAGGGGAAAGCAAGACTTGGTCTTTAATTATTAATTAATTACTTGATTCAATGCACTTTGGCAGCTATCTTGATGCCAGTCACTGGGCTAGGGAAGCGGATGAGGTGAGACTGTCATGATCTTTTCTCTGAAAGCTTCACCATCCCAAGGGGGAGGACAGAGGAGTGGACCCAGGGAGCTCTGGACCCTGTGCACAGACAGGAGTGCACAAGAGAGCAGAATCACCTCCCACCTCTCTACCATCGCCCCCAAGGGAAAAGGAGTTCCTGAGGGATGAGAAAAATTACTGTGAGGAATTACAAAGACCAGGGGGCTGAGCTGGTCATATCAGTCATTGCATGTTTGGAAGAGCTGGAGGCAAGCTCTTGGGGAGACCTCCCAGGCCTCTGCCACCCTTGCTGGGGAAGCATGGCTCTGGGAAGAGGCATCCTGTCACTGCCCTTGTCTGCACTTGGTTGCTTTGCCTGCTGTTGAGAAGGCAAATGCTGTTTGCATTTCTGTCATTTAAAACAATGTGGTGTTGTGACACTCTGGAATCTGAAGATAAACGTTTAATAAAAGGATTCAATTTGATATGATGTTGGAACTTAATTAGATCCACAATGCACAGAGAGCTTGGCAAGCCCTTCAATTAGGAGCTACTTAAGGGTCTTGAGTGTGAAGATCTTCAGCTCTGTCGAGGGGCTGCGGGGGCTGGGATAGAGCCTCCTGGCCTGGAGGCCTGCCCTCTGCAGATTCTGGTTCAAGGGCACTGCTTTTTGGCAGTCCTGGCAATGGGGGTGGAGGGTCCTGGCCCATTCTGTGCTTGGAAATCTGCATTCACTAGCGTTGGGGCTGCAGCTTGTGACTGAAGCATGATGCAAAATGGACCTGACCTACTTAAGCTTCAAGGCCACGACCCTGGGCCAGGTGAGGGTTCCAAGAGGCCAACCTTGGACGGAGGAACTGAAAGTCTGTTCGGCCCTGAGTCCAGGGGCATTGAACGTCAAGGCTTCTGGAAACTGCAAAATAACTGTTTTCAATTCCAGGCAGGACTGATGTCCCACAGACTGTACGCCAATTGTCAAAAATGCCTGGTGGCTAAGCACCCCCGAACCCTAACTCTAACCCCCTCCTCCCCTCCGCTCGGGTCAATCCAGCCCCTTGCGGGGGATCTCTGGGCCTTCTCCAGCAACTAGGGGGCGGGTTTGCCAGCAGGGTGTCGCTGGGAAGCGGTTTCAGCACCACGGCCAGCGCTCCGGCCCCTGGTTGGGTCAGCACCACGGCCAGGGCCTGTGTCTCCCTTAGGTGGGTCCCAGGCCTCAGCAGTTGTGAAATCAGTTGACCCCAATTCCCCTAATTCCAGCTTGTAAAAATAAAGCGGTGTGTGTGATGGGAAAGTACAGAACTGGGAGCATGCGCTAGTCAGACTCCCTGGATTTCGGGGTCTCAGTGCTGCCCTCTATAGACTGTGTGAACAATACGCCAAGCCTCCTCTGTTAATGGGGTTAAGGGCACATGGACATGTGGAGATTAAAGGACATAAATACTGTGGGTGATTCTAGGGAATCTAGCGCTTTCGGTTCAGACTCCAGCAATCCAAATCAAATACCAGTAGGACATTTTTAATGGGCAGGAAGTGTAAGGTTTCAGAGCGTACTGGCTGGAGGAACCAGGCAGGGCTCAGATCTCAACTTGGTCATGATCTTGGTTGAGAGCATCACTTCTCTTGAGATGGTCAGTATTGCTATGGTTTGGGTCTTTAATATCCTCCAAAGGCCATGGGTTCAAGTCTTGGGGGCTAGCCTGTGGCATTATTGGGAGGGGGTGGAGCCTTTAAGAGGTGGGGCCTAGTGGGAGGAAGTCAGGTCATTTGGGACATTGGACCTCAATCCCCCACTCTCTGCTTCCTGGCTGCCGTGAGGTGAGGAGCCTCCTTTACCATGGACTCCTCATTATGATGCTCTGTCCTGCCACAGGCCCAAAACAACGGAGCCAAGGGACCGTGAACTCCTCTGAAACAACCAACCAAACAAACCTTTCCTCCTTTGAAGTCATTTATATCAGGTATTTTTGTCATGACAACGAAAATCTAATACAAATATCTACTGGGTTGTTAGAAGGTTAAATAAGTTAATAATTTACATTTGTAAAAGGTTTAGAAGAGTATTTGGTGCATAGTAGGGACCCAATAAGTATTAGCTACCCTTTACCACCACCATCATCATCATCATCACCATCATCATCAGTATATAAAGTGCCTGGCATATAGTAGGTGCTAAATAAATGGTAGCAACTGCAACCACAACCACACAGAATGGTCTTCCACTCTGCCTGCAGTAGGAGCCCCCAGGTTTCTAAGTCCGTGGGACCCTTTCCAGGATTCTTTATGGCCCTTTCCCCCCCAGTATTTTACGGTCCTTCCAAATCTTGCAACTTCCTAGAGAAGTCTGCCTCATGGTGATGCTTCTTCCCCCATCCCTTCCAGATGCCAGCATCCAGCTGATTATTTGGTTGACCATATTCTCCACCATGAGCAGACACATCTGTCTAAAGAATGCCCTCCCCAGGTCTCTGCAATCCTCTTTTCCTCAAACATGCCAGGCTATGCCACCATGCGATAGGCACTTCATAAATTTTACATCAATGAATGAATGAAGGAACCCAGCTAAGGAAGGCTTCTGTCTCAAGGTTGGCAGGGATGGCTTTGCCAGAGGTTTATCAGCTGCAGACACCTTGCCGGTTAGACACACCCCTCCCACTAATCCTGCGAGTTCCAGAGTGCATTTTGCTGGTGCAGAGCTGGGAGATGCTAGTAGGTGACATGTCATGGAAGGATTCCATTGCCAAATGAGTTTGGGAAATGCTAGATTAAATGAAGTTGAACACGGTTCCTTGTTGCTGGGCTTTGACTTTGCTAGTTGCATTATCAAACTCTAATGCGGGAATACGTTGCACAGTTTTTCCAAACATTCATTTTGCCACAGATTCTGTGTGTGTATGTGTGTGTCTTTCATTTCATGGGGCTAGATTCCTTAATCACCCTTTGGTAAACACTACACTAAATGAATCTTGTATTTCACACCTGTACTTTCACACAGTGCGGAGGGTAATAAAAAAGTAGGGTATCCAGGTTTCTAACACCTTTTCCCCCTTGAGCACCAGAGAGGGAGGCATTGCCACACAGGTCCTTATGACTGGCAGCCACTTCTACAGTGCTTGTTGACATCAGTTGACCCACCTGACCCCTTGGCTTCTTCCTGTGCCCTCTTCCCTGTGTGGCTGGGACCCCATTATTGCCTGGTTTCTTCCTGTTCATTTTCAGAGTCCTACGCAAGCTCCTCTTTCTCTGATGTCAGGTAATTCGTGTCCCGGAGCTGCCCCTTGACCTTGGTCTTTCTACACTATGTACTTTGGAGAATCTCATTTGCTGGCTTCAGTTTTCTTTTGTGTACCGATGACCCACCTGCCTCTATGTCCAACCAGACTGGCCCTCCTCCCCCAGACTTCTTGATGCCCTGGCCATTCTCCCATGAACAGCCCAGATATCTGAACCTCCACCTGTCTCTCCACTCCACATACTGTCCTCCCCTAGGCTGTCTTCATAACCATGGCTGCACCCAGCTGTTTGCAAGCCTTCGAGCCTGGAGGTTGTCCTTGATCCCTCTCTCTCCATCTCCACTCCCCCTGCTGCAAAGCCTCCACTCTCTAGTCTGGACTACTGTTCAGTTTCTCTGCTTTTTTGTAACCACCTCCGACCCTGAACAGCTTCCCCCTGACCCACACCAATTATGACTTTTATTATTAGTTTTTGGTACTGGGGATTGAACTCAGGGGTGCTTAATCACTGAGCCACATCCTCAGCCCTTTTTTTTTGCATTTTATGTAGAGACAGGGTCTCTCTGAGTTGCTTAGGGCCTCGCTAAGTTGCTGAGGCTGGCTTTGAACTTGCGATCCTCCTGCCTCAGCCTCCTGAGCCGCTGGGACTGCAGGTGTGCACATGGCGCCCTTCAAGTTATGACTTATAAAAGGCAGAATCTGCACTGCCTCCATTCCTACAGACGGGAGCAAACTCTGGCAAGGCCTCCAGGATCCATCACCACTGGACGGTGTGCTCTGCAGAAGCTACGCCCAGAGCCCATCATTTTCTCTCTTATCTTTGGACTTTTCCATGAGCCTCCACCTGTCCTTCCTTCTACCCTCTCCTCTCTGCACGAGTTTCCTCTAGGGTGCTTGTTCAGAGAGTGCTCCTCCCCCCACATCACCCAAAAGACTGGGCTTCCCACAGCACCCCGCCTCCCACTGGGCGGCAGGTCCCATGATGCCGTGAGATGCCCGCTGGCCTGGCTCCTTGCTCAGCTCCTCCACTGGCGATCAGCCCCTTGAAGAGCTGCAGCGTCTAAGATGCACCCATAAGCAGGAGATGGCCGCCCGCCTCCTCCTGGTCCCCTTCAGCCCTCACCAGCATGTCCACAAAGAGCCAGGGTGGTGGGAGCTGTAGGTGCTGGGGACCGCGACACCCTGACAGCACTAGTGTTTTTAGCAGCGCCTGGCACATAGCAGGTGCTCAGTAAATGTTTGTGCAGCGTATGAGTAAATCTTTCAAACACTGATTTAGCCTTTTGCTTTTCAAAGAAATGATGTCACGATCTGTTAGTCAAAATAAAGAAAGATGTCCTGTGCCTCAAGGTAGGAGAGTGTATTTATGCCCCCCCCCCCAATTTATTCCTCCAAACCGTACATGCCATGGGTGGAATCCTCATTTCCCTATCTTTCAAACCCAAGGCTCAGAGAAATAAGATCATTTGCCACAAAGACTCCCAACTAAGAAATTTGGGTGCTCCCACTCCAGGTCTGGTGTCCCTTGAGCGAATGTCCTTGAGTTACTTAACCTCTTGTTGCCCTGGTTTCCTCCTCAGTGATACAGGCACAAGTGTCCTTTGGAGAAGCACTTGGACAGGGGCCAGCATATGTGAAGAACTCTGGAAGGGTCAGCTCTTGTTGAGTCCTTTAAATACTGAGTGATGATGAGATTGATCCTGGGAAGCCTGGACCCCATAGTCTAGGGCCTCAGGAGCCCTGGGTCTTCCTGAGGGCATGAGACCTTGAAGATGAGATATTGCTAGTGGAGATCTGGGCGAAGCTCTGTGGTTCTTTCCCTTGTACCCGCCATCCATCAAGGATCGATTGTTTTCTGTATGGTGTGAGGCAGGGAGCGGGATACATTTTGTTCCCCATATGAATATCTAGTTGGCCCAGTGCCCTTCTGTTCTGCTTATCTTCTGTTCTGTTTATCCCTCCCCAACTGTCCTGTCCCTTCTCATGACCGTCTTAAGTCTCCCATTGTTCTTCAAGACACAACCAAAACTCCTCCTTCCTGAGGTCCTTCTTGACTCATTCCTTATTAATTTCTGTGGTGGGGATTAGAAAGGAGAAGCCCAGGGCTTGTGGAGATGAGTAGCTAGGGTGCAACCTAGTCTTAGTGTTTAGTGAAGTTTATCCTGAGGGATCCATGTTGAAGCTGAGACCTTGGAAATACCCCCAACTTCTGGAAAAAGACAGACCTGATGTGGACCTTCACTTTGTCATGTACCTCAAGCTAGTTGAGCCTCCATTTCTTCATCTGAAGAGTATGTATAATTGTGTCAATCTCATAGGCTTTTTAAAAAAAAGAAGAAATTTCTTTCTTTTTTTTTTTTTTTTTTTTAAAGACTTTTTTTTTTTTTAGTTGTAGATGAACACAATGTCTTTATTTTATTGCTTTGCATGTGGTGCTGAGGATCGAACCCAGGGCCTCACGCATGTGAGGCAAGCGCTCTACCCGCTGAGCTACAATCCCAGCCCCTCTTTCTTTTTATAAAAAGAAGAAATCGTGTAAAATCCTTAGCCCTGGCACCTAGTAGGTGTTCAATAAAACACTAGTCACCTTTTCCCATCTGAAATTCAAAAGGCAATATGGTCTGGTGAGTGCTTTGGGCTCTAGAATCAGAAGGTCCAGGGATCAGTCTCTGGCTCTATCATCTCTGGGCTTCACCTGTCTGGGCCTGTTTGTACACCTGCAAAATGGGGTAATAGCTTTTGAGGATTTCTGGAAAGATTAGTTGAGATCATTTATATGAAGCACCTGCCACCTTCTCAGAGCTGGTAACTGTTAGCCATCCATCTAAAACTGAAAATCCCCGCAGCTTCAGCTGCTTGCCAAGAGCGTGAGCATGAGGGCCCTGCGGTGTCTTCCTGGTTGTAGTAGCTGATCAATAAACATGCACAGAATGATGGCTCTTCTGTGGCTACATGCCATCCTAGGTGGAGTGGGGTGAGGTGGGAAGGACAAGTCTGAACTGTGAGCTGGCTGCTGGTGACACCTGGTAGCTTTTGGATGGGTTCCAGGACTCTGGGTCCAGGATACTGCTGGTGTCCCCTCTGTGGCTTGGCCCCCTTGGGTCTTGGTGAGACCCATCTCCGCTTTCTTCCCAAGAGGGAGCTTGCTGCCATATGGCCACGTCTGTGGCTGGACCCAGGCTGGGTGAAGCCCGGAGGAGCAGCCAAGTGTGCCTGCGGGGGCCCTGGCGGCAGCTGCTGCTCTGGAACAGCCTGATGGCAGAAGCGGCCCCAATTTGCAGCCAGGTCGTCTTGCCCCCCTCTCAGGAGCCACTGGCTGTCCCTTTCCCAGGGAGCCAGGTGGCGGCTGAAGGCCCCTGTCTCTGCCTTCCTGCTGGCCACAAGGACTGCCCACCCCAGTCCTCAACCAGAAAGGATGAGATGATCACGACAGGCCAGAGCCACAGCTGCTGCTGGTGGCCTCTCCTCCACGCTTGAAAGGAAGGAGGGACACAGGTGCTACATGGCAGAGAGAGCTTAGAGGAAAGGGCAGGACGTCATCTTGTGATGAGTACTGTATGCCTGGCACTTGCCATCAGAGATCTTGTGGAACCTCACAGCTCCCTCGGGAAGCCAGGTTATTATTCCCACTTGGACAAGGAAACAGAGGCTCCTAAAGATCAAGGGCTTGCTCAAGATCACAGTGTCCACGTAGCTGGGGCAGAATCTCAGCTCCGCTCCGCCAGGTGCCCAGCTGCCTGCTCAGCCCTGCGACCGGGGTTGCTCACAACTGAGAGGGGTAGGGACGTGGGGAGGGAAGAGGATGATCACGGCACCGCAGGGTGACAGAGAAGATTCTGATGCTTAAGATGCAAAAACATCGCTAGGTACAAATTCCCTGTGCTTAGAGTTCCTCATGCAATTGCGAAATGTAAACAGAATTACTGTGGAGAGTCGAGGCTGTCAAGCCGAAACTCAAATGAGCAGCATCGGCTGAAGCAATGGGCGATTGTTTTTTGGTACTGGGGATTGAACTCAGGGGCACTCGAGCACTGAGCCACATCCCCAGCCTTTTTTTTGTATTTTATTTAGAGAAAGGGTCTCACCGAGTTGCTTAGGGTCTCATTAAGTTGCTGAGGCTGGCTTTGGACTCGAGATCCTCCTGCCTCAGCCTCCTGAGCTGCTGGGATTACAGGGGTGCGCCACCGTGCCAGGCAGCTGTTTTGCTGAAATTTCTGTGTTCACTAGGAGTTATCTCAAGGCCTGCCCGCATGGAGATCACCACAGTGTCATTTACCCTCAGAGGATGGTGGTCCCATGGTCTGCATTTGTCCCTGTCCTTTCCTTATTAGCTGGGGACCTGTGGTACACTTCCTGCTCCATGATGCTGCTTTTGTGATTTAAAACCAAAGTCTCCATTCCTCGTAACAATTTCAGGAGTGGAAACTTATTCTCCAAGTTTGGCTTTGCCTGGACACAGGTGGCGCGAAAGAGAAGTCTCGTCTTTGTAAGGCAGAGGATTTCAATCTGAGGGCTGGTTGTCGTCACTAGAAAGTCTGTGCCACTCTCCTGGCAGCTGGACATGTTTATCAATCTGTTAAAAGTTAAATGCTGTCACTTGGGGTCATCGCTTTGTGTAAACACAAAGACAGACTCCGGCACTGAGGTGGCGCAGCCGTGCTGGGTCGGATGGCGCCTCTACAGATCCTTATAAGCCAGTTATGCTTAAGTGGATTTTAAAAGATTATTATCAACTAGAAAACACACAGGCGCGTGCACACACACAGGGCCGAGTCTGGGAGGATGAATAGACTCTGGGAAACCCTAGCCTGTCTTCTGTGACTTCGCTCTGATTAAAGCCGAGCAGGCCAGCACAGACCAGTAATTGGACTCTCACCTTTCAGAACCAATCTTCTGAATCTGTTTGCAGAAGGAAAGTGGCTCAGAGATACATTCCTTTACTGGCATGAGAGCTTAAGGCAGGAAGTCCTCTGGGAAGCAATTGAATGACTCTCAAATAACTGATAGCAAAATCCATGCTCCAGAGTGAGGCTTACAGGAGGAAGGGAAATGTGTTCACACAGATGCATTTGGAGAAAAAAGATCCTAATGTTTTCTCCCTTTTCCTTTAAATAAACATTTGCCACATAGAAAACCACTTCTGGTCCCTTCTGTTGGTTCACTTGTTCTGATACGGCAGCGTTTAAGAGTATAGACTTAGGAATAAGGCTTCCCAGATTGGAATTCCAGTGAGACCATTTAGCTGTGTGACCTCGGACGGATCACTTAACCTCTCTGTGTTCATCTGTAAAATGGAGCTGGTGGTAATGTGCAGCCACCTAGTGGGGTTTATTGTGGGGCTAGCATGTGACATGTATATTAAATACTCTGAGTGGGGCCTTGCAGAATTCAGAGCCAGTGCGGGATCATGTGGAATGGACGCTTCCCTCCTGTATCTGGCCTGAGGCCAGTGGGGCCCAACAAAGAATGTATATTTACTATTCCAGCCCTGGCCTTCACGGCTGGCTTGGGTTGTGCCTCCTCCGGGGAGCCTTCCCCACATCTGGGTGTCTCGAGCCCAGGCAGCGGCTCCTGGCTCGGATACACCACCTGCCCTAGCCTGACTGTTCTGGCCCTGAACTTTGTCTTCAGGAATCTTACGCCTTACCAGATGAGAGCCACCTGAGGGCAACGATGCCTTGTTTTTGGATAAGCTTGGTGCCTGGATGAGTGATGAGTAGATATCTCTAGGCCTTGAACTTGATCTTGAAGCTGATCAAGAAGTTAAGAGAATAGAATGAACTCCATCCCTAACACCCAGAGGTGCTCTTTATTAAAAATCAATCAATCAATCAACGATTAGGCAGACAGTGTGCGTGCGTGTTGGGATGTGTGCACGCGCACCCTCAGAGCCTTTCCGTCCTGTTCCCTGCACACACAGGTTCTGTGACACACGTCCCTCTCCCCACCCGTGCAGCTCGGCCGTGTCTTATATGTCCTGGCGTCACAGAATCAGAAGGGCGCTGGCCAACGGCAGCCGCTCAGTAAGTATTTCTTGCATAGAACTGAATTAAGAAGATCGCCAGAAGCCGGACCGCCAGAAGCCGGTGTGGGGCGCACGCCTGTAATCCCAACGACTTGGGAGGCCAAGGAGAGAGGATGGCGCGTTTGAGGCTGGCCTTAGCAACTTAGTGAGAACTTGTCCCTAAAATATACAAAGGGCCGAGGATGTGGCTCAGTGGTAAAGCACCCCTAGGTTCCATCTCCAAGACCGCAAGACAACCAACCAACCAACCAACAACCATCCTGAGCGACGGTCATTGAAGACACACGTGAGGTTTGCCCAGGGAGCTACACCGGGGGGCGTGGCTTGCCTCCCAGACGTGTTAAGTTCTCTTGTTGGTTTGTGTATTTGCCAACAACCACAACAATCAGATGGCAGGTGACACCTGAGTGCCCGCCCTCCGCTGCTCCCTCTGCTCTGTGCCTTCTACCTCCAAACACAACTGTCATCATTTTTTGTCTGCAGATGAGGAAGCTGAAACAGAGAGGTTGAGTGACCTGCCTGAGGTTGCTCAGCTAGCCAGTGGTGGGACAGGATTCAGAACTGGCAGGTTGAGTCAACCAACATTTTCTGAGCCCCACTACGTGCTAGGCACATGATAGGTGGGGGACAGTACAGGATTCAGCAGGCCTCCTGGTGAGCGTGCCCCAGGTTTCCTACAGTGCTTGTTCAGACAGATTGCTGGGCCCCGCCCCTGGTGTTCCTGACTCAGTGGTTTAGTGTGAAGCCAGAGAATTTGCCTAATGAGCTCCCAAGTGCTGATGGTCGGGGACAGGATCAGTTCTTAGGGCCTTGGGGACCCCAGCGTGGGGACCTTCTTGTACTTGAGCTTCAGATGTCAATCGAACCAGGCTCCCTGGAAGTCCAGGCACCTGAGAGCCCCTCCCACACAGTGCAGAGCCACAAACCTTGTGGGTCTGTGTGGGAGGCCAAGGGGCCACGCAAAGCCACCAGTCAGGGTGAGGCTCCTGCCTCCTCTCAGGCCCCTTGTGGAGGGAGCCCTGTCCCCATCCAGAAACCCAGGGCTTGCTCCTGAGCTCTCTGAGTCCTGAAGCAAACCCAGGAGCTGAGGAACACGGGCTTCCTTGTGTAAATGAGGAAACAGGCCCAAAGGGGTCAGGCGGCCTGCTCACAGCCACCCAGCAGAAGGCCTGGGCCAGGATTTGAGCTGAGTCTGTCTGCCCTCCAAACCTAGCCAGTCAAGGTGGTCTTAAACTGTCTCCCATGTCTCTCCCTTCTTCTGGATTCCCAGTTGTCCCTGCATCTTGCTGGCCCCTCTCCAGGCCTGCTCCTGGTGTCCTCCATCTAGAAAAATGCCTTCAGGAGGCTAAGTGGTTCAGTCCCCCTGGGACCGAGTCTGTGGTTCTTGGGCAAAGTGGCCACTTGATTAAGAACCAAAGGACCAGGTCACCCTTGGTTCCCTTCCAGATGTACTGTTCTTTGAACCGAGTGTCCTAGAATGTGTTGAAAGAGATCTTGTGGCTCCACGAGGCCTTGCATGGCACCAGGCTGGGGACAGCGGTGCATTTCAAAAATTAAACTAAATTGACTCTTTATACAGAGGAAAAAACACCAGATGTGGAACCTGAAAACTCTGGTTCTCCCACCAACTTGCTGTGTGACCTTGGCTAAGTCCATGCCCTCTCTGGGCCTCATTTGAAATTACTCTTAGCTGAGACACTCTTTCTTGTCTTTAGAATTTGGAGATCATGTTCTGTTTCAAGGTTGCTTGTGTGTCCGCCAGACCCTCACTGTCCTTCAGAACTGGCCCCTCTGTGTGCCTTGATTGGCGTCCCCAGGGTCTAGACAGCACCTCGGTCTATCTCTGGGTTTGCTGAATGAATGATCAATGCTTCCAAGCGTGTGGTAGGCCGCTCAGTTCTGCAAACGGGAACAACGTACGATTCCCAGATAATCGCTGACGATAGCAGCTAATCTGGGTTTTAGAAAAGAAACTATTATGTTTTGTCTGACTTGATATAAGAGCTCAGCCGTGTTTATCTTTAACTGCAGTTTAAAAAAAAAACCTAATTTTTAGTAAAACCTTCCGACAGTAATTTGACTATATGGGTTTTTCTACCTCTAGTCATTTTCTTGGAAAAAAAGAAAGAAAAAAAAAAAGCGCTACTCAGCACAGGCAAGGCTGCTTGGGAATTTAAAGGCACAGGCATGAAAAACACAGCCGTGAAGCCAGTGCCCTAAACCCTGGCTTGTGTTTGTGTTGGAACCTTCGACACCAGGATCAGCGGAGGACTAACCTCGCGCTCCAAGTTCCAGAACGGTTTTGGACACTCTTTCGCATCAGCTTCAGAAAGAGTCACCTCCCTGCTCCACCCCAGCTTGCTTCTCTGGCCAAGGTGGCAGTAGCAGTGACCTAATTCATCTTGGGCCAGCCTTGTGGCTCCAAAGAGCCTCGGTCCCATGCCTGTCTTTCCCACTGGTACCCTCTTCTCCCTCCTTCCTCCTCTTTTTTTTTAATAACTGGTGAAACGTGGGCTCAGGAGGTGGGGACCGCTGGGGTTTCGTGGGTCTGGGTCCTTCTTTATCAATGAAGACATAGTTAAGGGAGGATCTTTGTGTTTTCACCGCAAAGGCGAGCTGACGGCCTCCGCCAACCAGGGCTGCTTTCTCAGGAGTCGAGTAAGAGTTTAGTTCTCGTCTATTCGATGGCTTGCTCTGGAAACCTCTGCAGGTGTGTCTGGTTCTCACATTAAAAAAACAGCTTTGTCCAAACAGCAAGGTCCAGCCACCACTGTGGCTAAGGAGAGCTCGACCTGAGTCTGGACCAGAGGGAGTTCTGACCATGTAGAGTAAAGCCAGGCCCCCAAATGGCCAGTGAGAGGGCGTCCCAGGCAGTCACGTGAGGCCAGCTGGCTGCAGCTAATAAGTTAGCACCTTGCAAGTTGGGTATCTTTATTCTAATTTTATAGATGAGGAAACTGAGGTTCAGAGAGGTTCAGTGACTTGGCCAGAGCCACACGGATTGGAAGTGACACAGTTCTTCTGATGTCAAAGTCTATTTCCATTAAAGTTTTTGCCTGCTTTCTGCTGAGCAATGTCCTCTCCCAGCTTGAGACAGATGGACAACAGCCAGACTGGAAGAGGCTGGGGGCAGAGGCCCTCACTTCCACCCCTCTCACCCAGGACTAGGGGAGGGGAGGGAGGCCGTGTGCCCGGAATAGCGGGGGTGGCATGGGAAATAGGCTCAGGGCGGGGACACGTGTGTATGTGTGTGCGTGTGCAGGGGGGTGCGAGAGGGAGAGAGAGAGAAAACCAGGATAAATATATAATTAGGTGTCATTTGCTTCCAAAATGAAAATAGCGTTATGGTTTTATTTCTGATTGTGAAGGCAAGTGGGCTCATGGCAACGGATTTAGTCAGCACAGAGGGGATCACGGAGGACACGGAGACCGCGTCACTCTACCGTCTGGAGGGAAGGGTGGGCTGGGCTGGGGGTTCTCCATCTTCAGCCCCTGCCTGAAACTCACCTCAGTCCTGCCTGTTGGCCAGTTGCTATGGAGACAACTGCAGTGACTGTGAGCTACTCATTTGCAAATTTTGGACTCACGGGTCCCTTCGGGGTAGCTGGGCCTTTGTCATCTGAGGATTCTTTCAGTCTATTATATGTAAGATGGATATTAAGTGTATCCAAATATGATGCTTTTGAAGTTATGTTTTCCAAGACTAAGGGCATAGATTTTTTTTTTTTTTTTGTACCAGGGATTGAACACAGGGTGCTCAACCACTGAGCCACAGCCCAGCCCTTTTTATTTTTCATTTTGAGATGAGTTCTCACTAAGTTGCTGAGGCTGGCCTCTAACTCACAATCCTCCTGCCTCAGCCTCCCGAGCTGCTGGGATTACAGATGTGTGCCACAGGGCGTGGGAAATTTTGATATGACACTAAGAAAAAAGAAAACATGGATTTGGTGCATGGATCCAATAGGATCTAAGTCTTAAAATAGAAATTTACAGAAAAAAGGAAACTTCCAGTATTTCTCCAGAAATCACTATTTATTTATCACTATTTCGTTCTAGGTGAGAATGCCGTGAATTGTTTTACCTATATTGACTACAGTTTGGATAATGAGGATGTCCTGCTTATACAATCAGAGAATAATATGTGCTATTTATAAAAAAGATGGATATTTGAGGACAAGATGGTTTGAAAGGTGCATGGTGGCTAGTGCGGGCAGGCAGAGCAGGGTGGGACAGTAGGCCACCTCCTGTTGACCTTGGATGGTAGTGGGGGGGGCTGGAGGGCAGAGCGTTTGTGTTTCTGGAATATTCCTTTCCTACAAAGGCCTCAGTTCTGTACCAATTCTTAGAGTGGACACAGCTGTTTAAATGAGCAGGTGGGGGCCGTCTCTCTGTTAGCAGCCCCCGAATCCTCCCTTATTTATATTTAGGATTCTGTTTTCCCAGGGGAAATTGGTGTTTCCCCCAGGAATATCAGCCAGAAATCAAACAGAAGGGACAGGTAGGAGAAAACAGCCCGCAGTTTTGGCTGCAGAGAGATGTGCCACAAAGTCAGAGCTGAGTGTTGCTGCTATGAAATTATCAAGAACCCCCTTGAACACTCCTGGCATTCAGGTCCCCTGGCAGGAAAGTGCGAATCCTCGGGGTCTTCCTGGGTGGAGCTAATAAGCCTTTCCAGTCCCCCGCTGCTCTGTCCTTTTGAAACGAGTGGTAAAGACGACACTAAAAACCCAGCCTCCTTACATCTCGGGGGAGAGCGAGAGGGGAAAGGAGGCCTGTTTTATCGCGCACCTTCCATAAAAGAGATTTACAGGTACGTCGTTTTCTCTTCTTTCTGGGTGTGAGATTGAGAGCATCCAGTAAACTAAGCCCCAGGGAGAGCTTGGTATAAATAAAAAAAATCCGACAACTGTCAAAACAAATAGCAACCAATCAGACATACAACGTCGAGGGAAGCTCTGGTTCCCAGACAATTCAGCGCCGGGTCAGCCTGTGACAGCGAGTTACCACTTAAAGGGACACGGAGAGGGTGCAGGACACCTTCTGAGATCTCCAACGTGGAGACCGATGGGGAGAACTGGGTGAGCCGGGTCTAATTTTATCTCCCAAGGCAGAACCAAGGCTCCAGTGTTTGTTCCCTCCCTCCCTCATTCACTCAGCCGTCACCCCCTGCCTTCCCTGGGCAGCCACAGAGGGACACAGCCCTGTCCCCAGGGAGCTCGGAGCCGGGGTGTGGCTGGAGCAATCATGCAGCGTCATGCATCCAGGGATAGAAGCACAGGCTGGGTGTCATTGTGGAGGTGGAGTGACTCTGTGCCCGGCCCGTGTGGGACCGTAGCGGGCAGAGCAGGAGCGAGGAATGTGAAGAGTGTAGGCAGAGCCAGGCCGGAGGTTCCCAGAGGCACACAAGCCCAACAGAGCAGTCATTTGTCCCCTCGTTCATTCCACACATACATTGAGCGCCTGCAGTGTACCGCTCCCAAGTTCCCAAGGTCTCCAAGGGCTGAGCGGATGAGACAGGGGAGGCCCTTGGCCTCCCAGGGCTTATGTGCAGGGGAGCAGTCAACGAGAAAGTGGGTGCAGTGTGGGTGAAGGGGAGGTTCGGACAGTCCTGGGCGGGCAGAGAGGATGCCGGGAACCGAGGGCACCGGGCAGAGAGGGCATGGGCACCTCAGGATGCCGCACCCTGGGCCGGCAAAGCCATGACCTGGGGCAGGGGACTGGGGGAGTTTTAGCGAGGAGCAAGCTTGGTGTCCCCGGGATCGGAAGACAAGGCAGGAGACAGCAGACGCGGTGACGTGGCCCCACAGCCCAGCCGGGGCCAGCTCCTGCAGTCCCTGCGGGCCCCAGCTGGTGAGGGGCAGGAGCGGGCAGGGAGGCCAGCTGTTGTGGCAGACCTAAGCTGGCTTGGGTGCAGGTGGGACCCGGGGGCGAGGACAGAGGGCGACAGGCCAGCGTTCTCTGTGGAAGGATCGGGTGTGGTGAGAAGAGAGTGCACCTGAGGCTGGCCCGGGGATTTTGAGTAGAGGAGCATTGCTTGGGGAGGGGGTTTTGAGCCCTGGGGGTCCACAGCTGGCTCAACATGGTGTCGCTCTGGTTTACGGCAAGGGGCAGGAGGTGGCCGGAGGGGCGGGCGGAGGCCACGAGGGTCCCCTGGTGCTCCGAGGGAGTGGGACATGACCGCCGGGTTCTCTTTGGAGGCAGGAGCTTCCAGGACACATATCCTGAAGTGAGTGGCAGAAAGCAGCCACAGAAGAAAATGCCACCAGACGAACCCGGCAGAGTGGCCGTGGCCTGAGGGAGGCAGGACGGAGAGGGCAGGACCCATTCCCGAGCTGCCTTCTAGGAGGAAGGCCACACACGCCAAAGACCCTGCCTTCCTAGGGCCTGTGAGTCCCAGGGCGCGTCTTTCTCGGAGCTCAGCCTGGCGCGGGGCAGGGCTGAGGAGACCAGAGACTGTCGTGGGTGTAGCACTAACTGTGCCGCTGCCTCGGCGTCCACTGGCACAGAGTGGCCCCTCCGCCTTCCTCTCAGAACCCTGATCTTGTCCAGTGACTGCTTCCCTGCCCCTTCCTAGCCCACGCCCTTCAGGGAAGCTGACCCCATCTTGGCTCCAGGGATGGTCTGCTGTCCAGGCTGCTGATCTAACCCTGGCCAATGACCAGTGCAAGTGGTCACGTGACCAATGCATGCCAACAGGACCAGAGGAGTTTTTCTGGGGGCTTCTGGGGAAGCCGCTTCCCTGCTTTTATCTGAGGACGTCTCTAGTCCTTTGTGGGGGCTCCTGTTTTCCCTGAGAGGAGCGAGAGGAGCAAGCCAGCTCCCTGTGCAGGCCATTTCCTTCCTTCCTGCCGAGCCAGCTCCAGCTGTCTTCTCTCCAGGCAGCTCAACAGATCCTGGGCCAGTGGAACCACCAATTCCAGCAGCTGTGCGGTTTCTGTCCCCACTGGGCTGCAGCTCGGGTAGGATCCGAGAGGGAAAGAGACCTCTAACGCTCACACGGTGAGGAAAGTCTCAATACTTTCTTCGGTGCCCACAGGATCTTTTTCCTATTTAAATAAGTCTTTCTGTTTTGAAGAGAGGAAGACGGAGGAGGACCGGAACGAAGACCTCTCTTGAAGGACTTGCTGCCGGGTGTGCTGGTATCCGGGGTGACTTATGGAGCCTCCACAATTAAAACCAAAGAGAGATGCTCATCATTAGAAGGATTCAACCGCTGTTCAAAGAGAAGCTGAGTGACCTATTTTCTGAGATTTTTTTAAAGTGGGAATTCATTTTGGGTTGTTTGCCCAGGTGACCTCTAAGAGACGTGGACCAGCTTGGAGGAGAAAAGAGGGAACTCTGGGGCCTGGCACACGTGCGGGCGGGTCTGGCTTTCACACCTCACACGGTGGCATCTCCCTGGGCCTCGTTCATAAAATAGAGGAATCAACCAGCCCCCAAGGGTGGCGCCCTGGTCACCTGGGGCAAGTTGTATAGAGAGACTGTGCAGAGAGGACTCCCTTCTCTCCTCCCCTCCCTCGCCCTCTCCCAAGCTCTCCCTTCCGCCAGCCTGACGTCCCCAGTGTCCTCAGCTCAGGTGTGTTTACCCGTGACCTCTGCTTGTCAGACCTGAGGGCCCATTTTCTGTCCTCATCTTTTTGATCAACTGGTGGCACCTAACTTGGTTCGTGGCCGCCTCCTTGGCTTCCTTGGCCTCCTCACCGTCTCTGCCTCCTCAGCCTGGTCTGGCTCCTTCTCATCTTCCCGCCCCCGCGTGGAGGAGCGGCCAGGCCACCCTCACATCTCCTCTCCTTGTAAGCTCTACTTTTCCCCCGAGACCCCTCGGCCTGCGTCTGAGTCAAGTCCAGCTGCCTTGTCCCGGGCTATGGGCTACGAGCTCCTCCGCAGTCTGTCCCCAGTCCCGGTCCTCCCTGCCACGTCTCCACAGTTCACCTGGCCACTTGCTGTTTCTGGAACCTGCCAAGCACGTTCTTTCCAAGTCTTCACTATTCCCGCCACCTAGGGCCATCGGGATGGCACTATCCCCCTTCTGCTAGTCTTTGCATAATGTCACAGGGACACCCCCTGCCCCGGCCACCCTACTGACCCAGCAGTGCCCTAGCCCGTCCCCCTGTCCTCCTGCTCTTCAGTCTCCATAGCGCTTGTCACCACCTGGTGCCTTGTGTATTTATTTGTGCATGCTCTTCCCCTCCCCCCATTAAAGAGCCTGCTCCACAAGGGACCTTGCTTTGTGCCAGTGTGTCTTTGGTCTCTGTCATGGCGTTGGGCACAGAGTGGGATCTCCATAAAGAGTGGCTGAGTGAGCACGCTCCCTGGGGGCAGCGGCTGTTGATAGCACTCAGGTCATTAGTTCCTCCAACTTTGAGACTCTGGTCTGGGCCCCCAAAGCAGGAGGCAGCGCCAAT
Organism: Xerus rutilus; assembly: GCA_028644305.1. Lineage (NCBI taxonomy): Eukaryota > Metazoa > Chordata > Mammalia > Rodentia > Sciuridae > Xerus > Xerus rutilus. Next base: position 10,154,520 of record CM053403.1, on the reverse strand, counting down.
CACCTCCGGGGTTTTGCAAGCCCGGGATCCGAAACTTAGGGAAGGAAAGTCAGTGGCGTCTATGAGAATGGATCCCCAGAGAATTACCGATGCTCCAGGGCCTGAGGACCGCCGCACCCCTGGGCATCCTAGACCTCCCAAGAGGCCACTCTGAGCCATCCAGTTAGCTACCCACTTAGACCTGTCTGTTTCGGAGGTAGTTGGACCTATGGTGAGAATGTCAAATGAAACAAAAACATTCTGACATTTTAAGAGCTTTAATTTACTCATGATAAAAGCCACAGCATCTGAATATGTCAGGTGTCGAAGGCGAAGACTGTAGAACAGGAATACGCGCCTGCCGGATGTGAGGGCACGTGAGGAGCTGATCGACTCCCCGAGTTTGGAGGGGAGGACACGTCTGCAAACTGCCTCGGGAGCTGGGTGTAGGGTGGGTCTGTCACTCACTGCCATTTGAAGCTGGTTGATTGGTGAAATCAGACAATTGCCAAGGTGATTCACATGGATGCACCTCAGAGGCCCTGCAAAAACGGGACCCCCCCAGCAGTTGCCACTCAGCAGGATGTAGGGGAAAAGCAGAGCCTCTGAGCTGCAGACTTGGGACTGAGTCGGGACACTCCAGTGTCAGGCTGAGCAGCGTTGGGCAAGTTACTTAACATCTCGGCTTTGGGTTTTGTCCCCAAGGACTTTTATGAATCCTCCAAACTTGCGGTCTGGCGCTCAGCCTAACTGCATCTCCCGACTTCCCCTGCAGTGAGGTAAGATCATGTGACTGAGTTCTGGCCAGTGGGAGGGGACAGTGAAACGTGGGGCAGCACCCACTGTGATGAACAGAAGGTGCCATGCCTGTGCCTCCTCAGGAAGAACCTCTTCTTGGGGGTCCGCCATGCTCTTGCTCCTTTGGCTAGGGACAGAGGACCATGGTGGCTTTAGAAGCCCCATGCTAAAGGTAGTGGAGCTGTGAGACTGGCAAGCTGCGTCCTGGCTTCAGTGCTTGGAGGAGTGCCGTCTGGTGTGGATTTAGAAGGAGTGGGAAATTCACGTGTGCATTGGGCCCCTGGGGCTGGGAGCTGAATCAGACAGTGTTCCTGTGCAAAATGGGTGTCCAAAACCTTTTTGAAAAGTTGAATGTAACTGTGTTTGAGGCTCCCAATGCAGGTCTTGCTGTGTGGCCGGGGTTCACTAGATATCGCCTTGAACTCGCCTCTCATCCAGTTAGCTAATCTGCAAGACCTCCCATGCTCCTGGATAGGCGGAATTAATATTGTCAAAATGGCCATATGACCAAAAATGTTATACAGACTTAATGCAATTCCTATTAAAATTCCAATGACATTCTTTATAGAACTAGAAAAAGCAATCATGAAATTCATTCAGAAAAATAAAAGACCCAGAATAGCAAAAGCAATTCTTAGCAAGAATAGTGAAGCAGCCAGATGCGGTGGCGCAAGCCTGTAATCCCAGCACTTCGGGAGGCTGAGACAGGAGAATCGTGAGTTCAAAGCCAGCCTCAGCAACAGCGAGGTGCTAAGCAACTCAGCGAGACCCTGTCTCCACATAAAACACAAAATAGGGCTGGGGATGTGGCTCAGTGGTCAAGTGCCCCTGAGTGCAATCCTCAGTACCAAAAAAAAAAAAAAAAAAAAAGAATAGTGAAGCAGGAGGCATCACAATACCAGACCTTAAACTATACTACAGAGCCATAGTAACAAAAACAGTATGGTATTAGCACCAAAACAGATATATGGACCAACGGTACAGAACAGAAGACACAGAGACAAGTCCACATAAATACAGTTATCTCATACTAGACAAAGCTGCCAAAAACATTCACTGGAGAAAAGATAGCCTCTTCAACAAATAGTGCTGGGAAAAGTGGAAAACTACATGTAACAAAATGAAATTAAATCTCTATCTCTCACCCTGCATGAAACTCAACTCAAAGTAGATGGAAAACTTAGGCACTAGAACAGAGACCTTGCACCTAATAGAAGAAAAATTCGGCCCAAATCTTCATCATGTCAGCTTAGGCCCTGACTTCCTTAACAAGACACCTAAAATGCAAAAAGTAAAATCAAGAATCAATAAATGGGATGGATTCAAACTAAAAAGCTTCTCAGCAAAAGAAACAATCAACAATGTGAAGAGAGAGCCTACAGATTGGGAGAAAATCTTTACCACATGCACTTCAGATAAAGCATTAATTTCCAGGATATATAAAGAACTCAAAAAACTTAACACCAAAAAAAACAAATAACCCAGTCAATAAATGGGCTAAGGAACTGAACAGACACTTCACAGAAGAAGAAATACAATTGATCAACAAATTCATGAAAAAAAGTTCAACATCTCTAGCAATTAGAGAAATGCAAATCAAAACTACTCTAAGATTTCATCTCACTCTAGTCAGAATGGCAACTATCAAGAATACAAACAACAAGTGTTGGTGAGGATCTGGGGAAAAGGCACACTCATACATTGCTGGTGGGACTGCAAATTGGTGCAACCATTATGGAAAACAGTATGGAGATACTTCAGAAAACTTGGAATGGACCCACTGTTTGACCCAGCTATCTCACTCCTCAGTTTATACCCAAAGGACTTGAAATCAGCGTACTACAGTGACACCGCCACATCAGTGTTTATAGGATCTCAATTCACAGTAGATAAACTATGGAACTAACCTAGATGCGCTTCAACAGATGAATGGATAAAGAAACTGTAGTGTATATATATACCATGGAATATTAGTCAGCCTTAAAGAAGAATGAAATCAGGGCATTTACTAGTAAATGGATGGAGTTGGAGAATGCGCTAAGGGAAATAAGCCAATCCCCAAAAACAAAAGACTGAATGTTTTCTCTGATATGTGGATGCTAATTGACAATAGTGTGTGGGGGTGGCTAGAGAAGAAGAGTTGCTTTAGATTAGGTAGGGGAGCGAGTTTGGGGATAGGAAGGACAGTAGAATAAAACAGACATTATTACCTTATGTACATATACGATGGCATAACTGGGGTGATTCTACAACATGTACAACCAGAAAAATGAGAAATTATACTCTGTATGTATGATATCCCAAAGTACATGAATGCATAAATGCATAGAATAGAAATAAGGGCATAAATGCCTTCTATTGTCATGTACGACTCATTAGAACAAATAAAAATAATTAAAAATCATCATTATGCATGGAATGTTGCAGGATTTTGTCACACTCTGAGGGAGACTCAAAGAAGAGAAATCATAGTCTCAGCTCTCAAGTTCCAGGTCCTTATGGTGGGAGGACCACTGTCCTCCCTGTGTGGATAGATCATGAGATCAGAGCCAGTGTCCTGGGGTTAGTGTTTAGAATTCAGGGGAAGGAAGCTCCTTTGACTAGTTAGGGGAGACAATAAATCACTCAGATATTAGTAGACAGCAGCTACCCAGGCCACTATGAATTATGGGCAATCAAAAAAGAATTTCTATTTCATTTTGGGGAGAAAGAACATGATGTATTCATCTTCGTAGCAGACATTCATTGCTAACTATGTTAGCAATGTAGGCTGCTTAGAAAATTAACCTAGAATATGGAAAAAGCTATATAAATTAGGGCAAGGATGTTCATTTCTGGGCCATTTTATAATGTCAAAAGCAGAAACAACCCAAATATCCAATAGTGAGAGAATGCTTGAGTAACTCATGGTACACACGTTACATGTAATCTGCCCCTAAGAGATCCCAGCGGAGCCCATGGCTTCCAAGTCAACCTCAGGTCTTGACCCCCACATTGGTTACTCTGGCTCTGACTTTCCCAAACTCTGTTCCCACACCTCCATCTTCCCATAGGGTGTCCCCACCTGGATGTCTCCAAGGCATCTCAGCCTCAGCCACTCCAGACCTGAGCTTCTGACGGACACTGCTCCCCAGATCGCCTATGTGGCCTCCCCAGCACCTTGTTCCTCCCCATCTCTAGTTGGGAGTCAGGGTTCCAGAACTCTCCTTGATAGTTTCCTTTCCTTCATCCCCTTGCACGATCTTTTTAATCCCTTCTCTCACTTCGTTTGCTACCTCCTTGGTCTACGCTGCCATCTTCTCTTGCCAAGTCAGGACTTAGCTTCCCAGTGGGGCTTCCTGTGAGCCTCCTGGGCTCCTCTGCTGTTGGTTCAAGATCAGCTCTGATCACTTCACCCTGCTGTTTCTCGCTTCCCAAACTCTCTGGCGGCTTCCCACTGCTTTTACAATGAACACTCACATTCTTAAGATGGACAGGCTCTGCCTGAGCCCTGCCTCTGTCCACCCTGACCTCACTCTTTCCACCTCCTCCTGCATAACCCACAGGGCTCTTGTCAGCTCTTCCCTCTGCTCAGAAGGCATCTCCAAGCCCTCTCTTCTTCCCATCTGCAAATGCACCAAAGCCAGGTCCACACCTGCATATCCCGGATCTCCCAGCCTTGACCACCCCAGGGAAGCCCTCTCTGGTCCTGCAGGTAGCAAGGACCTCCTTTAAGACCTTTACTCACAGCCTGGACAGGGGAAAGGTGGCTGAGACATGTTCTGGGTGGGGAGGAGTCAGATGCTCAAAAAGTCACTGATAATACAGAGTGGACATGCCACCATCAGATCCTGGGCTCGGTATTGCAGATTGTAGATGGTGCATTGAATTTGAATCAGGACTCATCCCTCTTACTAAAAACCTTTACTCTGCCAGACCCTGGGCCATCTCCCCTACTATGGTGGAACCTGCTATTTATTTAACCAGTTGCAAAAGCCCTGGGGACCAGGAGAGCATCTCTGTATTCAAGGGGCTCCAGAACCAGTGGGTTTCATTTCCTTGAGTGAGACATTTAATTTTCTGGGTCTCAGTCACAAGACCAGTCCTTCCTGGCTGCCCTGTGCTGACTCGGGTGGTTTCATGCTGCTCAGATGCTTGGAGATCTCTGGCTTGGATGTGGTGCCAGGCAGAAGCCAGGCTTTGAATCTGAGCAGTTAAAAGTGTGCCATTCCCAAGACTCTTCCTTGATCCCCCCAAGGACTCATGTTATTAAAGCAGAGAGCAGAGCAGGTCCTGGCTGGCAAGGACCCAGGGATTAGCGTCCAGGGTGTTAACATCATAATCGGGCCAGTGCTGAAGGGGGCAACATCTGCTATGGAGGCTCCGGTGCCAGGGCCCACGCGGCACCTCCTGGCTGGCTGGGACTTCTGCTTGGGAGGCAGCCTGGGTGGGGCTAAGGCTGCACTTAGCACACACACAGTAGCTACAGAAAAGCTCCCCTGAGGGCCAAGACATTGACTCGTATCCTGGGCTTCTTGGGAAAACGGTGAGGCCCCACGGGAAGATGTCATGCCTGGAGGTTCCTGGGGACTGGTAATTGAGTTACCGCTAAGGTGACAAGAGGCTGTGGCCAGACACAAGTATTAGTGGCGTGTGGTTGGCAGGCTGCAGCAGGGGAAAAGCACTCTGCACAGCCATGGGAGTTAGTTTTCTTTAAAGCGTGTCCTGAGGCAGGAGAGCCCAGTGGCGTGGAGAGCAGAGGGGATGGGACTGCGGGCACCCAGAGGTGGCACAGGGTGCTGGCTTGTTAAGAGGCTGACTGTGTGCACGTCCTCACACACGTTCTCAGGGGGGCTGATTCTCTTACGCTTATTTTCCAGATGAGGAGAGACTCCAAGAAGTTGGGGGAACTTGCCTAAAGCCACTTTGTCCTGATGATAGACGGCAGGTTCAATCTCACCATTCTCTAAGTCACACAGTCTTTATCCGGCCCCGGGTCCACTGGTGGACGTGGCTGAGCCATGTTACCATCAGTGTACTCTCAGTACCCTGCTTCCCAAAGAGATCTCAAACCTGTGCGTTTCCTGACACCACCCCTGGCCCCAGAGGCTCCCGTCTGGATGACCACAAGGACCTCCCAGCCAGTGTCCCTGCCTCATGATTCCTCCATGGCTTTCCATGCACCCCAAGCAGGAACAGACCCAGCTGGGCCACTTGCCCACCTCAGGCCTTCGAAGGCTCCCCAACACATTAGGCCAGAATCTTGATGTTTAAGGAGCCTCCGCATCTTCTGCCTGTGCCTCTGGAGCCTCTCCTTCCATCTCCTCCACTTTTACTCTAAGCACACTTGTCTTCTGGTACTTTCTGGAAGGCTCTGGGCCCTTGGTCCTACCTCGGGGCCTCAGGAATGTGCTGTTACTTCTGCCGGCAACATACCCCACCCAGTTTTGCCTGGATGACTTCTATTCAACCTTAACGATTTCTTACTCAAAGAATGTTCTAGACCTGCTGTTGAAGCACGCCCTTCTCTTCTGTATCCTATATTTTACCTTCATCACCATTTTCGTTTGTTTGTTTGTGGGGAGGGAACCCAGGGCTTTGCATGGTTAAGCAGGTGCTCGACCACTGAGCCCCTCCCCCGGCCCCCAGCCCCTTTTATAACTTGCAACGATCCCTTCCTTTGTGACATGACTGGCTGTTTCCTTTTGGTCTTTCTTCTCCCCTATTTTATGAACAGCTCGAGGTGACAGATCAGGGTGGCTCTGCTTCCCGTGGGAGCCCCAGCCCCTGCCTCTCTGCCCCGCACACAGTGGGTTTCCCGTCAGAGCGCTTTATAAGTTTGCCAGGGGAATAAATGGTTCCCAAGGTCTGTCGACATTCACGTAAGTGCACCTGAGCGTGTGTGTGGAATCCAGCTCGCTATCCTCTGTCACTAGTTGCCATCAGTATTTGCTCAGTACCAGCTGGGTATGAGGAGACAGCGAAGGAGGGCACACACCAGCCTTCGAGTAACTCAGGTGGGGCGGGGTGGGGGACATGGGAACAGGGCAAAAGCTGGTCACTCCAGGTTCAGACACTGACCCTCCAGCAAGGGCGCTGTGTGACCTTGGACCAGTGACTTCACTCCTCTGAGCTCTGGGCTTCTCATCCATAAAATAAAAACGATACTCATCTTGCAGGGTCATTCGGATGCTAAAGGGAATGAGAAGATGGTAAGGGCAGAACTCAATAAAGAGAAGGCGCTGTTGTGATTTCATTTGTTTCTTGAGTGAGGCGTGAGGTTGGGCGAGCTCCTAACTGAGGCGGATGGAGACGGGGAGGCCTTTGGGTAGAAGAGGGACCTGTGCGTGGGATCTGGGACTGTGGTGTTCTGAGAGTCTGTATTCCCCCGTTCCTCTTCCTCCCTCCAGGGACAGACACTCCTCTCCTTCCCAGAATGGTTCAGTGTGTCTTTTGGGGACCCTGCTCCCTCTGGACACTCCTGCCCATATCTCATTCCTGCTCCTGCCCTGTCATTTCTAGTGCCTCTGGTCACCCTTCCCCTGGAAGCTGGGAAGGATGAAGGGTTGGGGACATCCCTCTCATACATCAAATCCAATCAGGAGCTGGCAGCTATGGTTTTTTTAATGACAGCTGAGTTCTCTCCCACATCTGAGAGTCTTGTGCCCCAGGATGGACAAGTGGCGGTCTACAGTGAGGGTGTCATTGGCTGCTCAAGATGGATGGGGAGCCGCAGGCCTCTTGTCTGCTTCCACCCTGAGCAGGAAGCACTGCAGCATCCTTGAGGAGAGGCTGCCCAGCCCCCGCATGGGCTCTCCAGGGTCCCCCTGTTCACGTCAGTGCCAGTTGAAGTGGGTACCAGTCACGTGAGTGTCAGTGTGCAAGCCCCCGTGCAGCATAGCCCCGGGATGGGGCAGCTCTTGAGCAGGAGCCTATGCAGCTGTGCAGGGCGGGGATGCTGAGCGCAGCTCCTTCATGGCGCTGCTGGGAGAGTGGCGGCCCAAGCTATCGGGAACCCTTGCAAGACTGGGCACCTCGGGCCCCCTGGTGAGAACTGACTCTTGTCACTGCTATTGGTGACGCTCTTTCTGTGGAGGGGCTGGAGGGAGATTAAGGGCCCAGGAAAATCCCAACCTCCAGGAACCCACCTTCCTGCTCCCTCCAGAGTGAAGTTCCTTCCCTGAGCAGAAGTTTCCTTCCCTGCGGGACAGAAAAGCCACCAAGCTGTAGTGGAGGACAGAGCCAGGGCTGCTGCAGGGCAGGCTGTTGGCTCCTTTAACTGCTCTCCCTTTCTCTGCCTCGTTTTTTTCACCTGCGGGATGGGGTCGCAATCCCCACTCTGGTATCTGAGCGTTCAGCAGCACAGACGGCGCAAGGTTCTGGAATCCCATGTCAACCCACGTCGCTTGCATGTTGAATGGCTCCTGACGTTCCTCAATGTCATTCCTAGAGTCCTCACCAGCCCACATGCACTTTGGTTTCTCCTCCTATGTCTCCTTTGTCCCTGTCTCCTCTCCTTCTCCCTTCACTCTCTGCTTGCTTCTATTCGCCTCCTTGATACAACCAGGTGCTCTCAGGGCCTTTGCACGGCCATTCCTTCCACCAGCGAAGCTATCCCCAGGTACCATCATGGCTGGCTCACTCATTTCCTTGGCGAGTTCTGCTCAACCATCATCCCCTGTGAGAGGCCCTCCCTGGCCACCCTATATCATATGGTGCTCCCTTCCTGTCGCTTTCCATCCCATCGCCCTGGTTTATTTTTCTGCAGATTGCTCATCATCAGCTGACAAACATTTATGTATTTGTTGAAGGCATCTTTCTCTCCTCTGTCCATAGAGCTCAGGAGGGAGGGTCTTTGTCCTTTTGATCTGCTGATTTCTACTACCTAAAACTGTGCTGGGCTCAGGGAGTCAGAGATACTTTACTTTTCTTCTTTTGGGGTACTGGGGGTGGAACTCAGGGGCACTCAACCACTGAGCCACATCCCCAGCCCTATTTTGTATTTTAGAGACAGGGTCTCACTGAGTTGCTTAGCGCCTCGCCGTTGCTGAGGCTGGCTTTGAACTTGCAATCCTCCTGTCTCAGCCTCCCAAAGTGCTGGGATTACAGGCGTGCACCACCGCACACGAATTCACAGATAGTTTTCAAATGAATGAATGTGTGCAGTCAGGATTAATAATGTTTGTGAGGCTGTGCCTGCCCGTGATAGGTGTTGTATAGATGTGAGTGTTAATTCCCTCAATTGTCAAGCACGCCCCTTGGGAGGGGCAACAGGTGGATTTAAATTCACTGGGTTTCCTGGAAAAGGGAGGAGCCAGTTGGTAGTGGAAGCCAGGCGAACCGGGGCCCTGTAGACAAACCCCACGCCTGAGCAAGCCCGCCTATGGCCAGCTCTGCTTAAGTCTGTGTGTTCCCCGATTTTGCAGCTGGTGGAATCGTATTACCCTTTCATTCTAACAATATGAACAGAATTCAGATGTGGCATTTGATGATGTCTTGTCTATCGAGTGGCTTCAGGTCTGCCTGGCTCGCTGCAGCAAATTCCTGTCAACTGGAGGGCCACCGTGCCACCAGCAAAGTGCCGACGCTTCTTTGGAAAATCGTGGCCATTTATGGTTTATGTCTCAAAAATGAATTTTTATTTCATTGGCTTAATCTTCAGAGGTATCAGAAATGTGTGTTTATTCCCAGGGAGACTTCAAATGCAAGATTCTTATAACAAGACCAGAGCCGCAGGTTTCCTGAAAGGGGGGAAGCTCTGCACTTCCTGCCTGCCTACAATTGCTGTGTGAGCAGTGCCTGCTGAGAGAGGAGAGGGAAGGCTGGATTCCTTCCAGAAATCAGAAGGGAGGCTCACTCTGACTTGGGCGGGTGTTAAAATCTTAAGACCGAGGCCGACAGACCATGAGGACGCGGGGGGCACGTGGGGGCATCTTTCCCAGTTCTTTCTTCCTAAGATCAGATGTCTGGGATCAGACACGTGCAGACATTCTCTGGCCCCAGCACATGGCACACGCTTAAACCCACGTGCTGTTGGAGCTGAATTCAACTGGAGAGGGTCTGGAAGCCGTGATCACTGCCATGTTCTGGATGGGCTCTGGCCAAGTCTCTCTCCTTGTCACCCTCCTCCCCATGGCATTCGTATTGCCTAATAATTTGTCACTAATACTCAGCAGTGTCCAAGCTTTTGGCTGTGTCACAGGGAAGGCTCCAGCCCTCCCCGGGGAACCTCTCTTGGGATGTGGCGCAGCTCCGCCCCCACACTGGCTCTGAGTCACAAGGGCAGCTTGGCTCTCAGTCATCCTGCTACTCTGTTTCCACCACATGGTGAAACCCTGTGAAATTTTTAGGGAAGGGGCGGGCACAGCTGAAACCTGGAGATTGCTTATCCTGAAAACCAGAATGTTTCCTAGCCAGCCTCCTGCCCTGATGTCCCATCTCCTATCCTCAGATGACAGGGGCAAGACAGACAGCCTGTGAGGCATCAGGCTCGGAAACTGCCATGCCATTCTTCTGCCTGGCAAGGGCCGTCCCCTTGTGGGTGATGAGTGGAGGGGGGCAGCCAGAAGAGGGTGAAGGGGGGCAGCTGGGCACTGGCCCGAAGGCACTGGGTGAGAAAGGAAAGGGATTCTTCTGAGCATCAGTTATTGGCAGACGTCAGAAGTGAGATTGGGTGTCCTGGGTGATCTTTGCAAAGCAAGCTGTGCAACAGGTGTGGTCAGAACTCAGAAGGAACTGTCAAGAGAGGTCTCCTTCCCTCTCTCCCTTCCTTCCTTCCTTCTCCCTCTCTTCTACCATTGCTCCCTTCCTCTCTCTATTTCTATCTATCTATTCATCTATCTATCTATCTATCTATCATCTTCATCATCATCATCTAACTTTTAAGCTTTATAATAAATATTTCCCCAGCCTCTCTCACATAGGCTTTGTGCTCTCCTGGTCTTTGGAGGGGACAGCAACAAAGAAAACAGACAGAACTTGTCCTTACTTGGGATGTGTATGCTAATGCTTTGCATCTGTCCCTCCATCTCAGGCAGTGACCTGAATGACACAGGCCACAAACATCATGAGAGTTATGATCAAAGAATAAGCCCATCAGAAGAGAAGCCTGGGGCCACAGGAGAAGCAAGGACACTCCCACGGGCAGGCCACAGCATGGACACCAAGGAATTACTAATGCCAAGTTCAACTTTGGCTGGAACCTTGCTGACGGCCAAAGCAGGAGGGGAAGTTATATGTTAGGAGCATGAGTCTTTCTGTTCACTAAGTGACATCACTACTTTCCCTAATTTTTCTCATCATAAAATGTGCTACCCAGTCATATTACCTTATTTAAGCCTGAAAGCAATCTCCTCATTCAGTTACCATTGGTGGCTCCATGTTATACACAAAAATAAACTGGGTCTTTAAAAAGTTAAGCATCTTGCTCAAGGTCACATCTGAAAAGTGACAGAGCTGGGAGGAATCGTTAGCAGCCTGGTCTCAGAGCCTGTGCTCCATGGCATGTTCTTCAGGACTCTTACAGGGTATAATAAGAAAGTGTGTCTCTGGTCCCTGGGTGAAAGCCTAACTGTCCTGGAAAACAGTCTCCTGTCAGCGACCTGGGGAGGAAAATAAGAGAGAGGCCCATCCCTATTCAGTGGGGGACTCAATATGAAGTATGAAACTGGTCATATTTTAGGCCTATGGCATCCCAATGGCGCTACGGTGGAAAAACCAGAGCTGTCCTGGCCTGAGCCTGAAAATCCTGCAGTCATGCGAGCGAGACCTTAGTAAAAGGAGGGTGTGAAAACAGCCCCTGCCAGGCTGGCCTCCTTGTTCTCAGCCTCCCTCCAGGTTAGATGGATCCTCATTGGGGATCCCCCAGGGCAGCCCTGGTGCTGGGCCAGTTGGCTCAGGGCACTGTCCAGGGTGCTGAAACAGGTGGCACTCCAACCCCCTATCTTTTCAGATTGGCTCCTGCCTCTTGCTTGCTACGCCTGGTAACCAGGTTGGCATTCTAGCAGGTTGACCTGTGTGGCCAAATGGAGGCCAGGTACCAATTTGCAAGCTTTCAAGTTCATTAACAAGTAATGGAACCCTGAGGGATAGCGCAGTTGAGTGACTTTGGGTGGATTTCTTAACCCATCTAGGCCTCACTTTCCTCACCTGTAAAATGGAAGTAATAATCATCATAATAAGAGACAATAATAATAATTATAATAGGCAAACTAATGACAATACTTTTCTGAAAATAGTTGCTAAAAGCATCAAATGAATTACAAGCTACTAAGCACTTAATGGTGCCTGGGAAACAATAGGCCCTAGAAATGTGTGTGTTTGTTAAAAGCATTTGGTTCTATTCCTTAAGGCAAAATCACTTGGTAATGGGGCTATCTCCAGGATGATGGGCCCAGAAGAATTATGTCATGTCATGGGGCAAATTGAGCCCAAGGGGGTGCAGCGATGGCCGATGACATAGAAAACAGAGGCTCCCTCTCCTCCCCCTCGGTCACATTTCCATGCCACGACAGAAGCCTGCACCACCTCCAATCTTCCATTGCTTCTCAGAAGCCTACGTTTTTCAATCCCATTCTAGAATTTTGAATTCAGTGTGCTAGGCAGTCTTCAAACAACAGCTGTGCAACAACCCAGAGGTGACAGTGAGTTGGTGTCACCCCCATCTCAGTTCCCTCTCAGGGATGTCAGGGGGTCTAATCAATTATTGTTTGCAAAGCAACTGAGAAATCCTCTTGTGCAAATGGCTGTAGAAATGCAAGTTGATGTATTATTATTACATGGTCTTGTAATTGTTTTCAAAGTTTACACATCGGGCAGGGAAAGAGGGAGAACATGTTTTCTTCCTGGATGGCAATGTATGACGCCTTGTAAATTGTCACTTATGGATGTTAAGTCACTTTTTGGAGACATTGTGTCTCTAGAGCCATAGGGATCTGGCAACGGGAACACACATAAAGGCTTTTTCTTTTACTCTTGGCTATTCCCCTTTGTTCCACTTTTATTTCCACAAATAAATGTGAAAGGAGACATTATAAGGACAGCCATGTACAACTCAGCTTAAAAAGCCCAAATACATATTTCAGTATGAAACTTCCTGCATGAAGTCAATGTGTTTGGCCAGAACCCGTCTCCTGCTAATTTGTGCAAAAATTTTAGCAACATGATGTCAAAATCAAAATTTGAAACAGAAACAAAGGAAGGTAAGTCTAGACACAAACTCCAACAGTTGAAGTGATATTTTGACTCCTCTACCTAAAAAGCCATCAAAAATCTTGTCTTAGCTTAATTTTGTAAAAATTTGTATAAAATGATTAGTAGAATCCTGCATTTAGGAAGTATCTTTCCATGGTTACTCATTTCTTTTTCCCCCTTACTGTCTACTTTTCCCAGTTCTGTAGAGAAATACCTTTTTCACAGGTCTGCCTGACCACTATTAGAGGAGACTTAGCCTCTTTCCTTTCACATGTCTGTTTTTTAGCCCAGGTTTGAAATAATGACATCAAGACTGGCATTCTGGAAATACCATGCGCTGGAATTAAAATGTGGCGCTGCACACAGGAGGGACGCTGGCCTTGCGGACTGCTCAGTGGAGATGGAGCCTGTGCTAGATAAGAATGCAAATCATCCCAACTATCAGCAGCTTCTCAGCCCAGTTTTATCTAGAGCTGCACAAAAAAATTGATTTGCAATCAGCTATGTTTGTTTTTTAAAATCCCCTAACATCTAAGAAGCCTATTTTCGTCTGTAAAGTTGAGCAGACACTTGCCTCTTTGATACAAATAACAGCAAAAACCCAAACCTGGGGTAACGGCCATCTTCTAATCCCCCACGGGCTCTTTGGAGCTCCAGTCACACCCCACAGGGACTAGATTTTCTAGATTGATGCTCTTGATTCAGCTCTGGATCCTGATCGGCTGCCCCACCCTTCCCAGATGCAGCTCTGACCCTCTCTCCCTAATCTCTCGTATGTGATGAGATTTCTCACATAATAATGAATGAGGAAAGACGGAATCAGTGAGTGGAGTCTCACTTCTGTGGGCGGGGACTCCTATTTTATATTTCCTTCTGTCTGTGGACCTTTGCATATGCTGTTAGTTCAGCCTGGACCACTCCATCCTGACTCCTCTTTCACCGAGTTACCTTGCCAGTGTCTTCCTCCAGGGCGTTAAGCCTCTAGTTACACACTCTCCTGACTCCCCATGTGTTTCTTCACAATGCTGAGCACAGTTTGTAGTGTGTGCATGTGTGTGTATGTGTGTGTGAAGCTCCATGAACGCAGGCAGGTACTGGGCCATAGCTTCCCACTCTATTCCCTTAGGCAACTCAGGCACAAAACAGAGATTAAAAAAATAGTGTTGAATCAGTGAAGGACCCTGAGGAAGAACTACGATCTTTATCTAATGAAGCAAGCGCCAGAGGGTCCTTATGCCCAGACCTCTGCCTTCCAACCATCAGGCAGCAGTGCACTGGTAAACAGTGTCACACAGCTCTGCCACCAGGAGCCCTTGGCAACCACCTGAGAGACGACGTCATTGTTCTCCCCCAGCATTAAGTTCAGCCCTTTATGAAATGATCGCATCGACCTGTGGCAAGTGTCCCAGAGGCCCCGAATGAAATGCAAAGAAAACATTTAAAGAGCATACGACTTCCAAATCAAGCCACAGACAAGCCACCCCTGAGTCTCCGTCAGTGTGGCGGGTCCCCGACACCCATGCTGTCCACCACGTGACTGAGTTCCTGCTGGCACCTCCAGCAGGTCCTGCACCCGGCAGGCCCTCCGCTCCAGCACCAGCTTGCTCAGAGTGTCCCAAAGGCCATCTACCCTGGGAACACGAGCTTCTCTCTGCCTTGAACTCCCAACCTCTCTTCACCTGCAATCTCCACGGCACCTTGTCCCCACTCAGCTGTACCCGACAGGCTTCCTTTACCTGCTTGAAGTTTCCATTTCCCCTTTGTCACCTCAGTAGGTGGCTCTGCCACATCCTCCCCTTGCTCACGTCCCACCCACCAGCAAGTCTTGTCCCCATCAGTCCCTTTCTTCAATGGGGCCATCCTGCTCTTGGCCCCTCCCCGCTGCCAAGGCGTCCCCAGGGTCTTTGCACAGCCTACCCTCCATCCAGGCTCCCCTGTGGCTGTGCGACCTTCCCAAAGGAGATTAGATGTGCCTGGACGCCCGATCATCCCTCTTGACCCGGCAAAGCCTCCAAATGCCCTTGTAGGACCTGCCGGCCCCACACGAGTCGCCTCTTGCCATGCTCATTTTTGTCCTTCCCCACTGGACATCTTCTCCTCTGGGCATCTCAGCTGTCACATGTGCTCAGATGAACTCCCGAGCGTCCCCACCCCAATGCTCTCCCTCCCCGGGAAACGCAGCCCCTCCCTGCAGCTGACACAGGTCACCCTTGACACCTCCCCAGTCCACATCCGTTCCCAGGCAGCCAGCAAATCCTGTCAGCTCTGCTTCCAGAATGTGCCCCAAATCTGGAACCATCACCACCTCTGCAGCACGCAGGCCCACACCACCCAGCTGCTGCCCGCCGGTGGCAGTAGCCTCACCTGCCCTTGTCCACTGCCCCAGAGCCACAGCCTCCCTCCACCCAGCTCCCAGCCCAGCATGTGAAACAGCCCTGGACAACCCTGAGTCAGGCCAGGCCTCCCAACAGCCTCCGGCGCTGCCACCTCACTCAAGGTCCTCGTGGTGGCCCACGTGACATGCCTCCTTCACCCCCTCCTCCTGCTTTGCTTGCTGGCCTTCAGCCACTCAGGCCTCCTGGCTGTTTTCCTGCCTCAGGACCTTTGCTCCAACGGCTTCCTTCCCTGGGGCAGCTTTCCCCAGGTGTTTAGCATTTATTTATCATCCCCTAGATAGTATTTCCTCCTTGTCCCTTTTGGATGGATTCACCCAGATGTTACTAAGGTCTTTCACTTGAGTGTCCCTGCCCCTCCATTTGGTTCTTAGGATTTCAAATTGTCCTCTTCTTTCCACCATCTTCTTACCAGCCCGGCCAAACTACCTTGTCACCTGCCTCCTGAATGTCCCCCCTCTGCCCACACAACCATCTCCCACAGTCACGGCCTCTACTTGCAGAGCCCAGGATGAAGGTCAGTCCTGGACAGGCCTCGAGGCCCTGCCCAGATGGCCCTTCTGCCACATGCCGCCCCCTCTCTGCAGCAGAGACCCCTCCGGCCTCCTTCAGACCCTGACGGTATGTTCTCTGTTTTCCGCATGTGAACCCGTCTGCCCCGCTTCCAGAGCACCATTTGTATGCTCTGATTCTTGCTCGCTCTCAGACCTTAGCTCCTCTCCCGGTCCCTGGACTGGTTACCTCTTCCCTGCATGGTTTCCAGGGTACCATTTTGATCGACACCTCTTGCCTGTGGGTCTCTAAGGTCAGAGGGCAGGACAGCACCTCGAGATCTTTGATCCTATTACTCAGCAAGATGCTACCAAGCACGTAAGGTGCTCAGTACTGTTGCTTGGTTGAGCTCAGGCAGCAGGCCACCCCACTGAGCCGCTCTGGCAGGCAGGCGTGTGAGTGGCGTGAGGCCTGTAAGGACCAGATGTAAAGGAAAGGGCCAGGCGTCAGAGGACAGTCCCCACGCTGAAGGGCCTGGGCTGCATGCACCACCAGAGATGTTTGTTTGGCAAATCCAGAGTTGGCCCACTTGATACTTTTTTCTTTTTTAATTTGAATGAGTTGCTAACATTGAAAAAGCACAAGAGCTCACATAAAACTTGGAATCTGTGGCTTCTTTTGAAAAAATGGAAGCATCTAGTTGCTTCAGCCCGCAATGTGAGAGCTGCGGGAGAGGACAGGGGCTGCCCTGCGGGGCCTGGGCTTCTGCTGTCCGCATGGAACACTCCTTCCTTCGTCTGCTACTGACCACTTTGGGCACAGGAGGCTCTGGTGTCCAGACTTGACCACGGTGATAAAAGAGGTGGATTATCTAAAATAAGAAGGACTTGGGGGGCTGGGAGAGGTCAGGGGTCAGGGAGAGCCATCTGGAGAGGCCAGGGTCTCTGCAGACTCTAAAGCTGCTGAGCTCCATGGGGGACCCTAGCTGGGCTCCCTTGTGGCTGAGCTTGCAGAAGGGACAAAGCTGTCCCCCTTCAGGACCCAGGAGGGCACGGGCAGGAGATGGCCTAAAGACTCTAGGCTCCTCTTTGGGGTTTTGATGTAAGACCTCCAGGATTCTTACATGATAATGGAAAGAGAAAGAAGCCTCCAATAACATGATAATGTTAGATTACTTTTCTTGGCTACCCCAGTAAGAAATATGTGTGTGCGTGCACACACATGTGTGCATGGGGGGGCATTCTTTTGAGAATAAATAATGTAATACATACAAGAACTGTGGACAAAATTCATACCTGTCTCTAATTAATGAGCTTTCCTGTATTCTCAAAAGAGTCCCTCTTTCAGTTTGAAAGACCTTTTCCGTTTCTTTTCAATCTACTGCACTAAGAATCTGGGGGGCTCATTCCGTCTGCTCCCCTTTCTTCCTTTAAAGCCCGTGCTTATGCCAAGTTCATTACGATGCTGCTCACTGCTGTACCCATTGGAGAGACTGTGGGAGAAGTGTCTTTTCAAGGTCAAGAGCCCGATGTACCGTCCAGTAAGAAACACAGCCTCAACTTCAGCCTCCGAGAAATGCTTCAATTTAATTTAGGATGTCAGAGGGATCTGCATGGACAAGAGTTTCACGAGGACCTTCCAGAACTTCAGGCTACTGACTTTCTTTTCCATGGTGGGCAATCTAGTTCCCAAGAGTGGGAGGTCAGCTGTGTCAAGCATGTGACCCTGGCCATGACCCTGCTCTTCCTCCTCCTAACACGACCCTATCCTAACTTAGTTTTTGCCAAGCTGGTGTCTGGATCTCTGTTGTGTAGAACCAGGAAAAGATTGAGAAGAGCAGAGAGGCAGAAATAAAGGAGAAAGGATAATGAAGGAAACAGACATCGTCACGACAAAGGGGAGCCAAGGTCAGGACACTGGGGACAGGCTGGAGAATTCCCCAGGCTATGAATGGGGTCTTTCTGAACTTTTTTTTAAGGATCAAAAGTAGAGTCTAGACTGGAACTCCTTCCTAATTACTCTTTGACTGGCTTCTTAGTATGTGACTGAAAAACTGAGTCCCTTGGAACTCTATGTTGCATTAGGGTTGCGCGAGGTTAGCCTGCGGCAGGTGGCAAAATCGCTCTTGTAAGAACATCAGCTATTCCTCTCTCGAGGTCCTGGTCGAGGAAGTGAAGCTGGATCAGGTGTCACCTCCCTGGCGAAGCCTCCTTCCACCCTCCAGCACTTGGCTAGCTTCTGGATGTCCCCATACCAGTCCCTACCACCCGTCTTGTGGCAATGTGCCTATTTGCAGGTTTGTCTGTCTTCCTTGGCCACAAGGTTCTGTGGAATAGGATCAAAGATGTTCTGTTGTTCTTTCTGGATTCATCCCAGGACTAAGACCACAGTGGCTGGCCCATACGAGGCACCCCGTCAATGTGTGTTGAATGTATGCATGAGGTTAGGAGGGTGTGATTAAGACTTGTGAGTCTCTTTAACCAGGTTCACACCCCGGCTCCTGGAGACACCCGGGGAACTAGGTTGGAGCTGTCTAATAGCTAGACTGCTTTATTGCTTCTGGGAATGACCTAAGTTAGGAAATGAACGTTCCCAGGAAATTGTGTCCGACTCTTATAAATGATTTAGGGGAGGGAAACACTGAGCACCAGCAAGTGCGTGCATGGTGCGCGCTACGCTGGTCCCCGAAGTCACCCTCGTCTTTGACTTCTGTCCTTGTCTAAGCATCCCAAGCCACAAGCAAATCATGTCGGCTTCACCTTTAACACGCAAGCCCAACCCCACGACTCCTCCACTGCTCTGCCTCCCCAAGCACAGGCTGCGCCTGCTTCTCCCAGGCTGTTGGAGTGGCCTGTCCTCCATCCACCAGCTGGATCATGACCTTCCTCTCCTTGGTGACCTCCAGCGGCTCCTACTGCGCTCAGAGCAAAATGCCAGTCTTTCCAAGCTGTTCCCCATTGCCCTGCCCTGGGGACACTGGCCTCCATGCACCAAGACATGGAGGTTGCTCACTCCGTTGCTCCTGCCCCAGACACCAGCAAGACTCCTTCCCTAACGCTCTGTAGTAATTTGTGACGTCAACACTGGGGGCTCTCGGGCACTGGGCGGTGGCTTCCAGGGGCCTGTGATTCTGTTCCTGATGTTTGTTGTGGCGGCGCTGAGAGGATCGGGTGTGCGCAGGAACGTCTGGGGCTCAACTGTTGAGGACTCATATCCACATCTCGCCTGTTTTCCTCCTTCAGGAGAGGTCAAGAGGCTTTGGTCATGGAAGGACAGGGGAGCAAAACGGAGAGGGACCAGTCTTCAGTCAACAGAGGGAGAAACCAGGGCAGAGGATGTGTCAAGGGTACCTTGCCTTAAAGGAAAAGAGCCTCAGATCTGGAAGACAAGCTGCACTTACATCCAGGACAGAGGCGCGTGGCCTGGGCTCGGGCAAGGAGGAGGTGGCGTGAGGGCTGCTCTGGAGCCAGGCTGCAGGGCGCAGGGGCTGGAGCTGCATTTATGTGGGTAAGTGTCCCCTGGATGGAAGATTTATCTTAAAGTTTCCTTTCCTAAATCTTGAGGATTTACCCTCAGTCCTTCTAATTTTTTAAGCTGTACTGTTTTCATTTGTATAAATTTTGTTATTATTATTAATTATTTGGTTCCAGAGACTAAATCCAAGTGTGATCCCATCCCTACTGATCCCATCCCCAGCCCTTTTTATATTTTTTATTTTGAGACAGGGTCTTGCTAAGTTGCTGAAGCTGGCTTCGAATTTGTGATCCTCCTGCTTCAGCCTCCCCAGCCTCTGGGATTACAGGTGTGCGCCACTATGTCCAATTATTTATTAATACTTTCTTATGGGGACAGTGAGATTGGCCTGAGCGGACAGTGGTATGGTGAGGGTATCCTGTGGTTTGCGTGTTTCTCCTGCTGTGACCCAGGGAGAGGAGGCTTCTGGTCCAGAACATGGGGTTGGCACAGAGCTAGGCCCTGGGACCAGGCAACTGGACACTCCTGATGTGCTTCTGATGTTCGTGTGGCTTTGCACAAAGCAAACCTCAAACTCACATCCACTCCCACACTGCTCGGAGTGCCTGAGCCCTGGAGAGGCCCTCTGGACATGGAGTGGACACTGACTCCATGGGGGGATGCGCCTAAAGACTTGGCGTCACAGTATGTGGCCCTGGAGTGGCACCAGCTTGTGTTAGGGCTGCTGTGTGCTTTGTGGGACTCCTTAAGGAACAGATCCAGGGAGACAGATATGGACAAGACCTCATAAAGCCACAAACAAACAACACACGGCCTGTGGACTTGGTGTGGGCAGGCACCAGGCGAAGCACCCCAGCCTTGTTTTGGAGGAAGATGGGCCTAGTCTGTGCATTTCAAACCCCACGGCCAGGGCAGACTGAGCCTCCTGCTAAGGGAAAGTTCTGTCCTCGCCAAAGGGCAGGGGAGTAACGGGCTCCGAAGGGCAGACTTGGAGGTGGTTAGGAGGGACAGAAAGGACCGCTCACTACCTGCGAGGTGCTTCGCGGGCGAGCGACCTTCAACAGAGCCCTTCGGTGGTTACTTTAGTCCCATTTTCTAGATGTGAAAACGAAGCTCGGAACACAGGCGAGAGTTTACGGACCCTCTTGTGGCTCCTGAGTGTGGGGCTGGGCTCACAGCCCGCCTCCTGCCCTGCGGCCCTGCTCAGGGGCTGGGTCCCCCGCAGTGACCACTGCAAGGGTCTTCCTGCCCTCCTGGAGCTTCCAGGCTGGGGGCGGGGGGCTCTGGACAACGAGGAAAGTATCAAACCTCAAAGTTCTCAGACTGTGACCATGGGGGGGACCGTGCGACGTGGGGGGGACATGAACAGGGTGCAGGGTGAGATGGTGCGGGAAGCAGGAACTGGGAGGTGCGAGGCCAGGAGGGACTTGCTACAGAGGTGGAGGAGACAGAGTCCCTGTGGGAAGGATGAGGACAGCCAGGGCCCAGGGACGGAAGGGGCTTGCAGGGCGTAGAGGACAAGGGACTGCCCGCAGAGGGGAGAGGGCCACAGAAGGGACAGGGCGTGTGAGCAGCGGGCTCTTTCTGCCCCAGCAGGCGGAGGAGGAGGTCCACGTCACACACAGGGGGCCCAGGGCCTTGGAGTGTAGACAGCTCAGGCTGGGGCGCCGCCTGCCTCCCTTGAGGGGCAGGCCCAGGGCTCTGGGAGATTCCTGATGCACCAGGAAGGCCCGGGTGGACAATATGAGGTCTGGGAGGGGAAGAGGGTGGCCCGGGCCCCCCGGCCATCCTGAGGTTATTTCTCATGGAGGAGAAGCAGTGAGGGGGCAGCAGCCATCCTCGGGTCATGGCCTTCCCTGCAATGAACACGCTTCACCTCACGGGGGCCAATTCCCATCTCCAAATGGGTAAACTGAGGCTCAGAGAGGTCAAGCAACCTGCCCAAGATTGCTCAGCTAGTAAGTGTGCGCAGTGTCTTCCTGACTCCCCCACCCTTGTTCCTTCCTGTTAACCTGCCTGAGTGGTGGCAGAGCCCCTGAGGCAGTCGCGGGAAGGAGTGGGGAAAGCAGCAGGACCTGGAAGAGCGAGGGGACAGGAGGACTGGGATGGCGAGGAGCACAGGTTTGTGTGCTGAGGGGAGCTTTGCTCTGGAGGTCGGAGAGGGACCTGGGTGCGAATACCAACTTTACCACCTGCTAGGGTCTGGCAGCAGATGGACCCCCTCCACCGCCCCCTCCCAGGCCGCCCCCCAGAGGAGGCCCCCACAGCCCTGCCTGCCGCGGGCAGTGTGAGCAAGCGTCCCCCGGGAGAGCCTGACTCATGCGCCTTGGCTCCCCGCCACTGGAGCTGCAGGGAGGACAGTGGCCCAGTGGCCTGGTACCTCCCAGCTCGTCTGCCTGCCCAGCCTCCTCTGGGAACAGAAGGGGAGGCTCCTGTCATGACTCTGCCCTCCATCCCTGCAGAAGCCTCAGCCTCCCAGGCCACTTCTCCATCCCCAGTGCAGACCTGGCTGGCTCTCCTGCATGGAGTTGTGTGTTTATGTCACTGCTCCCGAGAGCTCCTGCAGGGCAGGGATCGCCTGAGTCATCTCCTGTCCCCAGTGCTCGTGACGGGGCTTGGCACAACCCAGGGGCTGCTCAGCAAATATTTGCTGAATTCCTTTTCAAACCAAACGGGAAATCCCCCACCCGGGGCCAGGGACGGTCGCCTGCCTGGTCCCGTGAGCCCACGGTGGCCTCCGTCGGCGATGCTCCCTGCGTGCGATGCTCCCCCTGCACGAGGGCATCTGTCACCTTTCAGTGTCGCTTTCCTCCAGGTGCTCTCGATTGCTGGTTTTCTTCCAGCCCATTCTCACTTTCCGTCTTGGAAAATCACAAGGAAACTCCACGCTGCGCCTGGAACTCTTGCCAACGCGATTCGAGCGGAATGCAGCACGTGGCCCCGGCTGCCACACAAAGATGTCGTTGCTTCCAGCGCGTTGCCCTCCTTGCCGCGGGACCCTGCCCTGCCCGAGTGAGAGGAGGGCAGCGTGCGTCTGACGGGGCTGGCACGGGGGTCACAGGGCCAGCGGCTGGGTGAGCAGAGGGGAGGCGCCCAGGGGGATGACCCCGGCCCTTTCTGCTCAAGTCCCGACTGACGCCTGCTCATCGAGGGTCCGCCACACCTTGGTGTCTTCCCAGTTTCTTCTCAGTGATTTGGGGTAAAGGACTTTCTCTCTCTGGCCTCAGTTTCCAAATCCGGAAAATGGAAGCAACACCAGCATAGGGAGGTTAGGTGAGATGGAGCCCAGTGCTCGGCTCGGTGCTTGGCGCAGAGCGAGCGGCTGGTGCCGGGGACCCACGGTGGCGTGTGCACGCTCCCCGGGCTCAGGCCTTCCTGGGCAGCGTGTCTGCCATCAGCCCCATGACGTGAAGTCAGCTTCCTGGAGCTCGGCTCCAGCGGGGAGCAGGCGTGGACACGTGTCCTGTCTCCCCAGGTCAGGAAATGGCGTGGGGGCTGGACGGATTACTGGCCTAAGTGTGGCTCCCTGGTCCCTCACACAGGCTGGTGGGCACAACTTAAGCACTGATGTTCCTGAGGACGCATTTTAGATGGAGACCTCCTTCCTCCTCTAGTTGCTGAGGGGCAGAGTGTGTGTTGGGTCCCATCTCTGCCCCTTCTGGGCTGAGCCGCGTGCCTCCTGCCCTGGTCTGTGCCAAGGAACCAGGTTGATGAGGCACCTTCTCAAAGGTGCTCTGGGGGGGCCGAGGCCGTGCAATGTAAAGCGGAGTTCTGTTCCCAAGAGCCGCTGTCCTGGTGATGGGTCCTGCCCGGCTCCAAGTCCATTGTCTTCAGAGACCATGGCGTCCCCCTTGGAGGCCAGAATTGTTTTTGTGACTAGCTCTTCTGTATGTCACCTTATAAAAGGGATACGGGGATTGACAGTTCCTGGCTGTGGGGACCCTGGTCCAGAACTTGTTATAGAGCAAAAACCTTTGGGGTTAAAGGTGAGGTGCCTGAGGGGCCTGGGCATAGTGGAATGGGAGCAGCGTCCCACCTCACTGCCCGTGGGGACTCACGCAAGTTCCTGAACGCTTCCAGCCTCCGTTTCTTCACCTAGAGGAGGGGACAGCTGTAGTTTCTTGCAGATGACTTTGGGAGCCTAGAGAATTAGTGACGACTCCCACTCCCCAGGGACCAGGTGCTGTTCTAAGTCACCTGGAGAAGTTACAGCTGTCACAACCTCACTTGATGGGTGGAGAAAAGGAGGCACAGAGAGGTCAGTCCTCTGCCTTTTTCATCCCTGGGCTGGCCCTTGCTCCCTTCTCTCCACCCACCTGCACAGGGACAGAGACTGAATCCCACCCATTTCCCCAAACTCGCCAGGCCGATCTGTCTCTTTGCCTTTGTGCTCCCCTGCCTGCAGCACCCACCTCTTGGCCTCTGCCTGACTCGGTGGCGTGTGTCCTTTGCACCCCAGACGCCTCCTCATCCAGGAAGCCTTCCCTCCTGGGTGCTAGACATCCGTGCTATAGCCTGGGCTCATCTGTACCCAGCATGCACCACAGAGCAGTCAAGATGGAACAAACAGACCCTGTACTTCTGTCTCCCAGGCACTGTGCTAGGTCCCCTGCAAATGTGCTCTGTAGTTCACTCTCCAGCTCTGCACTGTGTTTTCTCTGCCTTTCAGCTGAAGAGCTGGTATTTGAACTTGGCTGAGTCCTACCACGAGGCTTCCCGCTCTCCACGGGGCACCAGGCTTCACTTTCCTGTTCCCTTGTCTTCCTGGATCCTGCTTACTTATCTCTGATCCCCAGGGCCCTGCAGGTAGGGATTCAAACGCTCGTTGCTGAATGAATCCGGAGCACTCATCTCCTGACATGTTTCTAGAATAATAATAGTTGAAAACGGAAAGAAAAGCACTCAATGAAGTCTCTCGGGCTCCCACCCTCTGCCATGGCTTAAGACTTCTCATTCAGAGCAGAGCCTGTTGAGAAGACAGCCTGCCTGTGTGTCAACCTAGGCCGGTCCCAGTGCCTGGCATGCAAGACATGCCCAGAAAATCCAGAGCAGCCCAGCGGGTGCTTTCCCCCTTGATCCTGATCACCTGGACTGCTCTGCTCTTGATGAGCCCAGACTTCCCCCAGGCCCTGGCTGTCTTTGATTTATGCGAGCAGCCACCTAGAGGAAAGGGCTGTCCCTACCCCCCAGACTCAGGGAAACCGGGTGACTGCTGCATGTATAAGCAAGAAACAAAGTGACAAAGCAGTATTGCTGTTGGAGCGCTCAGAGGGCCCATCTCCCCCAGCCACCCCGCACCTCTTCTTTTCAGAGCAAAACTATAATATTAATAAACGACAGAGAGGAGGAGAGAAAAACGACTCTTTCCCTTTGACACGGCGAAGATCACAGGGACTAGAGGGACCTTTAATCTTTATTAATGCATTGCGAGGGGGCCTCTCCCACAAGCTGCGGGAGGCAGACAACCAAAGAGCTGAGTCCTCAGGACCGCGTCATGGGGACCTGCTGTGTCCTGGGCAAGAACAAGGCAGCCCTAACCCGGTTCCCATCTGCAGGGGGCTGGAAGACAGGGAAATTCAGGACACAGGCCTCGGTCCTGCTTCTAACCAAGGACACTGATGCCCTGAAGAGGCTCAGAGGGACCCGGCTGTTGGTTACAGGGACAAGCACAGATCATGCCTAGGAGGGGTCATACCTGAGTTCATTACGGAGCACTCCGGTCACCAGCACCCAGCTTCTCATTCACAACGCCCTCCCCGCAGCCTGGCTGAGGGCCTCTGTCTGTCTCTTTCCTGGAGGCCAGGCATGCATGAGAGTGGCCAGGAAAATCTAGAACTTGCTGTCACGCAGATCTTTTTCTACTGACTCGGTGCCCCAGGGCTTGTAAGGTAGGTGTGGGCAAAGGCCACAGCACAGAACGGCTTTATAGGAAGGACTAATGTGCCCAGACTTTGCAGGGTCTCACGGGACACGCACACAGACCCCGAGGCTGAGGAACCTAGAGGCACCTTGGACAGCCATTCATGGGCTCGCTCATTCATTATTCATTCAAACATGCTTATTGATCATCTACTTAGCCCTTTCCTGGGTGCCAGTCCAGTCACAGGGTTCGATCTCACTAAGGCCCTGTTAAAGCAATGTGATTAAAGGTACAGGACGCCACCCTCCCTGCCTCCCTCCCCGCTCCCTCTGGGAGAGGGATCCAAGCTGCAGGGAGAACAACCTGTCCAGGGCCTCATGCTAGGACGCGGACCTGGGACCTGGATCAAGATTTGAGGCCGATGTTCTTTCTACTCGCTGCTCAAAGCCGAACAAAAACCCCAAGCCAAGAGGGACGGTGCATTCGGGGAAGAAAGGATCAGCCTGGAGTGCTCTCAGCGAAGACACCGCCTAATTCCATTACAGCGACCCGACTGCAGTGTAATAAAACGGAGTTCTCTCTGAGAAGCCTCGTCTCTAGTGTTTACAGAGCAAGGACGCATTTCCAGGGAGAAAAGGTTGTATTCTAGGCCGAAGTGTGAAGAGAACAGGCCCAGAAGAAATGGATCCCTGATTTTATAACTCAGCCTTGATGAGGGAATGCCTGGGGCCCTGGGACAGTGGCCCTGAGGCCCAGGGAAGGTCAGTCTGGCACCTGCAGGGTGCTGGTGAGGCCAGAAGGTCCTGCGAGAAGGGCACCAGGATGGGGAAGAGGATCCAATGGAAGAGTCTTGTTAAAAGGAAGGAGAGTTGGTGGCAGGTGGTAGTGAGGACGTGGTGGCCCACTGGATTTTTCCAACACCTCCCCTCTCCTCTCCAAGCCTCCAGGTTATAACCCCTGGTTCACCCTTCACATGCAGTCAGAGGGATTTTTCTAGCAAAATAGAGCTTGCGGATTGGCTTTTAACCTAGCCAAGCTGCCTGGATTTGAAGGCTGTTCCTGTGCTGGGTGACCTTGGGCAGCTTACTTAGCCACTTGGACAGCCATCTCCTCATCTCTAAGTGAGGACCAAAGTCATGCCAGACTCGGAGATGTCGGGAGCATCCATGAGCCAGTATGCACAAAGCACCTATTTTAGTGCCCTGAGCATAGTAGATGCTCAATTAATGGGAGCTGCTGCCATTATTTTAAATTGACTCATACCACTCCCCTAACTCCCATGAGTATGAAAACTAAACTCATTTCAAAAATGAGCAAAGGACTTGAATAGGCATGTCTCCAAGGAAGACACATAAATAGGCAATAGGCACAGGCAAGATGTTCAACGTTATTAATCTTTAGAGAAACGCAAGTCAAAACCACAATGAGATATTACTTTACACCCCTTAGGATGGCTTCTGTCAAATAAACAGAAAATAACATGTGTTGGCAAGGAAGGGGGAAATTGGAACCCTGTATTTATACAATTGGTGTGAATGTAAAATGGTCACTGTGGAAAACACTGTGGCCGTACTCAAAGGACGAAAAAGAGAACTACTATATGATCAAACAATTTCATTTCTGTTTCCAAAATAATCAAAAGGGTCTCAGAGAGAGAGAGAGATCTGTATATCCACGTTCACAGCAGCGTTATTCACAATGGCTAAAACCCCAAAGTAACCCAAGCATCCTTCAAAGGAGGAACAGCTAAGCAAAATGTGGTATGTCCATACAGTGGAATATTAGTCAGCATTGAAAAGGGAGGAAATCCATCCCACACTACACTGTGGGTGAACCTGGAGGACATTACGCCAGGTATAGAAAGATAAATACAGTATGATTCCCGTTCTATGATGTGCCTACAATTGTCACATTCACAGAGGCAGGAAGCAGAATGGTGGCCAGGGACTAGGGAGGAAGAGGGGGAGTTGGCATTTAATGGGTGTAGAGTTTTAGTTGTCCGAGAGTTCTGGAGATGGAAGGTGGAAGCTACACATGAGGGGAAGGTGGAAGCTACATACTCCCGACCTAGACGCTTGGAGGTGGTTGAGGGGGTAAATTTTATGTTGTGTGTATTTACTACAATAAAACTTGGGGGAGGACACCCCCAAGCCCCATGAGGGCTCTTTGTTGTCCTAAGAAAGCTTGCTGCCCCATCTGGCTGGGCCTCCCCTGTGTCTGCATCACAGCTCCCTCTCTGTGCTCCCAGTGGACTACAAGACCTCGGGCCCTGCCCCTCTGGTCCTCACCATCTTCCTCTGCAGGGCCACCTCCCTCCTGGGCACATGCCCTGGGACTAGATTGCAAACTCAGTCCCATCCTGGAGAGAACTTTCCGAGCGCTCTGTTGGCCTGGAATTCTCCATTCCCCTGCTGGTGCCCCCTCGGAGCCCCTTGCTGGATTTCGGTCCCATCCCCTCGTCCTCTATGGCTCAGAACTGGTGATGCGGCCAGTCTGCCCACGGGGCTGTCAGGGCCTGATCTTCTGTGACCGCCCCAGGCTGGCCGGGTGCTGAGCACCGAGCCTCCCTCCGTGGCTGCGGAGGGGATCTGCTTTTCCAAAAAGGAGAACCGTGGCTGGGCTTGTGGCACCGACCTGTAGTCCCCGCTGCATGAGAGGCTGAGGCAGGGGGATCGCTTGAGCCCAGCATGGGTGACAGCAAGATGCTGTCTCCTAAAGATGACAGGAAGAAAATAGAAATAAAAATCAAGGAGAAGGGGCCAGCGGGGAGGGGAGTTTGTGACCTGTGACTGTCACAAAGTAAGCGGAGGGCCAGGCAGCGGGGACACAGGAAGTCCACACAGGACCCTGGAAGGCCAGCCATTTGTTTCCTTGGTGACAACCCTGGGGACGGAGCGGGGGAGGGGCTGCTCCCTTCTGCCCTCCAGCCTGGGGGCAGGCGGTATAAAGCAAGGATCCGCGTTTCTCCTTCCAGAAATTAGGTCACTGGGTGTCGTTAAGTGTGCCTCGCACAGCTATGCTAATCAGTCCTCCCCTGGCCTAAATATCTGGTAATTATCTTGGTTTTTCGCCTTGCTACGCTGGGCCTCCTGGAACAGCTCAGCCCCGCCGGCCGCGCCTCCAGGAGAACGTCACCCACCCCAGACAGCGCGCCACCCTGGGCAGCGGCCCCGCGCACCTGTCCCGCGCACACCCCTCTGCCCCTCCGCCAGCTCCGCGCAGGCCACGCCTCGCTGCGGCCCCGGGCCCGCCAGGCCTAGCACGGATCCCCAGGGCCAGCGGGCGCGCCAGGGGGACCCAGGGGCCCTGCTCCTCCTGGGCTCTTGCCTGCTCGTATTCATCAGGGCTCCCAGAGAAATAGAAGGAGGGGACGCACGCACGCACACGCACGCACACTCATGTGCACATACGCATGCACACACACGCGCGCATACACACGCACGCTCATGCACACGCACACACTCATGCGCACACACGCACGCACACACATGCACACATACACATACACGCACACACGCACACGCGCACATGCTCGTGCACACACGCATGCACACACGTACACACGCACACACATACACGCATACATGCACACGCACACGCACACATGCGCACACACGCCCATATGCACAGAGATCTAAGAGGAGACGAACTATGGGAACACTCTGGGGACTATGCAGGCTGCAGAGTGCCCCGTCAGTCCGCCAGGTTGCCAGCCACAGGACTGGGAAAGCCCGTGGTACAAGTTGGTCTGAGCCTGAAGCCCAGGTGCCAGCAGCACCCAGGTCCCAGAGCAGGAGATAGGTGTCCCAGGTCCACCCAGGAGAGAGCAGGGACGCTCCTCCCCCTGCTCCGCACTCTATCTGGCCGCTCACTGGCCTGGACGAGGCTCGCCCACACCGAGGAGGTCAGACCTCCTTCACTCCGTCTGCTGATTCAATGCTAGTCTCTCCCAGAAACAACCTCCCAGACACATCCAGAAGGAACATTTTGCCATCCCTCTGGGGTCCTTCATCCCAGGCCAGGGGCCCCTCAATGAACCATCACACCACCCAGCTGCCCGCCTGCCTGCCTCAGGTCCGCATCCCCACACATCCTGGAGCGCCTGGCTCAGGCCCAGACTGTGCAAGAAGGTTCTCCCTGAACCCTAGTGCAAACTACTCAGGGTCCAAACTACCCGCTTTAACCACCACATTCACACGTGCATGACTTGCACACGTGTGTGCTCAGGAGATGCTTCTCCCCATGTTCAGATGATAGACTATTTGGACGCAGGGGTCAAGTCTCTCTCTCTCTCTCTCTCTCTTCCCTCGCTTTGTCTCTGTCTCTCAGGTTCCATAGAATATTGATCTAACCACAAGACTCTTCTTACAAGCTTCATTCATTCAA
Organism: Xerus rutilus; assembly: GCA_028644305.1. Taxonomy (NCBI): domain Eukaryota; kingdom Metazoa; phylum Chordata; class Mammalia; order Rodentia; family Sciuridae; genus Xerus; species Xerus rutilus. The sequence continues at coordinate 10,124,967 of CM053403.1, read as the reverse complement.
AACACTGACAGCAGACATTTATTAATCACCCACTGTGTACCAGATCCTGTGACAGCCCTGGCTGCTGGGCCAGATGCCGACTGACTGTTGATTGCAGGGCAGACGTGGAAGGGAATTAAGGGAAACCCAGTAAATCTGGGCTAGTTCACCTTCCCAAACCCACAGCTCCCTCCTCCCAATATTTGCCCTAACAAATTAAGATGTCCATTACAAATAAACATACAGTATAAACATAGACTATAGTTTAGCATCTTGTCACTCTCTGGCTAGTTCGGAGGGGTTTGTTTTTAAACTATTATCTTTATAATGTGACAATCTTGCTGGGCCATTATGAAAATAATCATTATCATCATAGTCAAATAATTGAGTCTTTGTCTCAGATTTCACTTACAATTTGTTTAATGTCTCGAATGCCCTTGCAGGAAAGGCCTCATCAGAGGTATTTTTCTGAAGGGGAAATTGATGAAATCTTTTTTAATTGCTGCATTAGGACTGTCCATGACGTGGCTTTGTGGCAACACTTTGCTACACACATGCAATTTGATCAATACCATTGCCTGGTACTGCTCCTTTCAACCCACAAACTGTTAAACTTGGAGTGTTCAAGTCATTTGTCCAAAGGGCAGGGCAGCTGGAATTGCAGGCCGGGTCCAAATCTATGGTCTTAACTCAACTGGCTTCTCTCTCTCTCTATTTCTGAAGTTCCAAAATTATATATAGAGAGACAAATGTTTTGACCTTGTGGTAATACATTTTCTGTAAGGTCAGAAATAAATAAGTAACAATTAAACTGACAATCTCCAGCAAGGCTGAAAATGCCACTCTGTGTTCCCCTTGAATTTGACCCCATAATCGTTCCCCCATTGACAGCTGATTGGCTTAAATAATTCATACCCTTTCGTGAGCCTATGGCTTCCAGTTGGCATTGGCTTGATGAGGCTGTGACGGATGGGTGATTACAGGCTGAGACGGTCCCCAGAGCAATAGAGAGAGGCTCAAACTGTCACCCCCAGCGTCTTTAGTCCTCATGTCAGGCTCACATTCTTCTGCAGAGCCCTGACTCCTCAGTGGGCCGCTCCGGGCTGCTCAAAACCTCCTGCATGACCAAAGGGAATGGCCTGACCGTGGTTCCCAGGACCTAGACTGGAGGCACCTGACCTCTAGGTTATAGGCCTGGCCTGCAGCTGCAGGCTTGGGGGTCTGGCCCTGCCTCCTTGTCTCTGTGATGGATCTTCCATTACCCTTTCAGGTCTATCGGGGACCTGGATCAAAGGGTCCTCCAGCCTCTCCCAGCCCCTTTTGCTAGTTGGGCAAAGCAGCCAGCTCTTAAAGAGAGGAGAGAAGTGATATATTCCTGTGACTAAGAGGTTAGGGATGGGAATGAAGATGGGGGGATAAGACAGGCAACTTCAACAGAGGGCAGTCAAGGGGGCAGATTAGAGCCAGGTGCATTGGCCACGCCCATAATCCCAGAGGCTTGGGAGGCCCAGGCAGGAGGATCACAAGTTAGAGGCTAGCCTCAGCAATTTGGCAAGGCCCTAGGCAACTTAGTGAGACTCCATCTCAGAATTAAAAAATATAAAAAGGGACTGGGGATGTGGCTCAGTGGTTAAGCACCCCTGGGTCCAATCCCCAGTACCAAAACATACATACATATATACATACATAAATATAAAAGAGGGCAGATTAGGAGTGAAAGAATCGGGTCACATTCTCAGACAGGGTCAAAACTTTCTGGGGACCCAGAGCAAGAGAGATCAGATGGATACAGAGCTTGAGGTGCCTGGGATGCCATAGTGATGTGTGTTGGAGGGAGCCAGGTACGGGCTCAGGTAGGCTACCTTTGGAAGTGGGAAGGGGAGGGAAGGCCAGAGGGGGAGGACTGAGAAACTTCAGGCAGCGAGTTTTCCTGACCCACAGGCCAGGCTCAGCTCAGGAGAGCGGCCACTCTACGGAGCTGGGTCTTGGGAGGCCATTCTGGGGGTGACCTTGAACCTGGGAGCGGAGCTCTTCCAGCTCCCGGTTCACTCGGCCGGTCCTCCTCTGGGCTCCTATGGCGTCCCTGAGTCTCGACGAGACTCTCCTCCCCTCTGGGTGTGGGTTCCTCATCGCAAGGCCTCACCCTGGACCTCCCGCACCCCGTCTGTGCTTTCTCCAGACCCCCGCTGATCTGTGCACATGGGCGTTTAGGAAGTGAACCTGAGGGCTGGAGGCTGTGAGGGCTGAGGACGGCGTCCACCATGCCGACTTTGTATCCCTAAGCACCGGGCTGGTCGCCTAGTGGGGCCCTCAGAGATACGAGAGGAGGGAACCAGGAATCTCTGAGAAGGCAGACACATGCGGGCAGTGAGGGGTCCAGCCCAGTGGATCAATCTGAGTAAGCAGCAAGCGCTGGAATCGGATCTGTGGCCTCTCGTCATGTCAGAACCGTTGGCAAGACCTTTAGGTAGACAGTGGCCTGCCATGGACAAAGCACCTCGCAGGACCCACGCCGTGATCTCTTTTCTGAATTCTTCGACGTTGTGGAGATGGTGTCTCCGTGGAGGGGTCATTCCTGGAAAGAACAGTGGAGGCCACGGTGGGCAGATGGGAGGCTCTCGGGTGAGGGGCAGAATCAAGAAGGAATGGTTTGCAGTCGTGGGAAGAGAGCAAATGAGAGCCAGCCACCTCCCGTCACCACCACTGTCACTGAAAGAGCCAGAGGAAGGTGACCACAGGCCGGGGAGGAGGGCTTTGGCCTCTATCCAGAGGCTCCAGCCTGGGTGTGAAGCCCTCCAAGGTGGGAGTGGGAGTGGGAATGGGAGAGCCACCTGGTCACAAGGCATGGGATCACCGGGGGCTTAGGGCAGCTGGCAGCCACCCTTCTCTCACGATGGCAAGACAGGCCTGGGGGTGACCAAGCTTGGCCAACCAGCACTGGGGACGGCCTGCTTGGGCCTCCTCCCTGCAGCTGCTCCCTGCAGGCAGAATGTCCTGGTGACGGGCCATGTGGTAGGCTCCGACCCAGGCCGCCATCTTGCTCTATCGCCTCTGAGCAGGGAGAGGGATGGTCACTGGGGAGCAGGAAATTCGGGGTGACTACTTCACCTGTCCCTGCTCCTAAACCCTCAGCATGAAACTGAAAACAAACTCACTTCATTTTCATTTAACTATGCCCAAGAAAAGAGGTTTCTAAAGTCCATTTTACAGATGAGGAGACGGAGGCCTGTTGTAGGCTTCTGAAAGAGCTGCATGGAACACAGGCAGTTTGAATCTGGGACCATGTCATCATCCGCTGTGCCACACTGCAGGAAGAGGGAGGCACAGAAACTGTGCCCCAGCTTTTTGCTAATTGGCTTTGTGGCCTTGACCAAGTGGGGTAACATCCCTGAGCCTCAGTTTTGTCATTGTTGACCTGCCCAAAGGGTAGTTGTGAGGATTAAAATGAGATAATACAAATATGTCATTTCGAACAGCTGGCACATAATAAATGCTCAATAAATCCTGGCTCTTATTATTCATAAGATTGGCGAGATGAAATAAGGCAATATACAAGGTGGGTGATCAATAGCACATATTAGTTCCTTCCCTTCTTCTTTCCTGACTCAACAGGTAGCCTCTGATCAGTTTCTAAGCCACGTGGGGCTGACTTCCCTCCTTCCCTCCATCTAGTCCTCCTTTCGGGTTGACTTTTCCCGCCATCTTGGAGGACTTCCAAGATGACATCCTGGAATTCAGTTCCGTCAGACAGCACTGGGCTTGCTGGGCCAGGCGGCATTTCCTCACCACTCTGTGCGTTGAAGGCGTGGCCTGCTAGGGCAGTGTCCTGGCTCCCACGTGCCTCTGCTGTACCTCCTCTCGCCTCCAACCTGGACCCTTGTTACTGGAACACAATGTTTCCTCCCTTTTCCTTTTCCGTTTTCCGTGGGGAGATATTCGAGAAAGAGGAAAGAGGAGGAAAAGAAAGGCTGGGTTTGCTGCTCTGTTACCACCAACAGCGCCCATCAATAACAGCAAGAGGGCAGGTACAGCCTGTGGGACGGCTGATCCACCAGGGCTCTGTTGGAACCGTGGAGTGGCGTCCTCGTGCTCACCCAGTCCTAACTTGGAGGTGCAGAGAGGTCAAGTCTGTCTGCATGCACAGGGCTGGTCAGTGGTGGGGTGTACCAGCTCCCCCACTCTCCCTCCTGGTGAGGCCAGCTGTAGGCTATATTGCTGTCCCACAGACACCCAATTGTGCCCTGCCTGTAGCTGTGACGACACACTTTTAACCTTTCCTTAATCATTACTGTGATTCATCAGAATTGTGGTGGCGGAAGAGCCTCCTCTGGTTGAGGCTCTCTTTAGGGGAGCGCTATTTACCACCTGTAATGCAGGCAAATGGCTACCAGGTCTAGGATTCCTCCTGTGCATTGGGCGGATGTCTCGATTGAGGATCTCATTTAAATAGCAACATTGTTCATTTGGCAGATGAGAAATGGGAGGCTCAGAGAGGCTGAACCGCTGCCTCAGGTCCTCAGCTGACTTCTGTTCGAACGTGCTGGATTATTGGAACCTCCCTGTGGAGCGCAGGCCGTGCAGCATCGAGTCAGCACAAACTACCTTCCTTCCTGGGCTGCGAGCTGCGCTTTGCTATTGAAGTGTGAGGTATCATCTGCTGCCTCTATTTTATGGAGAACAAAACAGAGGCTCAGAGAGGTTAAGAGCCTCAGCCAAGGTCACAGAGCTCAGAAGTGGAAGACACAGAAAGCCTCTAGCCCAGATTCTCTGCCTCCACATCCGCTGCTGTTTATTCTACCCCACTGCCTGGGAACATCTGCAGGACCAGCCTCAGTGAATGCCCTGGAAAAACGGAAGGGACCAAATTTCTCTGAGCTGCCCAAGGAGCTGTCTGTCTCTTTCTGCTGCTTCTAACACAAAGTGTGTGTGTGTTTAAAAAATCCTTTGTCAGCACCAAATTCATCTGAAATTGCAGCAAGAATAATTCTTCAGTGTTCTTTTTACTCTCTTTGATTCTCACAATCTTACAGTATCAAACAGCCCCCGCTTCAGAGGAAAGATAATAATGAATGGCTCAAAATAACTCTGCGGAAGAAAATGAAGGTTTGATTTGACTTGCAGAGGCAACAACTCCAGCTTAGTCCCCCTCTCTCTGCATTTCCTGGAGAAGGTTTTTACATCTGCCACATTCTTCTACATTCAAAGATTTTGAGAGTCTAGAAAAAGCCAGAGCCCATGACTTGATCTAAAAGTGTATTTATCAGGCATATGTCCCTCTCATTCTAACATGTTAACCAATGTCACCTGGAGAAGGCGACGCATGGCTGTTTTGGTTGATCTTTGCTTTTCCAAGGAGACGGAGGCATTCTGTGGTCTGTAGGGCACGATGTGGGTTTCCTAACACCACACTCCCTTCTGTGCTTCTTAGAGAGGGCCACACACCCCCAGATGCCTAGTCCCCATTGATTTCATTAATTGCTGTGATTCTTGTCTGGAGAAGGGAATTCTCGGAAGAAGCCCCAAAGCACATTTAATCAATGTGCCTTTATCTGATCAGATTCATTATAACTCCATACATAGGTCCCAAGAGGAGCGGGGAGGTCATGAGCATATGCTCCCATAGAAATCCTCTTGAACCCACACGGGCATAAATGAAGCTGAAATCCCCAGAGCAATGTGCGCTGGCATCGCTGCCCTGAGCTGCCGCTGGATCCTGATGAAGCTCTGTGGATTTAGCGCAGTCACACATTCTGTGTTTGCTTTGAGACTCGTTCTTTTCAGCCGAGTGGCCAATAGGAGACAAGCTGATTAAGGAACGTAGGTTCCTTTTAAGTGTCATTTTGAGTATTGTTATGGTCTGGTAGCTCCGTGGTCACACGGATCTGAACAAAGCCAGTTTGGAAGCCAGGAGAATGAACTTAGTTTTCAGCTTTTATTTACAAAATGTACTTGGAGGCTCCAAGTCGTGCACCGATGCTGACGGTCAGGGAGAGGAGAGAATCGGGACTGAGTTGGTTGGTCTGCTGGAACCACAGGGGGGTGGACCACTGGCTGGACGGACAGCCTATGTAAAACGAGGCCACATCAAGTTATGGAATCGTGACCTCCCCAAATGCCAATTTGGGGTGGCTTGCAAAGTGCAAACAAGAGTGAGGTACACCCTGTCCTGCCTGGGATTTATGTCGTGCAACTTGGGGTAGGCGTAGCAACGCCCACTTTAACTCCAACGTGACCTGAGCCAGCAGGTCGATGGCAGTGGGAGGAAAGGATCAGAACCCAGCAGCTCCATGTTTAGCCCCCCAGGGGATCAAAGCCACTCCCGCTGTCATCCCATCCCAGGGAAGGAGGCCACCCTCAAGATCACCTTCTCCTGACCCCTTCCACACGCGTTCACATTTGACCCACTTCCCCCTTCTATCCAAAGGCTCGACCCAGTTCTCCAGCCTTCTCCCCCACAGTTCTGACCCAGTTCTCTCATCATTTCCACAAAGACGTGACCCGCTTTGCCTCCCTCCTTTCCCCTGCACATGCCGCCACTTCCCCCCACAGCGCCACGCTACAGACCTGACCTCGTTTCCGCCCCCAGGCTGGTCCCTTGCACCTGTTCCTCCTCCTCGTCCCTGCAATGATCACGAGCCAGAACGGCGACCAGGCCTTTCCCCAAGCACTCCTGCGGTACAGGCACACCTGCGCGCTGCCTCTCCCCTGACGGCAGCATCCGGGTCTGACCCGGTTCTCCTGCCTGTCCTGCCCGGGTGGGCGAGGATCAGCTGAGCATCGACCCCACTGCCACCCCCTCCCAGGGACGCGCCTCGGGGTCACTGCAGGAGCACCAAGGCTTGGGCACAGCCCGCATTTGAGGGGATGATTGCGGCACCTGGTGTGGCTGGAGGACCCGCAGCTGCCCGGCCTCATCTGATGTTCAGCTCTCAGGTTATTTTTAAAGAAGTCATTTTGTTGGTGGCCTATCCGTCAGCATTTTGGAATTTCTTTTTTAAAAAAGTGATGTGATTATTCCAGGGCAGCACAGCAGCCCGACCGTCAGGGGCAAGGCGCCTTCATGTGAAAAGGTGTCAAGGAGCCTGTGCACCAGGCCACCCAGTCTCCTTGCCAGGCAACGGCCTCCTCAGGAGGTGATGGGAGATGGCTCCCCATGCCTCCTCATTCTTTGCTGCTGTCAGGTTTAAAAAGTAAATATATTTTGATTATCACAATGATTTTTAGTCATCCACTAGGAATGGACTGTAATCATTTATGTGGTTTTTTTTTTTTTTGGTACTGGGGATTGAATTCAGGGGCACTCGACCACTGAGCCACGTCCCCAGCCCTATTGTGTATTGTATGCAGAGACAGGGTCTCACTATTTATGTGTTTTATAAAAGCTACCAGTTGTCAGGTGACGAGGGCATTAAGCACTGTCAGTTTTGGGGACTGATTTGGGTGAATGACCTTGGGATGGGGGTAATCGGATGGGAGAAGACAGAGGGGGCTGTGGTAGTGTGGCCCTGGTTTCCCTAGAGACCCATTCCTCCCTCTCCTCTGCCCGGGGTGGGATGGAGGAAGCCGACTACAGTCCCTCCTCTGAGTGTGGCTGGCTTGGGGACACCAGGATTGAAACAGTGGTTGTCTGGGAAAACCACGTTTCTCTTCTGATGTAAAGAAATGCAAGTTGGAGGTTCTGGGCACAGCACAGAACTGTCCCAAACATGAGATACGATGACGAAAGTTCCTGTGGTCATTGTAATCATCACCAGCTTCCTCACCACCCTCATCCTGGTCCATGTCCCCACCACCTCCACCTCCAGCTCCAGCTCCAGCTCCAGCTCCACCTCCAGCTCCACCTCCACCTCCACCTCCAGCTCCACCTCCAGCTCCACCTCCACCTCCACCTCCAGCTCCACCTCCAGCTCCACATTTATTTCCAGCTCCACCTCTGCCTCCTCCACCTCCAGCTCCAGCTTCACCTCCACCACTTCCACCTCCATCTCCATATTCATCTCCAGCTCCAGCTTCACCTCCACGTCCAGCTCCCCCTTTACTTCCAGCTGCCCCTCCAGCTCTACCTCCTCCTCCAATATCACCTCCAGCTTTGTCTCGGTGACTACATCTGAGCAATTCTGACTATTACCCCTCAAATTATTTTCTTCCTGTCAACTTCTTTATTTATCCTTTAAAAAGAATAAAATGAAAACTAAAAAAATCCTTAGTTTTAAGAATTTTGATTTTTTTATATTGGACACTAACGTTCGATCTATCCATCCATCCATTTTTTTAATTTCAGTTTTGCATTGTCCGTGGCTCTTCCTGTACAGTTTCTCCTGTTCCTCCCTGCTCCCTTTCAGCTGGGTCAGCACCAAGGGTTCAAGAGAACAGGTGCAGCCCTTGACGGTGCAGAGGATGCTTCCAAACGCTTCATACAGACCAGGCCTCTCCTATTTGTGAACAGCCTGGAGAAGGGCGTCCACATTCAGGCATTTATCTCTTTATAATTGAGTCAAAGTTTTTTTAAAAAAACAAGACAGCAAACGTGAATCTTGGGCAGCACCTGCTGTTGCCTGGTAAATACTTGCTGAATTAAAGTTGAGCGTCAGCATTCAGACAGGAAAGGAAGTGAGCCCGCAGCCCTGGGGGCAGTCACTTTTACTCTAAACCTCAGGTCACAGCGCTAATCTCCCCTACTCCTTCCTTTTGTCTTTTAACAAAATTTGTGGCACTGTAGCTGAAATGAAATGGACCACTGTGTCCACCCACCGGGTAGACCAGGATTTAAATTCCCGCTCCACTGGGGACTAACTGGAGAAGGTCACTTAAGCTCTTTTGGCCTTTCTTCTACCCTGGGAATCCCTGCCACATTGGGCTGCATGGGAATCAAATGAAATAAGGTCTCCATGGGAGGTGTGTGCAGGGCCCCTGGACATTTCCTGTGGAGACTCGCTCTCTTCTTCCTCTGCAGGGTCCATTCCTGGGACAGCCAAAGGATGTTGAGGCATGCTCCTGGGGGGCCCTCTACTGCCAGCTCAGCCAGTAGGAGAACCTGGTAATTGAATGAGGGCCTGGAGGGGGAGAGGCAAGGTTCCTGTGTGATTGGCGTCCTTTTACAAACTGCAGGAATGGAGGGGGCGGCTGCCACAGTTGACGATGACTGGAGAAGATGCTAGGCTCAGAGCTCTAGATGGAACTCTGTGAGCAGAGGGCACCTGAAGCCGGCCCTCCCCTGTGCCTTGGTTATTTGATCTTTCTATGTCTCGGTTTCCTCATCTGCAAATTGGGGATCCTGCAGCAGATACCGCATGGTTGCAATGAGGATTAAGTCAGACACTTAGCACACAGGAGGGCCCTTCCTAGGTGCAGTTTCTCTCCTCCTCCCCTGTCCAACCCGCTTTCTGAAGGCTTCTCTCTGCATTTCCCCGCTCCTTCCTAGCTCTCTTGATAAAGACTTTCAGAAGTGCTGGCTGCTCCAGGATAGGTTGTAGGGAACCCTAAGATCTGGGGACGATAGACACCACAGAATTAAATAAGTGAAAAATGTTTGCACCGGGAGGAACAAAGGAACATTATTTAGGATCATTATGAAATTGTAAAATCAGATGAAGCCATAATAACAATAATCACATGGAGAGTCGGTGGACAGTTCCCTCCTCTAATTCGTTTGAAACTACTGCCCTAGTGGAGCATTGAGGCTCCATCATGCAATTATTAAAAAGAAGACATCCAAACTGACAATTCTAACAATGGTGATAAATCTTCCCGGCCTGGGTGGCTCTCACTTTGTTTTAATGGAGGGAAAGCGGAGTGTTTTCCCTCATTTAAAAAAAAAATCTCCCTTTTTTTCCCAGGCCATCTGTCTGGCTATTAAAATCCCATCAGCTTCATTGCGAGAACACGCACCTCCCCACGCCTGCCGTCCCGGAGGGGCCTCTGGGAGCCAACTAGCCTGTGGCAGCCCAGGCCCCTCCCAAAGGAGGGCGCATAGCTCTCTGCTCCTCCTGGGGGTCATCCCGTCACCCCCCACTTGGTCCCTCGCTGCTGCTCCACAGAAAACTATGTGATTTATTTCCAGGCCCCACATTAATGACCAGAAATTAGTTTATATCCTTAGTAATGTGTTGATTCATTCAACTGCATAAGAAATAACTTCGCCTCTTCTCAGCAGGCAAGGGTCTAACAAGACAGTGCTGGATATTTAGGAGGACGACTCCCGGGGTGAGGTCCGAGGCTCCAAGTCCAGCACTCGCTGGATGAAAGACAGGCGGGGACAAGCCCACCAGTCTAAGTGGCAAACCAGGGGTAGGGAAGGGGGTAACGTGCACTCTTCTGGACTCGACCCCTGGAGTCTGGTCACCCTGGACCATCGCTCTTAGACTTGCATGGTGCGCTTTCTCTGAATGCTTTCTGCCATTGTTGCTGAAGGTGGTCACCACTGCCGGGACAGCTGTGCTTCCTCTCCTGCCCTGGCACAGTTGCTCCTGAGACGTTCTGAAGCATCTTCCAAGCAAGCACTGTTGGCGCCCCATCTTAGTGGACCACCCACGGATCGAAAATATTTTTAAAAAATTGTGTCTCTTTGTAGCTCAGTGATAGGAGCACTTGCCTAGCATGCGTGAGGCCCTGGGTTCGATCCTCAGCACCACAAATAAATAATAAATGAATAAAATAAAGATCCATCACCAACTAAAGAAAAAAATTGTGTCTCTACTGAACGTGGACAGATCTTCTTCCTGTCTTTACTTGTAACGATACAGTACAACTATTCACAGAGCATTGACATTGTCTTAGGCATTATAAGAGGTCTAGAGATGGGAGGGTGTGCATATGTTCTGTACACATACTATGCCATTTCACATAAGGGACTTGAGTGTCTGCATTTTGGTGTGTCCACAGGGGTCTGGGATGACTACCTCTTCAGATGAGGGGTAAATCATTCTATATTTGAAAGACTCAGGAAAGAAATCCCTTTAACACTGGCTGATGGAGAGCAAAACAGCTAATTCCTCTTGCACAGAAGGAGTCTTGGGAAGGGAACGTGGCCTTCCTGAGGGTGCTGTGGGAAGCCAAGGGGGAAGCCCCAGCTCACACCGGAGGGGCCCACGGTCTCTCCCAGGGCCGCCGCCTGCACCACGGTCCTTTCTCCATGGAAGAACGGGTCACGTGGCACCTGTGCCACAAGTGCCCCCCATGCCTCAGGAAGGCTCTTGGAGTCCAGGTGATTCTGTGGGTCGACCTCTGACCTTTGCCCTCCCCCCCAACCCTTTTTACCACCTAAAGTGGTAGGGATAGAGGGCCACCCTTCTCTCCTCAACCCAGGGATGGTTTGTGAGTCAGGATGGTGCTTTTTAAATGCACAGTGGGCCACCGTGGTGTCTGGGATGAATTTAAGGGTTGCGGGGATGAACGTTTAAACAGATCGAAGCTGAATATCTTAAATGTGTGTTAAAAATATAACTAGGGCATCGGATCCGTGATTCCTGGGACAGTCTGGCTCAGGATGAGGCCAGAGCTGGGCAACGTGGACAAGGTGTTTGGGTAACAGTGGAAGGGGCAGCGTCTGGACCCAGTGAGAACAGCCCACGGGGTCCCTGAATGACTGACGGGAGGCGGGTCTCGCTTTAACACGTGGGCCATCTCTTGAGCCCCTGCCGTGAGCGAGCCCTTTATATAAGTTGATTTTTCTAGTACACTTCTGGGTGAGCTCGCCGCCCCTCCTTTCTCTGGCAGACAGGAATGGGAGGCTCAGAGCGCAGCCTGCCTGGGGGCCTCGGGACGAGTCAGGATCCAAACCCAGGCCTGCCTGAGGCTCAGACCCAGCTCTTTCTGCTGGGTTGGCGCCGCCCAGTCAATCCAGGGAGAAACTAGGCCAGGAAGTGGTTGGGTTCTAGGGAAAATCTATTGGTCCCAGGCCGCTGCGGGCTGCGGGCTTGTGGTGGTTTCAGTCTGGGTCCCAGCCACAGGCTTCGAGGCTGCTCCTGGCTACTCAGTCCACACCTATTTTCTCCGCAGCCTGGCATTTCTGTGCGGAGGGCCCTCCCCGAGCAGTGCACCTGTGGGGCAGGGGTGATGCTCCCTGTCTGTGGCGGGGGGCAGACCCTTTCCCAAACTATGCTGCCACTTGTCCCAGCTTTAACCAACTGTCACAGCCCCTTTGGGCTCCGTGGGTCCATCTGCTCTGAGAGGGGGCCTTGGGGCCCAGGCGCCCCCCAGCCCCGGGCAGGCCCCTGCGTCCTGTGCTCTTCCCCCTCACCTCTGTCTCCTGCGCTGCCAGGGCCTGAAGGCCACCCAGTGGGGCAAGCCCAGGACAGTCGCCCTGCTCTGCCTCGGCCTGCAGCCCCGGTGCCCGGGGCCCTGGCCGCCGAGGCCTGTCGGAAGCCACAGAGGCACGGTGCTCTTTGAAGCAGACGCCAGGGCAGGTTCCTGTCCTCCTGTGCACTGCGCGGGGGAGGCTCCTGCTATTCCAGGCCCACAGCCGGGACAGCTGCCCGGGCTCTGAGCTTCCACTGGTTTCCCAGGAAGCCGGGCCCGTCCAGCCCTGTCCTCCAGCCATGTTTTCACACTCTCTCCTTCCCTCCCTTCCTCTCCTTCTTTCTTTCATCCAAAAACTTCTGCTGAGCACCTACTGTGTGCCAGAGCTGCCCTGGCTACTTCACCCTGGCTGGTCCCCCCACTTGAGAACCACATGCCGGCCGTGTGCCTGGCACTGCGCCAGGCAGGGGAAGCGGCCCATCTGACACCGTCCCTGTCTCCAGAGCTTTATCGCCTGGTTGAAGCCACAAAGGCCTGAAGACGGAAGCTGAGGACAGCGCTCAGCTCTGCGCTGCTCCGAGCGGCTCTGCGCCCCGGGCGGCTGTGCTTGGGCGGTGCAGCTGGCAGGAGAGGGCGGGCGCTGCTCTTGCCCCCGGCTCTGCGGTGCCTGTCCACTCTGTCCCATGTCAAAACAAACACTGCCGAGAGTCCAGGCGATCGAAAATCCCCTGCCACAACTCGCTTCAGCTAGAAAGCCTCATCTCCAAGGAGATGTCCCCTGTCACAGAGCAAAAGGGAGAAGAAGCCTGCACTGCTCAGCGCGGGGTGAGGCCTCTTTGGCCAGACCCTGCTGCCCTTCAGTGTGGACAGGGCCCTGCATCTGATGACTCTGTGGACACATGGAGGAGCCCCGAGCTCCCTGAGGGCAGAAGCAGGATGGAGGAAGGAGGCTACGGAGACTCGGGGCAGGGCCTCCCAAAGGGGGGTTCCATCTGCCCCCAGAGAGGCAGTGCCAGATCCTGTGGTTCAGAGCAACCCCCAGGGTGGGGTGGAGTGGCAAAGTCCTGTGCAGGCTGTGCCACCAGCTGCCTGGGGCTGGGCACTTGGGCTCCCAGCAGCTCTTCGACCTGCTGCTCCGTGGCAGGGCCAACCCTTTTCCTCCTGGGCCTCAAGGTCAGATGAAGGTCGGGCTAGATGACCCACCGCTAGTTCCCTCCTGAGTTCCTTTTCCTGTTACCACTGAACCTCCAGTGTTTCCTGGGGCATGTGGCTACCTGGAATAAAGGGTATAGCTAAGGTAAGGTCATAAAAGAAACTTGTGGCCCATGAGACTAAAGTCAAAATGTTGTGTGATATCTTCCAGGAAACCTCCTTAGGAGCCAGGTGACAGGTACCCTTTGCCCTTGTCTTTCTGAGCCAGGCTCTACTTTGATGTGTGGAATATGAAGGCTGTGGCTGGAGCTCTGGCAGCTGTGCTATACTGTGAGGTCGAAGGCTGCACCTTATGTGTGGTGGAGCAAGATGCTGGTAGAAATCTGCATTGCTGACCGGATGGTGGGTCCCCAAGACCAGCCTTATACTTCATACCTCCAGATCCATTTACTTGAAAGAGAATAAACCTTTTGTCTTATTTAAGCCACTGCTAAGTCTATTTTTCTGTTACTCTTAGTCAAATCTAATCTTCCCTGATACAAGCTCTAGATTCCTTCCAGGTTTGCTGTGGCGTCCGGGGAGCTATTTAAGATCGTACTCTCTGCAGGAGGCAGAAGGATGTCCACACCCCAGTTGCTGGAACCAGTGACTAGGTTACACTTTATGGCAATGGTGAGTGATGGTCACAGATAGCATTAGACCTCTCACCCTCTGACCTTCAGCCGGGGACTCATTCTGGATGATCTTGGTGGGCCAGTGTAACCACAGGGCCCTTCAGCATTCAGGGAAAGGCTGAGAACTGGCCCCGAGGTCGCTGGCTTGGGAGGTCGCTAAGGGAGGCCCAGGGGCCAGCAAGCACGCAGGTCTCCCGAGAGACTCCAGAGAGAACACGGCCCTGCTGCCACCCTGACGGCAGCCCCGGGAGGCCCTGTTTGGACCTCTGACCTCCAGAGCCGTAAGTTCATACGTTTACATTGTTTTAAGTCACTAAGCTGAGGGTCATTTGTTCCAGCAGCAGTTGGAGAAAAACCCACTCCCTCTGCTTGCTCCTGTGAGCCACGCTGACAGCAGCCCCCCGGGGGATGGATGGCCGTGGGCTTGCAGAAGGTGACACCATGTGGCCTCAGACTGGCCGGAGCACAGGAGCCCAGAGCACAGGACTCTCGGGGAAAGTCCTCCCTCCTGTCACACCTCTGGTCCACCCCTGGCCACCAAGGAGAGGGTTAGCTGAGACCTAGCTACTTCATTCAGCGCCTGGGAGGGAGGTCCTTGTCCTCAGGGTAGAGGCCAAGAATCAGGCTGCTTGCCAGAGGCTGGTGGGAGTGAGGGGGATTCAGGTCCACCTCCACCAGGCCCCACTGGCCATGGCCCAGAGCCTCACTTCTCAACAGCAGCCTCACCTGGGAGCTGGAAGTGCAGCATCTCAGCCTCCACCAGGGCCCGAGTCAGCACCAGCTAACAAGGTCCCTGGGGATCATGTGCCTTGGAGTCTCCTGCCCAGGACCAGTGCTGCGCTCTCTCCTTGACCTCACCTTTGGGGGCAGCCTTGGGAGATGTCATTCCCTTCCTCTGCTTGGGGCCTTTTCTGTCCTGTTTGGCAAACTCCTATTCACCCTGCAGAACCCACTGCCGAGGACACTTCCTTTAGGATCCTTTTCCTGACTTCCTCAGACAGAGTCCCTCTCTTCTTTGGCCTTTGTGTGTGTGTGTGTTTGGCGGTACCAGGAATGGAACCCAGGGCCTCAAGCATGTTAAGCAAGTGCTCTACCACTGAGCTGCATCCTCAGCCCTTTCTCTATTTTATTTTGAGGCAGAGTCTCGCTAAATTGCTGAGGCTGGCCTTGAACTTGTGATCCTCCGAACTCAGCCTCTGGAGCTGCTGGGATTACAGGCATGTGCCTCTCTACCTGACCTTACATATGCTTTTGCCAATGTCCCCTGCTTAGTGGCTCCTTCAAGGCTGCGGCCTGTCTGTTGTCACTGAGCAAACATTTCAGAAGCACCTGCTATGGCCCAGGTGCTGATCTCTGCTTGGTACTAGGCACTGTAGATAGACGAATCCAGAGAACGCTAAAGATAACGAAGAAAATAAAACAGGCAAGAGGGGCTGAGAGGGGGCTGCAGACCCTTGGGAGCTGGCCCGTCTGTGACCCAGGACGCAGCACAGAGCTTGTCAGCTCTCACCTTGGACCTGGCCACTCTCCCCGACCACGTGACATGTCTTGAAGTTCAAATCTTTCCTGGGCCATTGCTGGGCAATTTTTTCCTACTCGGAAAACTCAAGTTCCCTCTTCTCTCTGAAGCCGCAGGGTCCCCCAGCAAACCCTGCCGTTCTGCGCCCAGTGGCCACATGGACTGTCTCCCAGGCACCTGGCATTTAGTTACTGAATGTTGCATGGCATGTGGTTGGTCAGTGAAGCAGGGAGCACTTCCCAGGCTGGGGTCAAGGTTGGAAAATGTCACCCTCTGAAAGAGCAGCTCTAGAGAGAAACAAAAGAGGCAAGACTCTGGAAGCACCAGCTCAGGGATGCTCTAGAGGGGTGTGGAGGAGGCCAGCCCTCGCCTGAGCCCTGCGGCAGGCGACACCTGGGAGGGTGGACACGGGCATGCACCTACAGCTGCATGGCTTCCTTCCTTCGTCTGTGACACCAGCCCCTGATCCTGCTGTGGAAAGACAAAGACTCTGCCTTTAATTTGCCACCAGCGCAGTCGAGTTTGCAAACTCAGACGCCTACAGAGCCCAGGCAAAGGCCATCAAGCGGCCACACAAGATGCTCTGGAGTGGTGGGGACTCGAGGAAGTGCCCGCCCACACTGAAGGGACATCTGTGCCCAGCTCCCCTATTGCTACCAACCAGGGATGGGGCCCAGGAATACCAACATCTTCTGAGCTTTTTCAAAGGAAGCCAAAAAGGAGAATTCTGAATTTGCTGAACCTTTGAGGACCCCACACAACGCCCTTGCCGATGGCCCTTTGCAACCGTGAGGATAAGAAATAATAAACGTGCGACAGGGATCCATGTGCCGGCCACGTGCCGGGCGAGGCGCAGCACAGCCTGCGAGTCCCCATGACTCGCCAGGGAGTCTGTTGTCCCATCCCCAGGTGAGAAATGGGTTGGAAGGCCAGAGCCCTGTCCCAGGCCACAGAACTGGTCGGCAGTAGGGTGGGGCTTGAACCCAGGCTCTGACCGGATGGGGCCTGGCTGGGATGGAGCATGTGCCGTATGGACACGGGTGCTGGGGAAAACGTGAGGCGACGTACACCCCGTGATCGCAGGTCAGAGCGGCAGGCCGGGTCCTTCCCTGGGCAGCAGGCAGGACAGAAGCAAGCGTTCACCTCCTCCCGCCACAAGCTGCAAGCAGAGCGGATCCTTGAGTTGTGAGGGCCCCTCTGTGTTCACAGCAATGAGAAAATCTGGCCACCCCTCTGGTTTCCACCTCTCTGCCCTGGGAAAGGAGCACATCCCAAATGAACCTTCAAACTGCCCACTAGTTCATTATACACCAGAGTATACACAGTGACTTCCCTTCAGCATGTCACTGGACTATGCAAAAAAAAATGTATTTATAGATTTGGGGTTCAAGGAAGAATTGTAAATATGATCAGTGTAATAGAAGGCCTTATTCAGGTTTTGGGGTCCCAAAGACCTGGGTTGGAATTCCAGCTTTGTCACTTTGCTGTGTGACCTTGGGCATGACACTTCACTTCTCTGATTCTCTTCAGATGGAGACAATGGGTATCTGAAGAAATGTGAAGATTAGATGAGAGCTAACCTCTGGAAAGCATCTAAACCAGTGCTTAGCACAAGAGACGCACTCAGTGAATGACTATTATTATTATTATTATTATTATTATTATTATTCTCACTGTTACTATTGAGCCATGGCAGAATGGCTGTCTTCCAGGGTTATCTTTTCTGCAACAAGAAATGGGGTGGGAGAGTTTTCAATCTTAGGGAAAATTCAAGAAGGATAAAGGGTAAGACCTGCCCCTGTTGGAGATAAAGAGGTGACATTAAAACGTAAATGACTCTATAAGCAGAGAAAGCCAGAGAGGAGGGCCATGGAGCAAAGCCGGGCTGCAGGAGGGTCTGGAGGCTGTGACACTGGGTCTCCAGGGAGCTCTGCCTGGATGAGGCCCAAGTGAGGCCCCCACCGGGTGCTGAGCTAGTGGTGAATCTGGAGGGAAAGTAAGAGGTCCAGTCCCCAGAGGGCGAGGTGCATGCTGCACCTGCGATCCTGCACCTGGCATCCTTGTGAGCAGCTAGAAGATCACCCGAGGTCAAGGACCTTCAGGGAACAGTGACTAAACAGAGGGTTAGAGAGGAAGGGGTGGTGCTCCTCAGGCCAAACCCACGCTGCGAAACCAGTCCCTGGGCCAGGCAGCACCTGACGAGGGTTTCATCCACAGGAGCGTGCCCGCCGCCCAGGAGACTGGCCTTCCTACTTCCTGAAGCTTTATGGCAAGGTGGTGGCCTGGGAGGCCTACAAGGATGTCTCAGGACAGCCCTGCTGCTCTCCCAGGCTCTGCAGAAGGTTCTCTCAACAGAGCATGGGAGAAAGGACCGGTCAGAGGTCCTTGCAGGGCCCATCGGTCTCCTTGGCTAGACTGGGAGCCCCCGCCTGGTGTTTACAGTCACATCCCTGAGCACTCTGTCCATGCCGGGCTCTAGGTCAGGCTTTGGGGAGCCATGGGTCGATGGGCAAACAGGGTCCCTGTACTTGTGGAGCATGCAGTCCCACAGGGGACCTGGATCAGAGCAAGCAGACACTCACAAAGATGAAAAAGGGAAAATCAAAGCTAAAAATGAAAAGAGGGTAAAGAATTCACTTTAGCTAAGGTGATCAGGAGGTCTCCTGAGGAAGGGGTGTTGGAGCACTGGCTGCCTGCATGCTGGTAACCGCAGCGCCAAGTAGCACATAGTAGCAGTTCAGTAAAGCCAGTTAGACGGGGAGGCGGAAGACAGGGCACCTGGATGTGCTCCTATTGTTCCACTCTCCTCTCCCCGCTCCCTTGACCCTGTTTACTATAACTAACTTAGTTCAAGTCGTCCAGTTCCCCGAGCACCCTCCTCTGTGTCCTGCGCCTGCCCGGGAAATCTCTCATCCCAGAGAATGGGGAAGCCAGGTCGACCCTCCTGGCTCACTACCCTTCTGGGCCTGCCTTTCTTCAATGCTGAAACGCTGTTGCCCGCTGTTGCCTCCTGGCCTCACCCCGCTGGGCCTTCCACCTTCCTGCTGAGTGGACCATCGGCTTCCCTGCTGGGCTCCTGTGTTTCTGGGCCTGCTCGTCCTCTGTCTGTCTGAGGCGCCCCCCTTTCCTTGGCTTGCTCATCCATCCTTTGCACCCTTCAGAACCGTCTTCCCTGGTATCACTCTTCCCCAATCTCTGTGTTCCCGAATCCCCTGTGCTTGTATTTCATGGGTACACCGTCATCTTCTGTTCTCTGGTGGATCTCCTCTACCACGCTGAGTTCCTCTAGGACAGAGGCTGAGCCTTGTAACTCAACAGTACCTGGCACGTGCTCAGGGACACACCATTGAACAAAGCACCGTCACCCTTTCCCTTTTGGGGAGACTTGCTGGTAAGACCATATTCCTCTGCCTTAGGCTGCTTCCTGAGTCAGAGGCTGGGCACCAGCTGCAAGCTGGAGAAATCCCTGGGGCTCTCTCAGCACCCTGCCTGTGTGTCTCCTTGTCAGCAAGCCAGCTTTCCATCTTCCTTTGATTCTAAGACCCATAGTTTAAATTTCAAGGTTTCTGAAATCAGAGTGTCTCTTGTAATCAATGGGAACATCAAATTCCTTCCCTTCCCCCCAAAGGCTGTTTTTAGGTAGATCTTAATTTTATAATCAGCAGTGTCTTAGAACCGAGAGGTGATAAAACTGGGGGGATAATGCCACTTATGTGCCCAGGAGAAGCAACCAGGGTGTGGGGTAGGCACAGTGGCTCGCCAGCAACCCCCCAGCTGTCAACATCTGTCTCTTGGGCTCAGGAGCAGAGCAGACGCCTCTCCACCCCCATTCCTATTTTCAAAAAGTCCCAAGGTTATAACTGAGCTTCATCCAGATTCCTGCTCAAACCCTCTGCCATCCTATCTGATTGCCAAAGGTGCCAGGAACCCCTTGGAATTTGTGGGAGGGTAGTAAGGAGAGATGGCCAAAGAGCTCAGGTCTCAACTGTCAAGGGTGAAGTGGCCTGTGCTGCAAGGGTCCTGCTCTTCAGGACCCCCTGCTGGACCCCCTCAGGGCAGGGAAGGGGCTTGCCACTGCCTTCTTGTGTTTTGCAGAGTTGGCACCCTCGTCCACCTCCCTCCAGTCACTCTTTGCACTTAGTGAGAGGAGAGTCATTGAGTCAGTGCAGTCTATCGCCCCGCCCTCTGCACTGCCGTAGGAAGCTGGGAGGCCAGAGAGATAACTGCATTCAGACTGGGGTGCAAGACAAGAGAGCAGGGCAAGGAGAGGAGGGAAGGGCTGTCTTGATCTCCAGAGTGACCCGTGGGCAGGCGTTACCATCCCCAGTGAACAGATGCTGAGAATAAGGCACAGAGACTGAATTAAGTAGTCCAAGGTCACACAGCGTTTAAGCAAGAAGCCAGAGACAAAAAGTCAAACTCTTTAGCAAGACTAACAAAGTCTTAAAAAACCCCAAAGACTAACAAAGTCTTGGGAGGTCCAGACCCTGGTCACATCCCCTTCCCACACCATCCAGCATCAGCCCAGGACACCTGGCTCCAGCCACTCTGGCCTTCCCCAATGCTGGTCTCGTTTCCTTCCTCACCTCTGCCCTGAGTGTCCCCCCAACTTGGAACACCCTTTCTTTCTCTGTCACCAGTTAACTCCTGTGGACCATCCAGCTCTCCATCCTGTCCCCCCTCCTCAGGGGAGCCTTCTCTGATGAGACACATGCCCAACGTCATAACCTCGCAGCTCCGTGCCGTGCTGTGGCCGTAGATGGCTTCACACGCCCAAGATGGGCGTCTGAGTCCGGGTCTGGGGCTTCAGCAGGCTCTAGGATCCCGAGGGCAGTGACCCCCGAACCACACATGCCCAACATGTCCCCGGGCCTGGCCTAGCCCTTGGGTCTCTCTAGGGGCTCATCAGAGATTAACCAATAAAATCAGCGTGGGAAAGGCCTTGCCGGGTTGCAGCTACTAACCAGCCGGAAGCCACATGTGTTATTTCATGTGAATTTGGCTTTGGGTCAAAATAATTATTTGAAGTTAAGAAGAGTCATAGAGTTTGGATACATTTAAAAATGGCTGGCATTCACAGTCTATGTCTTTCCCTCCCCCCTGCCACTACCACAAAGTGGACGCTCCTGGGAGGACATCCCTGAGAATCTGTGGCAGACTCTGGATGGTGTGGGGAAGGATAGCGGGCCAGGATCTGCTCCTGTTGGGAGGCCTTGGCCCCCGGCTCTTCCTTGCCCCTCTCTCCTCCCCATCTTCCCTCCTTCCTTCCCCTGTGTGCACGCTCTGCTAATTTTTGGAATATCGAAAAAAAAAAAAAAAAGACATTTTGCCACCCTGCTCACTCAGAGAGCCATCCCTGAGGACCAGGAAGGAGCCACCATGTCTGAACAACACCCTGTGGCAGGCAGTGGGTGGGTGCTTGGTCATCAACGAAGGTGGGCTGCGTCTTGCACTCTCATGATTGCTGGGAGCCCAGCCATGAGCAGGAAAGGAAAAATCTGGCTCTCCTGGGGCTGGTATCTAGTGGTGGGAGATAGGCCCGATGAACAAAGGTAGAGAGAGGGTGAGGAGGTAGAAACCAGAATGGGTAAGGAGATGTAGGAGGGGTGGGGTGAGGAGGTGAGAGCAATTTCAAATAAGATGGTTGGGGACAGGAGGAGGAGACATCCATTTATCTGATCCCTAAACCACCAGCCACCCTGGGAGGAGACATAATATTTCCTCTCTCTTTTTTTTTTTTTTTACAGAGAAGGAAAGCGAGGCTTGGAGAGGTCCAGCTGCCCCACATCTCACAGCTCTGAAGGCCAGGGTGCGTTAGGTGAGCCCGGGTCTGCAGGGTTGTGACATCCCTTCAAATATGCCACAGACTTCATCTGCAAACCTCCATGAGTTACAGGAGACATAAATTTGCTATTTTTTGAAAATGCTTGTCAACATAAAACTAACAGCATTCAGACCGAGGACAGCTCGGGGATGGGGGTGCCAGCCGATCAGAACTCAGGCTTCCTGGCACCTCAGTCTGAGCTCAGTGGGGATGTTCCAGGGGGTGCACCCAGAGCAGAATCCCCATAACAGGCCAGGGCACACTGTGCAGAGCCCTTGAGGTCTCCAGGGTGTACGAGGCTTGGGGAGATAGAGTCCAGGAGTCCCAAGGGGCTCCCATGCACGTTTGGCTCAGACACTTTGGGCCACATGTCCTCGGCAAGCCAGCTCATCCCGAGTGCCTCCTCCTGCTCACATGTGAAGGGCCGGCGTGTGTGAGCCCTGGGACCTGCAGAGTCCCAGGGCCCAGGTCCAGCCAAGCAGGTAAAAAGGGTGGGGTGCCTGCCTGGCTGTAGGGGAAATGCCAGTTAGAACCCCAGACCTGGGGAAGGGTTCAGGGTCCTGGGAGTTAGGTGAGAGGTTACAATGCCTGCCCTCTGCCCAGAAGTGTCTATTCTGGTAATAATAAAATGAAACTGGACTTTGGTACGGCGTAAAAGCAGAAACGGGAGGACAATCCCTTGGTGCCACGTTCCTTGCTGTGCAGGCATTTGGATCATTTTTCTTTAACTTTCCTTCAACAATCGGCCTTTAGCCAATTAGGAGCCGTGAAGCACCAATCACTAGCTCCTTTTGAATTTGCTTATTTTGTAATAATAGTCTCATGACTCATTATTATTTTTTTTTAAAAGAAGTTCCAGGAAGAACAAACAAATCATTCTGATTTCTTCACTCTCTGTTACTTGATTGTGATTCGTCTCTATGATGTTTGCATTCACTTCAGTAGTTAAAAGAAGGTCTGAACCCCTCTGCTGATAAATATTTCTTATGCACCTACTGTGTATGAAGTTCCTAAAGAAAGTAGAGTGAGCTCGGGAATCACAGAGCAGTTCGCACACAGCACGAGGGCCCGGTGGTGGCATCTGTAAGCTCATCCACATCTCCAGGCAGGAGTGTCTGAAAAGGCTGCCGGCTCTCCTGACAAGGCTCTTTCCTTTCCCTCTGCAGAACAGGGGAGCCAGGGCCGAGCGGAGTCTAGAACAGTCCACCCCGCTTGCAGGCTGCACCAGGGCTGTGCAGTTATGAACTTGGAAAAGACCATTCGGGACAGAGGAGAGACTGGAGAGGGAAGATGTGGAAAGGCTGTCAGGTCCTCGGTGAGCGGCAGCCGTGGAGGGGACATGGTGGCAGTGCTGAGGCAACAGGAGCTGGAGAAGTGGTCAGAAGGATCTCGCCAGCCTGGGCGGGCAGCATGGTTCCTGCTCCCCCCCACACCATAAGGACAGGAAAGAACAGGACACCCGAGGTGTTCCTGCTCCGGACCCCACTGGCCAGCAGCTGGCTCCTCCTCTGCAGGGCAGAGGGGAGAGGGGCCCAGGGAAGTCGACAGAGTGAAGTTGCTGCCTCTGGACACCAGGATTCCTTTAGGGACTAACAGAGGTTAATGCCCTGAGCAGTGTCCTCTTGTAGATTGTACCAAGCACCTCCCTGAAGCGCCAATTCATCTCTCCACCTGGAGACGCCTAATGCAGCATTCTTGAAAAGCCCAAGGACTCCTCCCGTCCCTCGGCACCCCCTCGTATCCACGTACCCCCTGCCCTGAGCCTCACCGCCCTCCTTAAGCCCCACTAAGCGCCTGCTAGCGAGTTCACATTCACACACGTTTCAGTTATCTACTCTGAAGGAGGAAAAGTAAGGGCCAGGATTCTTTTTCCTTGTCTCCCTCTCCCCACCCATTTGTGCCTAACAGGTGGCCACGTCCCTTCTCATTTTTCGGCACGCTAATGAACTTCAAAAGCAGCAACAGAGGCATGGAAATATTTCCTAATTCTTATTTTCATCAGGAGGTGAACGAAAATAATCATCTCGGGAGACAAGAAGCCCTAATGAAACCCAGAGGGCAAAGGAGATCAGAGGGAGCCAGGCTCAATTCTCATCTGCAGTTATTAGCAGCATCTGGGAGAGAGGATTTTCAATCCAGTCACAACTCCTCAGGTGTGGGCAGAACACATAATTAAAGAGAGGATGGAGAGACCTTTCTGGCAAGTCTAACAGGTCCGAGAACCTGAAGCGCTGGTAACTTGACCTCCCCAGAGGCTGACCCTGTCTTGAATGATCGGTCTGAAAAGCAATCACACCAACAATCTCCAGGAACCGTCTGCGCCAACTTCTGGAAGTAAGTGAACTTACAATCTTTGGAAATCAATGCAACCTGAAAATATGTAGTTTAAAACCTCCAAAGGGCTCACTAAGTGGCCACGACCCAGTTTCCTAAGGTGGTCCCAGGCCTGCAAAGCCCCATATACAGACAGAGGCTTTGGAAAATAAAGGCCAGGTGGAACTGGGCCCTGAGCACCAGCTCACCTAGGCTAGGCCTTGGCTCCACGTGGACAGGAAACAGCAACCCTAAAGAGACCCAGCCAGCCCTCCCTTCGCCACCTACAGGCAAGTACCTGGGGCTGGGCACTGGGGAGGCCACTGGCACAGTGCCAATCCCACAGCTCCTGTGAGCATCACGAGACCCTAGGGAAGGGTTGCAATTCTAACCCTTCACAGCTGGTCTAGGCCGGAGGGCAGGTGCGGTTTGGAGAGAGAGTTAAAGGGGGTGGACAACACATTTGGAGATCGGACGCCAAACAGACGGAAATTCAATGAACATACTTAAGCCTTTTCATGCACAAATCCACAGCCACCTCTAGTACCCCCTTACTTTCTGGGAATTGAAAGATGTTTAAAAGAACACAGTGTTAAGGATTTGTAAATAAAACCCTGATTTAAAAAAAATCTATTTATACCAAGTCACCAATATCTGATTATATTTCCCCTAAAATAATATCCTGTCTTTCCTCTAATCTCTTGTCTACCTATCTCCATCCATCTAACTAGAATCCGAGAGAGGCCAATGGCCACTAAGATCATTTCCCTAAAGCACTCTTCACTGACTTTGCTCTCCATCTCTCCCGGCATAAAAGTCTGTCATAAATGTTTCATTAAGAGGAAACTGTCTTTTCACTGCTAACGACCGGCGCTATGGCAGGCTTTTCCTTTTGTAAGGTGGGGTGTGTTGGCGTGTGTTTAACACGGTCCCTATTAATTTCCTGAAGCCGACTCTCTGGCTGGGAGAGCGTGTGGCATTCAGCATAGAGGTCCTCTGCAGAATATGTTAAAGGCAGCGCCTTGGATGGAGAGAGGGCACCAAATGCAGTATGCGTCAAACAGACCGTTGCTCAATGAAGTCACTTAGCTATTCAAAACATGTTCAGCCGTCACTCAACCGTTTGCACCAAGAATGTTGGGAAGGGGACATGGAATTTGTGCTCTCTCCCAGATGTAACCATTTCCCAAAGAGCAGCTTTGGCTCATTTTGGGTCAGACCCTGGGGCCACATTAGTTTCTCCCTCTGCTGTCTGCTTCCCTCTTCTCCCCCACCTCCTGGCCTCCCTCCCTGCATCACCATCCCATGTCCAGCTTAACAAACAATCCTGCAGTGCCTGCTTTCCGACACTGCCTCAAACGGCCTCCGGCCTCCGGTCTCAGTTCACATCAGAAGCAGAGAACATAAACCCCCCTTTCCACGCAGACACATATGCATTTCTGTGCACGTCTTCCTATGGGTGGCTTGTGCACACAGACATACAGCGATGCAAATGCGGTCACTCATTAAAGTCTGTTGCTAAATGCAGCTTGTATGACCCGCAGAGTTTTTTCTGTGTATCCCACGGCACACGCCTTCATGCATACCCTGGTCTCCCAGCCTTGACACCATGGGGGCCCCCTGGCCCACAGAACCCTGCACACATGCCTCAGCGACCAGCACCAACTGCTGACCCCCTCCTCAGCCTCGCCGCTCCCCCATTCCCCTCAGCCTCCCTGTGCCCGCGCCTCCCTCCCTCCCTCCCTCGCTGCACAATGCTGACTCCACTCGCTGCTGGATGACAGACATGTCACTCTGTGTGGAAGGGAATTGGTCCTCAGCCTAACCCGCAAGTGAATTGCTGTTTATTAGAACTTGGGCTGGTTTCCTGTGAGAGACGTATGTATTTTTAGACTTTGTAAACGTTAACACACACACATGCACACACAGCCAGCCACCTCGAATGATATGGGTGGCTCATAGACATTACGAAATGCTCTTGAACTCAGCCTGAGATCCTGGAATAATTAGGATTTACCAAATAAGGATTCTTAGAAACAGCAGTTTTGTTTTCTTCTTTTTTTTTTAAAAAAGGAGGAGATTTAGAGAGAGGAGGATGCGTCTGAGACTTTCGGAGAGTAAAGGGAAGAGGAGAGGAAAAGGAGAACGTTTTTGAATTCCTCATTGCCAGCGGACGAGCAGCACGGAGGGAGGCAATTATTTCCCTTCCTCATAGATGGAAGGCTAAATCCAAAGCAAATCCTAATGATTCCGGAGCAGGCAGAGCCCATTTGACTTTTAAAGACATTCTCTGGTTTCCATTATATCACAGATGATGCCAAGGAAGAGGTTTGGGGGAAGGGGGCGGCGGAGGACAGAGAGTAGAGTATGGTTTTTGCTTATTGATTTTCTTTCCTCTGAAACTAACCCGACCAACCTTGATCCGTGGCGGAGGGGAGGGAAGTAAGAAAATGGTGGAATGTAAAGGGGACTTCTTGGGAGGAGGGTGGGGAGGGGGAGTGCGCAGGGGAGGGGAGGGGCGGGGGAGGAGGAGATGGGAAATCAAATACCTTCCAAGCAGCAGGTTCTCCATAGCCCAGAATGGGTCATAACTTCCTCGTTCTTTTTGCTGGTTTCATTCTCACTGACACTTTTGGTCTTGCAAACCCCTCTGGAGTACAGCCAGTAGTCGGTCCCCACAGCTATAGTCATCAGGCTGAAGGCAGCAAAAGCACCAACGGTGGTTAAAAGCATTTGAACACCTCGATCAAACAGCCCCATAATTCTTCATTATATAAACACCCAACCGGCTTCGGGTTCTCGGGAGAGTGTGTGTGAGTGTGAGTACTAACGCCAAAAAAAAAAAAAAAAATTAAAGATAATTCCACTAATAATATAATGGATCTAGGTGTGAATTGAGTGTGGAGAGATTTAAAAAAAAAAAAGAAAGGTAAAAAAGCTCACGGAAAAGAGTGTAAATGATAAAGCTCACACGGGAAGAGAGGCTTGCCTTTTGAGATCAGAAACTGTTCCAGTTGCAGTGATTTAAAAAAGAAAAAAAAAAGAAAAGAAAAAAATAAAAAAAAATAAAAAGACACCCCCCACCCCCCCAAGTGAGATGCCTTAATCTCTTTTCCTAAAATTCTGGTCTCCAGTTTCCATATGTGATAGCTAATTTGGAGATGGCTTCCACAGTGAACCGGGGAACGGCCGAATGCTCAACACCATCTCTCATGGTCGGGACCTAGACAGTTAGAGATCGGAAGAGCCCAGATGCAACCTTCGCTCTTGGCTCTCGGCTGTGCGGCCTGCGCCATGAAAATCCTTGGCTTCGCCAGTTCTCTTCCTTGGGGGGGTCCCGGGCGCTTTCGTTTCAGACCCGACTGCCCAGTATTCTGTAAGCCCTTGATCTCAGCGGCACAGGTGCGGGGGTCTCGCCTGCCATGGTTCGGCCCCGGCGGCGGCGGCGGCGGCGGCGGCGGCGGCAGCAGGGCGGGCAGGCGCGGCGGCGGTGGCGGCGGCAGGACGAGCAGCGGCGGCGGGTATTGTTGTTGGTGGCGGGGGCAGTGTTGGCGGAGTGGGGGAGGGAGGGGGTTTCTCCCGGAGAATCGAGGCGGGCTTCCCTCCCCCTATCTGCAAAGCTCCTGGAAACCTGGGAGCCGGCGTCTTGCTGCAGGATGGGCCGCCTGCCCCCTCGCTGCCCGCGCGGCCCCCGGCGGAGGCGCGGCCACCTACTGCATTCCCGGTGGTGCTGAACTGGACAGCTCCCTGCGCGCGGCGCGCTCCGCGGCTCGAGGGCGGCCGGCCAGGAGGGGGGCGCCGGCCCGAGTCCTCCCTCCCGCGGGGCAGCCGGGCCAGCGCCGAGCGGGGCCGCGCGCCTGCTCCTGCTCCTCTCCCCCGGCCTCAAATGAGCGCTTCCCGGGCTCCCGGAGCTCAGAGGAAGGCGTCGCCAGAGATCGCTCGCTCGCTCCCTCTCCCTCTCCCTCTCCCTCTCCCTCTCGCGCGCTCCCTTCCCTCCCCCCTCGGCGTTTCTTCCAGCTCAGCCTCCTTCTCATGCCGTCTCTACGTGCCCAGAGCTTCCAATGCAGCCCTCCCATCACCAGCAGACGGGCACCAAACTTCAACCAGCCGTTTCTCTGCCTGGAAGTGGTGCAAATAGAACCTGGATGGGTAATTACCAACACGCTCTCGGCGTGTTCTCTGAGCCTCCCGTGCACTGGGCTTTTGGGTGGATCTGTTGGATTTTAGGGGCTCGGGAGAGGCATCTCCTCTCGGTCGTTCCCCTCTCCTCTCTTTGTCTTTCTGCGGCGATCAGGGGGTGTGCATTACACGGTCTGTGTCTCTCTGTAGTTTTCCGTGAAATTCTGAATCTTGCTTCTACGGACGAGCAGACATTTTGGAAAGATTATTCATGGAACAGCGTGCGAGAGGGTGGCTGGTAACTGGGGCTTGGCCATGATTTTCCTCTGGAGGATAAACATGTTTGGAAGGGTAGTGGGCGAGATGCAGTCCTTCCAAGTTTCCTCTGTCATTCATAAACTGGCTTGGAAGAGACAAAACATCTCCCTGCTAGGAACAGCTGAACACCTAAGCTGCCCTGCTCAGCGGAATCCTGTTCCTGGGCTGGTCTACAGCATCACCTCTTGTTTCTCCATGTGCAACTTTCCCCTGATGTGACCCTGGAAAAAAGAAGCACATTAGTTCCTGCTGCTGGTGATGACTTTTTTTTTTCTCTGATCAGTTTCCTAGTTAAGTGAATGAGAGCACATGAGTGTGACGTGGGTGCATGTCTTTTATTTATTTATTTATTTATGGCGGTGGGGGGGGAGCTTGGAGCGAAGTGTGAGTTTTGATGGGTCAGTTGGGGGAGGGTTCGAGATGTTTCCATCTCAAAGCTCAGTTTCCCTATTTCCTTTCCCCCACTTTTTGTCTTGAGATCATTTGCCTGATAATTTCTCCGTGGTCTGGTGGTTATCAAGGAGTATACGAAAAAACGGACTGTATTAAAATCCGTTTCTTTGGTGTGTAAAGCCCCTTGCCTGACTCCAAGCCGGTTGGCAGGTAAGGGCCACAGCATTCTTTTTGGGGTGGAAAAACTACCTGTTTCTCCATCCTGCACAGAACTTTCCTTTCTTCCACCCTCTGGGAAGGACTCCTAGGAGGGGCCACAGCTTTGCTTCTGGTACAGGAAGAGCAAAGGAGAACCCAGGCGTCTGTAGCAGCTCTGCTAAGGTGCCTGCCTCGCTGGGCAAGAGCAGTGTCTGCAGGCTGAGGATAAAGATTGCTCTGCTTTGGTTTCTGTCCTGTGAGGACAGGCTGGGAACTGGGATGGGGAGGGGCTTGTCTGCTGATCCCACTAGGCAGGGTACCTAGCAGTTCAGCAGTGGCCCCAGTGGGCCATTGCCTTGGTTGCTGTCCTTGAGGAAAACAGGAGGGGCAGGCACCAAGGCCTCTGAGGTCGCCTAGGCTGTTTGTGGGGTGGAGAGATGCTGGGGTGTAGTCACGCTTGAGAAGCTTGCCCTCACTCATGCCTGTCACCTTGGTTGCCTTTGACCTGTCCAAGAAGTCCCTTCAGACTGGAGATAGAGTCCTTCTTCTCATCCCCTACCCCTGAACCTTTTGCTTAAAAGGAACCCGTAACAGGAGCTCTGAAACCCTTGTTTGTCCACAGAAACTTCTAGCCCTGAGCCACCGATGGCGGCTGCAGCTTCAGCACCATTGGATTGCTCTTCTGGCCAGATCATCATCGAGAAAGGCACAGAGGGTGGGGGAGGAAGGCACAGCTGCCAGCAAGGAGAGAGCAGAGACTTTTGGAGACATGGAGGCCCCGGGGCACCCCTTTGCTCTGTTACTCGGAACCTGCAGGGCTCCCAACAAGTTGGCCTTGTGGAGCTTCAGTCTCACTGTGTGTGAAATGGGCACGTACAACCTGCCCACCCGGTTTTGAAACTGTTCCCGGCTTCCCATCACCTGCACCCGTTCAGACATCTACGATCACATCTGCGGCTCTTTATGGGGAGTGTGTGGCTTCCTTCATGGCCTTGGAGGTCAACGGCTGGGTCTCGTTCACTATCTCGTCTTTGCGTCCTAAAGCAGGGCTGGATCCACAGTAGGTGCTTGGTCAGCAATGGCTGGCTAGTGAGTGAGGACTGAATGGTGGAAGATGGCTGATTCCTCCTCCCCACTAAGGCTGGTGCCACGCCCCTCCCCCTCCCACCCAGCTCTCCCCTGTAGATCCCTTCTGCAGACAAGGCTAGACGGCCCGGAAGGCTGGCTGGCACGAGCCCATCAGATGGTTAGGACCCACCAGGCACAGGCACTTAGTAGCTGCTCAATGGATGCTCTAGGGGAGCAGCATTGTGTGCCCACGGTTCGTTACTTGGGAAGGGCTTAGAGGAAATTAGCCGAAATGCCACAGGCCTATTTTGAGCTGCTTCTTTGATGAAGTGGAAATAACATGGGATTTGGGCGCAGCAGACCTGGCCTTGAGCACAGCGTTGACTTTTCCTGATTGTTCGACCTTGGGCACTCACTTAACCCCTCTGGAAATTTGCCTCTTTGCCTGTCCAGGAGAAGCAAAGTTAAGGATGTTATGGTGCAGTAGCTAGTGTTCCTGTGGATGGCAACGACACCAGCTAGTGTGTGCTGGGCTTTTGCAATTGCCAGGCCCTCACCAGTCCTATGAGGACAGTATCCTTGTTGTTCCCATTTTACGGATAAGGAAACTGAGCCACATAAGGGTTTCCACATCTGGCATGTGGTTGTGCAGTTAGTGTCGGGCGGTGCGGGGAGCCTAGTCCAGCAGCCTGGCTCAAGAGCCTGTCCTAACCACGGGGCCTTGGCCCTAGAGCAACGAGCTTCCCATGTTACACTGGGCTGTTGCTTTGGCACCCGCAGATTTGCAAGCGTTTATGGAGTGACTTCCAGGTGCCAGGTGTTTTCACACAGGTGTTCACACTTGACTCTCAAACCCTCCTGCAAATGCATGGTAATAGCCTTTCCTATAGGTGAATGAACAAAGGCTCAGTGAGGTCGTGTCCCCAACCCCAAGGTCGCAATCCAGAACTGCCACAGCAGATTTGAACATGCACTCTGTCAAGTTCTATTTAGCATCAAGTCCGAAGTGGATCCCTTTATTCATTCCTTCAGGGAATCGAGCACCTACTATGTGTCAATTCCTGGGACGGTGAGAGGACAGACATGGTCACTGGCTCTAGGGCTCTGCAGAGGAGCAGGAGGGGCAGACAGTCAGGAGGCCATGCCCAGGTGACAGGAACCAGGTGCAGGATGTTGTGGGGCCTCACCAACCTTGGTGGGGGAGGACATCTTTTTTTTCAGGAGGGGACATTTAAGCTGCAGTGTGGGACCGAGGAAGAGGTAGCCCGGTCAGGGGGGTGGGTAGGTGGTGAGAGGGGAGCTGAGAAGAGGAGATGCACCCAGGGGCCAGGAGAGCGGCTGGTGCAAAGGCTCACAAGCGTGGGAAAAGATGGCTGGCCAGCTTGGGGGCAAAATACTAAGATGGGTCCTGAGACGAGGACGGGGAATGTTCCAGGCTAAGCAGCTGGAGGCTGTAGAGAGGAGCCTGGGGCATTGGTACAACCTGGAGGAGGCAGGTGCGATCAGGAGTTGGAGAACCAAATCCGGAGGCAGGGAGGCAGTCAGGTACACGTGCGCGAGAGGGTGGAGGCCAGGACCAGAGTGGGCAATGAGAGTGGGGGAGGGGAGGCTGGCAGAGGCGTTTGGGAAAAACTGATCCACCTGGGTGAACAACTGTGAGGAGGGAGTGGGCGGGGCCCGTGGGCACTGCAGGGAGCCGGGGAGAGCAAGAATACTGCTTTGGTCATTTCCCCAGTTTCTGCCACATCCCACATGCTTCCTGCCCTGTCCCCTCCTCTAGCTTCTAGTTTCTAGCTAACTCATTCAGAATGTGTGTGATACATGCCATTGTATTCTGGTCCCCCCAGAAGGTAAGCAGCTTGAAGGCAGAGATTTTGGTCTGCTTCATTCATGTTTCCGGCCCTCAGAACAATGCCTGGCACATAGTAGGTGCTTAATAAAAATGGATTACTGTACTGCTATAAAACTCCAAATGCACGTTTTCTTTCTCTGTACCAGGCATTGTGCTGAGGTGCTAGGGATGCAAATGAGGTCAAAATGCCCATTTTGCAGAGGGCGACAGGCAGACAGCTAATCCGGGACCCTGTGACTGGCCTGGGACAGAGCTGTGGGAGGCTGGCCTGTCCTGCTGTGTGTTCCTGGGGACCCTGTGCTTTTCCTCCTGGGCACTTCTCCCTGTCTTTGGAGTTGCTCTTTGATGCCTGAGCTTGTCTGACACACAGTAGGTCTGCTGTATGCTTTTGATGAATGAATGAAGCATGTGAACAGGTGAGCTCCGCAGAGGCAGAGGCAGAGGCAGGAGGCAGTATGGGGAACCTCAAGGAGGTTGGAATGGCTGCTGGGGGTGAAAGGGAGGCTGGGCTGAGGCCCGAGAGCCTGCTGTGCCTCGGCTGTGGGGTGTGCGTGGGCCTTACTGCTCCATGGCCCTTGCCCAGGCAGTAGCAGTGATGGGGACAGGTACAGGCTTGTGGAGGGATCTGCTCCGGGGTTTGAGTCCAGGCGTGAGCTCCACAGCTCACTCGCTGTGTGACCTTAGGCAGTGATGTAACCTCTCTGGGCTCCACTTTCTTAACTGTAAATGTGGAAATGGTGCCTGTTTGTTCCTTTGTTTGCGCTGTTTCCCTGCCCCAGGGCTTTCCTTGTGAGCTTGTCCTTGAGTTTGGCTTTGGTATGGCTTCCAGAAGGGCATTTCTGCCCACACAACTCAGTCGTGAGTCTAGACGGCACCGGCCTGTTGTGTTTGCTCTGTGGTGATGGTTGAAGCCTGACGTTCTTGTGTTTGATTATCTGAAGTCTCTGCCACCCACCCACCTCCCCTGGGACGTCAGAGCCTATCTCTGGTTCATTGCAGTAGCCCCGATGCCTGGAAAGTTCCTGGACCACTGCAGGGGCTCTGTGAAGGTTTTCTAAATGCATGAATCTGGCCACCAGGATGAAGCAGGGGGTCCTGCGTAAGCGGGTGGAAGTCAGAGGAGCAGCCCTCGGCTGCTGAGGGCACGGGCGTACAGTAGGAAAAGGTGCTCATGGGCCCACGGAGTGCTCAGCCCCATCCTGGAGCCTCCAGGACAGAGAGTCCTGAGTGGTGCTTTCAGCCGCTGGCCAGGAGGAAGGAGATGCGGGAGGTGTGGGGCTCACTCCTTGCAGTGGCCCAGGAGGGCTCAGGAAGCCCCTGGTGTCTGTGGTAGGGCAGGGCCGGCCCAGCCTGTGAAGGGCGCCCCGTGTTTGGGGAGAGTGGCTAGTTCCGAGCAGGGTGGGAACAGCTCGCAAAGCCCTTGTGTCAGGGCAGAGGTGTCAAGAATTCCTGCAGAGAAGTCGCTGTCCCCCCCAGGGCTGCCCCTTCAGTCAGCTCTGCACGGCCACACGCTGCCTAGTGTGGGGTTTCTGCAGGAACCCAGCTGCCCCAAGAAGTGATAATAGAAAGTGATAACCAAGTTCCAGAGTAGCAGCCAGAAACTTCCAGTGGCACATAGACAATGTTAAAGGGCAGAAGGAACAGGAGGCGGAGGTCCCTTCCAGCGGCTCGCAGGGGAGAGGAACCCAAGCTGACCAGCAGCAGCCCCGGGGCAGCAAGGTTGAGAGAGGACAGAGACGGTCCCTGAGGGCCTGGTGACCAGCTTGGCCACCTCACAGTCCCTCCTCTCCTTTCCTTTCTCCTCTCCAGTCTCCTCTTTGAGGCTTTGGAGGTCCTTGGGGAACATGAGGCCTGGAGAGGTGTCATGTCGGAGGTGAAGGACGGGACTCTCCTCCAGCTGATCAAGAAGGCGGCAACTGCTGGGGTGCGGGACTCGATGACGCACAGGCTGGGGAGGGGACCCTGGGGATCAAGGCCCAGCCCTGGTGCACTCTGGCAGTGTGGTCCCAGGAGGTGACAAGAGCCCGCCTTCTGTGGGAAATTGGGGCAGCGTCACCTACCTTGAGGTGCTGTTCTGATAATTAAATAAAATAACGTGGGAAACATACTTTGAGCAACTACTCCACAGTAAGCCCTGAATAAATATTAGCTACATGTTGAGCTCCTACTGGGCGTTATGTGCTCTGAATAAAATGCAAACGTGAGAAAGACATGGAGAGGGACCAGCTAGGGGAGCTCAGCCCATGGCGGGGTGCACCTGTAGAGGGCAGGGGACACTGCCTGGGGGCACAGGAAGGGCTAGTGACAGCCAAGCTGGAGTTTTACGGGGGAGCCCATGCCGAGGAGGCAGAGAAGGCCAGGGAAGGGTTTTCTGGGCACAGCAACTAGATATGGGGTCCAAGGATATGAGGTGTGAAACCAAAATTTGTTCAGCACCTACTACGTGCTCAGGGCGCCTCCAGGACCAGACGTTCCTGAGTGGGAGGAAATGCTTATCGCCTGCACGAAGGATTGTTCAAGGGCAACCATGGGAGATGCGGGTGCGTTTGTGGCAGCTACCAGTGACTGTGTCTCCAAAGTGCTGAGGGCAAGGGAGCAAGAGCTCTGGTGGGCCGGGGCGGGGGGCTCGAATCCAGCCCAGCGCCTCCTACACACCAAGCTCTGCGCCACAGACACAGCGAAGAACAAAACCAAGCTTGCCACCGGCGGAACCAAGGACCCACTGCAGAGTGACAGAGGGAGGCCCACGGGGGCCCAGCATGGGGGTGCAGGAAGGAGG
Organism: Xerus rutilus; assembly: GCA_028644305.1. Lineage (NCBI taxonomy): Eukaryota > Metazoa > Chordata > Mammalia > Rodentia > Sciuridae > Xerus > Xerus rutilus. Next base: position 10,090,542 of record CM053403.1, on the reverse strand, counting down.
TGGCCTTCATCACCGCCTGCGTCCTGCTCTCCAGGAGCATCTCCTGGGCCTGCAGGCTTCCAGGGGGTCAGTGGCAATGCCCCAAGCCTGGCAGAGTCCCTCTAGGCCCTGGATGCAGTGGACCCAAAGGCCACATGTGGGAGGATGCGCGGGCTGTGCCTGTGTCCAGGGAGTGGCCCTGCCCGTCTCTCCCAAGATAGTAGAGACAGGGCTGGCCACTCCACGCTCCGGGCCTCAGTCGGTTCCTCTGTCTAATGGGTGTGATGGTGGGGTCGGTCATGGCTGCCGTCTCGGGGCCTGGACGCGGGCCTTCAGCGGTGAGTTTTCCCGCGGAGCCCCTCGGGGCCAGTTCTGACGGGCGCGCCAGCCCCACGCACGGCTGACCTGGCTCCCTGCAGGAATGGTCGCTATCACTGTTTCTAGCACCCGTGTCGGGGACCAGCCCTGCCCCCTGTCTCTGCCAGGCCTGAGAAGGGACAGCTGCGGTGGGTGCACGAGGACCCACTCCTGGTCCCTGCAGGGTTTAGAGTCCCCTCACCTGGGGAGGCTTCCCATTCTGTGACACGCAGCTGCCGGAATGTGCCCACTGGTGGCAGAACCCCTGCTGCCCCTGGGGACACAGAGCTTCCAAGAGCTCCCCAGCCCCAGCCTAACCTGGTCCCCGGGCCAGGCAAGACTTGGGGCTCCGGTGAGGTCGCCGTCCCTCCTCACTTCCTTGAGCCACAAGTAGTGTCCTGAGTTCCAAGAGGCTGGGTCCTGGTCCCTTCTGCTCACCCAGTGACATTTGTGTCTTGCGTGGAGTTCGATAGAGAACAGGCACTCGTGGTGGGGGCGGGTGGCAGGAGGGAGAAGAGTGGAAAAATCAACAATAACCTCATGTTCTCTTTAAGGACAGGAGAACTTTGTTGACCAGGTACCATGACATTCACTGAGCATAGACTGTGTGCCAGGAACGCTTCCCTTCATGTGAAATCATTGGATCCGCACAGCAAACCCTCGAGGGAAATTCTGTCATGTCGCTCCTTTTACAGATGGAGAACTTAAAGCACAGAGAGGTTAAATAATGCACCCAAGGTCACACAGCTAGTTTGTGATAGAGTCAAGTTTCCAGTCCTGAGGTGCTTGTGCTGTGGAGCTTCGTGTTACTGGATCGCCTGCTCTGTGATGGATAGATTCTCCTTCAATGCTGCCTGAACCTGAGGAAACAGAGACTTGGAGGGGCGGGTAATCACCTGGCGCTAACCAGCCAGCAGGTGGTAGAGCACACAGCTCTGCAGAGTCCAGGCCAATAGATGATCCAGGTTCCAGAATGGGGAGGAGCAGTAGGGGTCGCCTGCTCCGCTCCCCCCACTGGACTCAGTGGCGGCAGGTACGAGCCCTGGCCTGAAGCCACCCTGCCCTGGGCTTCCCCCAGGTCTGACCCTGCCGTGAGGGGAGGCCACAGCCCATGTCATTGTGGAAAGAACGTGGGGTCTAGAGTCCAAAGCCTGGGTCACAGTCCCAGCGACCTCAGGGATGGACGCTGTCCCCCTCTCAGGACCTCAGTTGCTTCATCTGGGCAATGGGAAAAATACTAGTTGATCCCTCAGTGCAGCGTGGGTGGATTTGCACCCAGCACCTTGGATGCGGCTCGGACGCTTGGGGAGACGGGATTGCAGCACCTCCCCTGCCTCCAACCCGCGTCTGCACAGCCCCTGGGCTCAGCCTTCGATCTCATCCACCACGTCCCTCCTGAGCTGCGCTCAGCCTCTCCCCAGCACCCCACATGGAGGCACGGCTGTACCCCTTTCTCCTGCCTCTGTTTCACGAAATGGGGTTCTTTGAGCGCTCCCCGTAGCCTGCCGTGCTCATACCAACCACGGAGACGCTCCAAGCTGCTTGCAGTAACTCTGATTCAGTCTTTGGAAGGCGGCATTGTGTTTCCCCGTGAGAAAGTACAGTAGTTCCTTCACGCAGTCTTCTGTTGATGGGCGTTTGCTTCATTTCCTGGTTCCCCTCCCTGCTACAAACAGAGGTGCAATAAACATCCCCAAACATACCTCTTTCCAACTGGAGTTTCATTTTGGTGGAATGAATTCCCAGGAGAGGGATTGCTCAGTTGAAGGGTATATGTATTTTTTCGTTCTAGCTGATGTTGCTAGACTGCTTTCCCAAAGTGTGGGGACACTTTGAGTTTCTCCAGCAATTCACAAGCCTCAGGTTTCCCTGCATCTACTCCAGCAATAGGTGTTAGCATTATTTTTAATTTTTGCCTGTCCGGTGGGGACAAAAAGAAACCTCATAGTTACTGTGATTTCAATTGCCTTCCCAGTCAGTGAATTTGGCATCTTATCGTGTTTGTTGACCATTTGGATTTGTGCCATGTCGCCTATTACCTTTGCCTAACTCCACGGCAAATAAATGGACCTTCTTGTCCATTTATTCATTTGTAACAGCTCTTTGCATATGTAAATATTAACCTTTGGTTTGACATCTGCCTTGCAAATGGCTTTATACTCCAATCACTTGCTTTTATATTGACTTGGTGAACGATATCTGTTGTCATGGAAGTCATTTTTGTGTAATAAAATATGTCTTTTAAATGTGATTTTTAACAATATGCCAAAGACTGGACTTTCAAGATATTTATTGCTTTAATTTCTTTTTGACTGTTGACTCTTCAAAATCCATCTGGGTTTATTTATGTGTGTGATGCAAGATGAGGTTTCAACTTTTCTTTCAACAGATAGCTGTTTGCGCTGGTATCGTTAATAAAACAATTGCTCCTTTCCCAATTGAATTGACATGCCACCTCTGCTGCAGATCCAGTTCTCGTGCGCCCCCTGACCCAGGTCTAAGGCCTCTGTCTGGTCCTCTGATCTGTGTGCCGTTTCCAAATCAGCTCAGATTGGACTGTGGGGGCCTTCACGAGTTCCCAGAGAAGCCGAGTTCTTCCCCCTCGTTCTTCTCTTTCTTATGATCTAGACGTCCCACATTCTTCCTTCTTCTGCATGAAATTTGAGTTTATTTTATTCAGTGGGATCTTAGTTGCTGATCCCCGGTGCCTAAGACGGGGTCAAGTCATCAGTGGGCAGTGGAAGTTTCTGAAATGGTGAGGCCACCCTCTCCCCTCCCCCATGCCTCTATTCCTCCACCTCAGGATTATATTAAATAATATTCAAATAAGAGTTGTTAGCATGAAAATGTCTACAGAGCCACGGACCTGAATGGAGGAAGCTTCAGAGGCCTGAGAACTTAGAGGGTTGTCACATTTGAGGCCCAAGGCAGAGAAAATCCGTTTTCTTACAGGACACTTATTTATGGAAACCCATTCCATGCTAGACCTTGAGCTGGGGTCTGGAGGTACAGTGGTGGCCCATGCAGACAGATGTTTAATGTCAAGGTGTGACAGTGGCATTGTGTTTATTATTTTTGGTGTGATAATGATATTGGGTGATGTATTGAAAGAGTCCCTTTTTTTTTTTTTGATACTGGGGATTGAACTCAGGGGCACTCGACCACTGAGCCACATCCCCAGCCCTATTTTGTGTTTTATGTAGAGACAGGGTCTCACTGAGTTGCTTAGCGCCTCGCCGTTGCTGAGGCTGGCTTTGAACTTGCGATCCTCTCGCCTCAGCCTTGGGAACTGCTGGGATTACAGGCGCGCGCCACCATGTCTGGCTACAAATTGCAATCTTAATTCCTCAGTACTATGGTGTTGGAAGGTGAGGCTCAGGGAAAAGCACTTGGATCCTGGGATGGAGCCCTCACAAATGGTTGCATGGCGTTCTCGGGGGGATGGGTTCATCCGAATGGGGACTGAGCCCTTCTCTTCCTCTTGTGCATGCACCCACTTGGCCTTTCACCTTCTGCCATGTCATGAAACAGCATGAGTTTGTTACCAGAGGCAGCCTCCAGAGCCTGAACTTCCCAGCCTCTAGAACTGTATATCAAGCTAAACCTCTTTCCTTTATAAATTACCTAGTCTCAGTTATTCTGTTATAGCAACAGGAAATGAACTAGGACACAGGAGAAGGTGGGATGGAAGATAAGGGTGATATGAGAAGTCCCCTCCCAGGCGCTGAGACCTGTGTGAAAATGAGGAGACTGCGTGGACCTGGGGAGGACCTTCAGGCTAAGGAAGGAGCAGGTGCTAAAGCCCTGAGATAGAAAGATCGGCGGTGCAGAGCACCATGGGCCAGACCAGGGTTGCGTGAGCTGCGTGGACGGTACCAGACTGCCTGCACGTCGCAGGAAGGTGTTTGAGGTTCAAACAAAGTGAACTAAGTATCTCAGTAGGATCATAACGATTTATTGGATTTATAAGCTCAGTGATCATTTAAATGTGGTTTCCTACATTTTGCGGCACTAAATTCATCTGTAACCGACGGGTAATTTAATTCTGACACCACATTAACTGATCTTTGCCTTTTCGCACAGTTCCCCACTTTTGATTTTCTTTTTCTTTTTTGCATAACTTAATTCAATTTTTCGGCTCTTGCCACATTTTCTCCAGCTCCTACATACTTTTTTTGGATGGTTATAAAGTTATTCTCTTATTATTAGTCACTAACCAAGGGTAATTCACTTTTCCAATTGATCTATGCTGCTTATAAAATGCCAGGCCCGCTGGCAGTGCTGGCTGGCTGGTTAGTGAGTTCTGAGAGCCGCTGTGGACACAGCCGTGTGCGTGACGGGGAAACCTGCCACGCTGACCGCCGATGAGTTGCTGTGGCCCGTGGTCAAGCAGTCCAGATTCCAGAAGAGCATCCACAAGGCGGAATCTTCAGGGCACGGCTTGGGTCACACTGGTCGGCGGGTGCATAACAGGCTACATGGATCCTGCAGGTTTGTGTCTGTTCTAAGTAACTTACTGACAAGGTCAAGTTCAGTGGATTCTGTAGCTAAACTGTCCCTGAGCACCAAGACTCTCCTGAGAATATGGTGAACTGGGCAGGCACATTTGCACTTGGGTAAAGTGGAGATGGGACCAAGGGACACTTTTGCCATTCTGACTCAATCCTGGAGAGTGCTGGCTTTGTGGATGAGGGTGGTTTGGGGCATGCACAGTGACTTGGTCCCCTTTATGGAATCTGCGTGGCTGAGGAAAAGGACGAGGGGGAGCATCTGGTGGAGAAGATTCCAGATGCTCCTTACCAGATTGAACTTTTTTTGGTACCAGGGATTGAACTCAGGGGTACTCGACCACTGAGCCACATCCCCAGCCCTATTTTGTGTTTTGTGTAGAGACAGGGTCTCACTGAGTTGCTTAGCGCCTCGCTATTGCTGAGGCTGGCTTTGAACTCACAATCCTCCTGCCTCAGTCTCCTGAGCCGCTGGGATTACAGGCATGTGCCACCGCACCCAGCTGGTTTGCTAATTCTTTTTTTTTTTTTTTTTTTTTTTGGTACTGGGGATTGAACTCAGGGGCACTCGACCACTGAGCCACATCCCCAGCCCTATTTTGTGTTTTATGTAGAGACAGGGTCTCACTGAGTTGCTTAGTGCCTCGCCATTGCTGAGGCTGGCTTTGAACTCGCGATTCTCCTGTCTCAGCCTCCCTAAGTGCTGGGATTAC